>CM044356.1:3021304-3166304 GCA_024294585.1 Vipera latastei
ACCCCCATCTCTACGCTAACGAGCTGAAAGATAAATTGGGCTTCTTTAATGAAAGCCAATCTACCTGTTGAAAACTCAGGAAACTTTTCGCCTTCTCATAAACCTCCTTTCAAAGAGAACTCTGCGCACGGGCCAAGAATCTGACACAGATCGCCAGGCGGGTGCGGATTTTACACGCGGGAGGATCCCGTGCCGGGCTGTTTCCCACTGATAGAGAAGCGAATCCTTAACCAAAAGGTAGTCCCCGACTTATAACACTTCGTTTAGTGACCGTCGGAAGTTACAACGGCTTTTTGCCGCCGATCTGCACTTACGACCGTTGTAGCATCCCCGCTGGTCAACCTGATCGAAATTCAGGCCCATGGCAAATGACTCATATTTACGATGGTCGCAGCGTCCCCCTGGGAGTCACGTGACGAACAAAGCCAGTTAACAACCGTGTGACTCAATGAACAACTGCGGTGACTCACTTAGTGACGGTGGCAAAACGGTTACAAAATGGGGCAAAGCACACCTAACGAACGTCTCGCTTTTAGCCACAGAAATTTTGGGTTGGATTGTGGTCGTAAGCCCAGGACCGGCTGTAAGCCGGCGAGAAGAGCAATTCGTAAGTTAAGTCAATAAATAAAGATTTGCGTTTGGGAGGCTGGTACGGAAGCGACGAGAAGGAATTCTGGAAAACGCAGTCCCAAAATGGTGGTGCTGAGAATGCTGGTCTCAGCGTATTTGTATTTTAATGTTGATATTTATTTTGTTCTCATATTTTTAAGGTTTTATCTTGGTGGTAAGTCGGCTAGAGTCACCTCTAGGCAAGAACAGGCAGCATGTCAGTTAATTAGTTAATTAATTAATTGAAGAACGGTTGCAGGATTTGGGTATGTCTAGTCTAATGAAGAGAAGGACCAGGGGGGACATCATAACAATATTCCAGTATTTGAGAGGCTGCCCCAAAGAAAAGGGGGTCAATTTATTTTCCAAAGCGCCTGAAGGCAGGACAAGAAGCAACGAATGGAAACTAACCAAGGAGAGAAGCAACCTAGAACTAAGGAGAAATTTTCTGACAGTTAGAACAATTAACCAGTGGAACTCCTTGCCTCCAGAAGCCGTGAATGCTCCAACACTGGAAGTTTTTAAGAAGAGACTGGACAGCCATTTGTCTGAAAGGGTATAGGGTTTCCTGCCTGAGCAAGGGGTTGCACTACTAGATGACCTCCAAGGTCCGTTCCAGCTCTATTCTGAATTGTAAAAAAAAACTTTATATTTGGAAGGCTGGTATGGAAAGCGATGAGAAGGAAGCCAAATGGAGTGATCCACCAGATGTGGTGGTGGAGCAATGAAGATGATCTAAAAACTTATTTATTTGAACAAGCCGGCCTGGTCTGATGGGTTTGGGGTCTGGGGTTTTAATATGGATTTTAACTAATGTATTACATCAGGCGTAATTATTTAATGTTTTTTAACTTTTGTATTTCGTATTTTGATATTTATTGCCCTGTACACCGCCCTGAGTCCTTCGGGAGAAGGGCAGTATAAAAATTTAATAAATATAAATAATATAAATATAAATATAAATATAAATATAAATATAAATATAAATATAAATATAAATATAAATATAAATAAATATAAATAAATAATATAAATATAAATATAAATAAATAATATAAATATAAATATAAATAAATAATATAAATATAAATATAAATATAAATATAAATATAAATATAAATATAAATATAAATATAAATAAATATAAATATAAATATAAATATAAATAAATAATATAAATATAGATATAAATAAATAATATAAATATAAATATAAATATAAATATAAATATAAATATAAATATAAATATAAATATAAATATAAATATAAATATAAATATAAATATAAATATAAATATAAATATAAGATGGATGGACACCTGGTGGCTTTTGACCTCAGTCAACGGGGAGGACCGGCTTCGAGACAAAGAGATCCCAAACCTTACCTCTTGACTGATGTCGGAGATTAAGGTCCTCTTGATAGCTTGGATGATCCAAGTGTAGAGGGAGCTGTGAGGGGGGGAAAAAGCATCTCGGGGTCAAATGGACTCAACCACACCCTGGTCACTGCCATGACTTTTGATGGGGCGGGGGAGGTGTTTCAGTGGGGGTCTTACCAAAGGGCATTGGGGATGGGGGCTATGATAGCTGCCCTCACTGGGGGGGGGAGGGGAGGAAGAGGTAGAATTAGAGAGAAAAATCCTCAAAACTCAGAAGAATCCTGTCCATTGCATAAGAAGAAAGGAAGGTTGAAGGAGGAACCCATTCTGGTTGCCTTCAGAAGTTCTGGAGATCTTTAAGAACAGATTGGACAACCCTTTGCCTGGAATGGGATAGGGCCTCCAGTTTGAGCAGGGGGTTGGACTAGAAGACCTCCAAGGCCCCTGCCAACTCTATTATTCTGGTGGACGCCATGGAGATGGAGATGTTCCTTCACGAAGGCCCAAGACCTTCTCCATACCAGCTGGCTAGGGCACACAGCTACGTTCACATCACACCGGAAGGTAAGGCTGGGGTGCCCACAATCCCACAGGGCCACCTTAGGCCCAGGAAACAGATTGCGTGTCTCCAGCCTCCTCAAACTTGGCCCTTTGGCGACTTGTGGACTTCAACTCCCAGAATTCCTCAGCCGGCGTGCAACAGAACTTTGGGCTCAGTTGTGGACGTAAGTCGAGGACGAACTGTGCTTTCCCAGAATGGGACAGTTCAAGACGGTGAAGATGACACTGATCAAAAACTTGAAGACAGGGCTTGGTGGCCTACCTTCTTGGCCCCGAAAACTTCAAGTCGATGTCGGCAACCTTGGCAGAGCAGCTGATGTGCTGAAGCAGGGCTCGTCGCCCATCATCCACATCCAGTCCAAGGAGGACCGAGAGGGACAGGCCATTGATGTCGGCCTGGACCATGACATTATTCTGTCTAAGGGGACAGAGAGAGATCTGTGAACTGCCCACCTTGGTTAAATCTTCTGTGCTAGAAGGGAGTGGGGTATGGAGAGAGGAGGAGGAGGAGGAGGAGGAGGAGGAGGAGGAGGAGGAGGAGGAGGAGGAGGAGGAGAAGGAGGAGGAGGAGGAGGAGGAGGAGGAGGAGGAGGAGGAGGAGGAGGAGGAGGGAGAGGAGGAGGAGGAGGGAGAGAAGGAGAGCTGTATGGTTCTTGGTGATCTCTGATGGTTTTGTTGCAGACACTTCATAACCAAATTAGGGATCATCATCATCAGGGCTAGAAGGGAATGGGGTGTGTGGAGAGGAGGAGGAGGAGGAGGAGAGGGGAAGGGGGGGAGGAGGAGAGGAGAAGGGGGGAGGACTGTGAGACCCTGGTGCTCTCTGACCTTGGTTGTTTTCTTGCAGATGTTTCATGACCCAACTAGGGAACTTCATCAGGGCTAGAAGGGAATGGAGTGTGTGGAGACGAGGAGGAGGAGGAGGAGGAGGAGGAGGAGGAGGAGGAGGAGGAGGAGGAGGAGGAGGAGGAGGAGGAGGAGGAGGAGGAGGAGGAGGAGGAGGAGGACTGTGAGACCCTTGGTGCCCTCTGAGCTTGGTTGTGTTCTTGCAGACATTTTTTTACCCAAGTAGGGAACATCATCAGTGCTAGAAGGGAGTGGGGTTTGCAAAGTGGAGGAGGAGAAAGAAAAGGAGGAAGAGGAGGCATTTTGTGGGGTCCTTGGGGCTCTCTGAGTTGGGTTGTTTTCTGGCAGACATTTCATTGTCCAACTAGGGAACGTCATCAGGTCTAGTAGGGTGGTGGGGTTTCAAGAGTGGAGAAGGAGGAGAACTGTGGCGTCCTTGGGGCTCTCTGAGCTGGGTTCTCTTGAGGAAACCATCAATAGGACTCCTATCCAAGCTACGTTACAAGAAGCTTGGCATTGATGGACACTCTTGTCAAGAAGGACGAGGGGTGACCTGACAGCAGCGTTCCAACATCTCAGGGGCTGCCCCAAAGAAGAGGGGGGGGGGTCAAGCTCTTCTCCAAAGCGCCCGAAGGCAGGACAAGAAGCAACGGATGGAAACTAACCAAGGAGAGAAGCAACCTGGAATTAAGGAGAAACTTCCTGACAATGGGGTTGACTAACCAGTGGAACAACCTGCCTCCAGAAGTTGTGAACGCTGCAATCCTGGAAGCTTTTAGGAAGAGATTGGAATGGTTGGAAATGGGTTTCCTGCCTGAGCCGGGGGTTGGACTAGAAGACCTCCGAGGTCCCTTCTAACTCACTTATTCTGTCCTATGCCAGGTAAATCCCAAATCCGTAACTTGCCTCCTGGATTCCCTTCCTCAGACACTCAACCCCAGGAAGACTTACCCAAGGGAACTTTTGATCTTCCAGTTGCTGCTCAACACAATCTGAACATCCCGGATGACCACGCTGACACCTGTGCCCTTGACAAAATAAGCCACCGAGTCCATCACCTGAACGTGTTCGATTTGGATGCTGCGAAAGAGAACAGCAAAGAGAGGCCTCAGCAGGCAGCAAGTTTCCTTCCTTAGCTATGCCAGAACACATCTCCCAACGGCTATCAAGGCTCCGATTTATTGCGTTGAAAGCAATAAAGTCACGATGAAAGAATTTCGGAAACTGCCCTGGGTTAAATGCAAGCTCTACAGATTCCCCTTGGCTTAACAACCACAATGTCGAGACTCTAGAAAGAGTACGGAGAAGAGCAACAAAGATGATTGGGGGACTGGAGGCTAAAACATATAAGGAATGGTTGCTGGAATTGGGGATGTCTAGTTTAATGAAGAGAAGGACGAGGGGGGACATGGTAGCCGTCTTCCAGTATCTCAGGGGCTGCCCCAAAGAGGAGGCAGTCAAGCTGTTCTCCAAAACGCCTAAAGGCAGGACAAGAAGCAACGGATGGAAACTCATCAAGGAGAGAAGCAACCTAGAACTAAGGAGAAACTTCCTGACAGTTAGAACAACTAACCAGTGGAACAACCTGCCTCCAGAAGTGGTGAATGCTCCAACACTGGAAGTTTTTAAGAGGAGACTGGACAGCCATTTGTCTGAAAGGGTATAGGGTTTCCTGCCTTAGCAGGGGGTTGGACTAGATGACCTCCAAGGTCCCTTCCAACTACTTCTTCTTCTTCTTCTTCTTCTTCTTCTTCTTCTTCTTCTTCTTCTTCTTCTTCTTCTTCTTCTTCTTCTTCTTCTTCTTCTTCTTCTTCTTCTTCTTCTTCTTCTTCTTATTATTATTATTATTATTATTATTATTATTATTATTATTATTATTATTATCGTGAGCCCAAAGTGGCTGTTGTTAAGTCAGACATCGGTTAACTGCGTTTTGCCCCATTTCACGACCTTTCTTGCCTTAAGTGAACCGTTGCAGTTGTTGGGTGTTTTTTTTTTAATAGTATTTTATTAATTTTCCCATTTTACGTTTTAAGTATTTAAAAAGCAACGTGGTGGCCGGGTTAATCAATAGTTCGATAATGAAATCTTTAGTGCAAGTCTCAAGTTACGAGCTCAAATAGTTCTTCTCTTTTTACCTTAACACTGACTGGCTCGTATTTAAGCTAATATAGTTCTTATTATCTCAACTCAGTAAAAACATCGTTATTACATTTCTCAATAAATTTTTAGCTTATATGTATCTTAATTACTTTTTACGTTCAATCTTCATAAGCAATCCATATCCTGTTATTAATTTTCCCCCCCAGTTTTTAGTTTCCCATCAACATTCCAATTTAACCTCTAGGTCTCCTGCCTGAGCAGGGGGTTGGGCTAGATGACCGCCAAGGTCCCTACCAACTATTGTTGTTGTTGTTGTTGTTAAAGTCAATGGGGGAAGGCAGATTCACTTAACAACCATGTGACTCACTTAACAACTGCAATGATTCACTTAAGAACTGTGGCGAGAAAGGTCATAAAATGGGACAAAAGTCACTTAACAAATGTCTCACTTTGACCAGAGAAATTTGAGGCTCAGTTATGGTCCTAAGCCAGAGGTAGGCAACCTTGGCCCCTTCATGACTGGTGGACTTCAACTCCCAGAATTCCTGAGCCAGCATGGGGGAACTATGGCCCTTCATGACTCGCGGACTCCAACTCCCAGAATTCCTGAGCCAGAATGGGGGAACTATGGCCCCTTCATGACTCGTGGACTTCAACTCCCAGAATCCCAGAGCCATCATGGCTCAGCTTGGAAACCTCTCCCTTTCCCCTCAGCGTGGCTGGCTCAGGAATTCTGGGAGTTGAAGTCCACCAGTTATAAAAGAGCCAAGGTTGCCTACCCCTGTACCTAAGCCAAGGACTACCAGTACTTTAGCATAGGAGGAAGCTGGGCCCAGCCTTACTTTGAGAAGGACAAAGAGATTTCTCCCAACAGGGGCACGTTGTAGCTGTTGCTTTGATCCTGGATTTGCTCCTCCATCAGTTGCGACAGAAGCATCTGCATCGCCATGTCCTTCACTGCAAAGAATTAGCAAGAGTGCAGATCAACAGGGAGGACGTGATATAAAATGTTTCACAGACGGCACTTGCCACCAGCAAGACTGGCAAAAAATGTTTAAAAACATGTCGGATAGGTGTTGGAAATGTAAGCCCAAGTCAGGCATTTATTATCACCACGTACAATGGACACATGTTGAAGCAAAGGGGATACTGGGGAAAAAATACATACTTGGCCAGAAAAGACGTTGGGAAAACACGTAGATTTTAAACCTGGTTTGTTTGTTTTTTTAATGAGGCGTTATGCCGGAAAAGATCAATAAACAAAGTATATATTTGATGTTGCATGGGATAACAGCGACAAGAATCATATTTGGCAACCACTGTCTTGCCAGTTGCGTAAAGATCTAATTGGTGGACGACTGAATCACGCAAAGATCCGGGGGGATCCCTTCTGGATTTGCTTAAGGGAGCAAGCAAGAAAATTTCATTTTTAACGTGTGCCAATGTGCCCACGGTAAAAGATGACAATAAAGGTCATCTACCTATCTTACGTCTCACGCTTCGTGCTTGTCTCCGCTTGTGAGGACCTCAAGGAGAAACTCACCATAGGCCAGCCCTCTATGGTTTATTTGGAGTTTAAGGGCTGCTGGGGGCTTCATTTCATTTTTAAGAAAAAGATGAGCCTCAAAAATCGGCAGGAAAAAAATCCACATCATCGTTTTCAGGTGGAGGTTAGCCATGCGGGTCCCGAAGATCCCTACAGGGGGAAGAGAACAAGAGTCACTAACCGTGAAATGAGTATTATTATTATTATTATTATTATTATTATTATTATTATTATTATTATTATTAATCATTGCACAGTCAGCCAGACGTTCAGACTGAATTTGGCATTTTTGTCTACCTATCGAGTGCTTACCAAGGACCTGGGATAGGCAGATATGGATTTTATTATTATTATTTATCATCATCATCATCATTTTAATAAGATATGGATGTTTATTATTATTATTATCATCATCATCATCATTATCACATCATCAATATCATTATTATTATTTTAATAATATAATGAAATACAGTACGGTTGCTGGAATTGGGTATGCCTAGTTTAATGAAGAGAAGAAACAGGGGTGACATGATAGCAGCCTTCCAATATCTCAGGGGCTGCCCCAAAGAAGAGGGAGTCAAGCTATTCTCCAAAGGACTAGAAAGCTGGCAAGAAAACAATGAATGGAAGCTAACCAAACAGAAAAGCAACCTAGAAACTTCCTGACAGTGAGGACAATTAACCAGTGGAACTACCTGCCTCCAGAAGCTGTGAATGCTCCAACACTGGGAGTTTTTAAGAAGAGACTGGACAGCCATTTGTCTGAAATGGTATAAGGTTTCCTGCCAGGGATGAAGAACACAACAGCAAGCAGTTCCACTGGTTAATTGTTCTCACTGTCAAGAAGTTTCTCCTTAGTTCTAGGTTGCTTCTCTCTTTGGTTAGTTTCCATCCGTTGCTTCTCATCCTGCCTTCAGGGGCTTTGGAGGGTAGCTTGACTCCCACTTCTTTGGGGCAGCCCCTGAGATACTGGAAGACTGCTATCATGTCCCCCCTCGTCCTTCTCTTCATTAAACTAGACATACCCAATTCCTGCAACTGTTCCTTATATGTTTTAGCCTCCAGTCATCCCCTGATCATCTTTGTTGCTCTTCTCTGCACTCTTTCTAGAGTCCCAACATCTTTTTTACATCATAGCGACCAAAACTGCATGCAGGATTCCAAGTGTGGCCTTACCAAGGCATTGTAAAGTGGTATTAACACTCCACGTGATCTTCATTATGTCCCTCTGTTGATGCAGCCTAGCACTGTGTTGGCTTTTTTGGCAGCTGCCGCACACGGCTGGCTCACATTGAAGCGATTGTCCACTAGGACTCCGAAATCCCTCTCACAGTTGCTACTATTGAGCAAGGTACCCCCTATAGTATACCTGTGCATAGTATGTAGTAAGGCTGTATTACTATTATCCTTCTCATCTTGGATGAGATAGATGGCAACAACTTCACAAATGCATGGCACCACACAGGAGAACAAACTCATTAGGACAAGATTCAGTGGTGCGTCTCACAGCCATTCCGGGCATCACCACCCCCACCCCCAATGCTTTACTCCAAGTGTCGCCCGTGCAGTTCCAACAGGGTGGGTGAAGCAACCTGCTTCCCAAAGGCATGTTTCCCAACCCAACCTAATGAATGGCACAACCGGTAGGCAACCTTGGCTCTTTTATGACTCATGGACTTCAACTCCCAGAATTCCTGAGCCAGCCATGCTGAGGGAAAAGGGAGAGGTTTCCAAGCTGAGCCTTGCTGGCGCAGGAATTCTGGGAGTTGAAGTCCACGAGTCATGAAGGGGCCACAGTTCCCCCACGCTGGCTCAGGAGTTCTGGGAGTTGAAGTCCACAAGTCATGAGGGGGCCATAGTTCCCCTTTGCTGGCTGAAGAATTCTGGGAGTTGAAGTACACAAGCCATGAAGGGGCCATAGTTTCCCCCATGCTGGCTCAGGAATTCTGGGAGTTGAAGTCCAAAGTCATGAGGGGGCCATAGTTCCCCCATGCTGGCTTCAGGAATTCTGGGAGTTGAAATCCATGAGTCATAAAAAGGTTGCCTACCCCTGATAGGACAACAAACGCATCAGAACAAGATTAGTGGTCCATCTGCATTTAAAAGACAAATGGCACTCTTTCGAAGACAGCAAAGTCCACATTTTGGACGGAGAGGACCGCCAGTTTGAAAGAGGGGTCCAAGAGGCCATCCAGGCCAAACCTGAACACCCCTCCCTCAACAGAAGGGGAGGGACATGACATCATCTATCTCCAGTCCACCACACGGTCCTTTCAGCGGTTCCAAGGAGGCCCCACGACCCGTTTGCACCACTCAGGTGACCCTGAAGACACAGGTAAACCTCCAAATGGCCTCAAGGACCAGCTGTCTGCAAAGGACCAGCTGTCTGCAAGGAGTATAAATCCTTCCCTTCCCCACCATCTGGTCAGAACCTGAAGAAGCTTCTGGGATGAGAAGCGAAAGGTCTTCAACGAACAAACAAGAAAGTCCAGTTGTCAAAGTTTCCAACGTCTGGGCTTTTCAAGTGACTCTGAGGTATTGTTTACCTTAAAAGTCCTTTATTAGCCTAATACACCGGCAAATGCTTGCTCGAAGGAAGCTGGAATCTGAAATCTCCACCCCCCTTACACAATACATTAAAACACAATTCTCCACCTTTCTAATTTTGTCGTTAATCATATTCTCCAATTAATTTAAAGAATCACTTTCCCTTCGGTTAGTAGAACCGCCAAACCTTATCTTCTTTAGAGAGACCAATGGCCTTGAAAGTGCAATCCTACTCATTCCCCCCTCCTAACCTTGAAGTAAAACAATACCCGTCTTCAAGCAATACACAAGTTTAACATATGAAATAGCTACTTCTTCATCTCATGTCAAGCAATAACATTCCATGTTAGCAGCGTTGACACCAGTTGCCTGCTGAAAAAAAAAGCATCTTTGGGACTTTGAACCAGAAACGACACCACCCCCAAAAAGCAGCCAGATTCTTTTTTTTTTCTCTCCCCCAACAGTCTTTGCTTCCTCCCTCCTTCATCGAGAAGCTCGAATGAGACAAATTCCTCCTGTGTCTAATGACAGATGCCTAGAATCAAGACCAAGCAAGGTATTAGTACCGCTTTATAAAACCCTAGTGAGGCCACACCTGGAATACTGCAGCCAATTTTGGCCGCCACATCACAAAAAAGATGTTGAGAGTTTGGAAAAAAATAATCCAGAGAAGAGCAACTGAGATGATCCAAGGCCTGGAGACCAAAACGTAGGAAGAACGGCTGCGGGACTTGGGTTTGGCTAGTCTGAAGAAAAAGAAGAAATAGGGGAGACATGATAGCAGTGTTCCGGTATCTGAGGGGCTGCCACAAAGAAGAGGGGGTCACATTATTCTCCAAAGCATCAGAAGGAAGGACAAGAAACAATGGATGGAAACTAATCAAGGAGAGAAGCAACCTGGAATTAAGGAGAAACTTCCTGACAGTGAGGACAATTAACCAGTGGAACTCCTTGTCTCCAGAAATCCATTTAAAGAAGAGACTGAACAGTCACTTGTCTGAGATGGTATAGGTTCTCCTGCTTGAACAGGGGGCTGGACTAGAAGACCTCCAAGGTCCCTTCCAGCTCTACTCTACTCTACTCTACTCTACTCTACTCTACTCTACTCTACTCCTTATTCCCTATTCTATTCTATTCTATTCTATTCTATTCTATTCTATTCTATTCTATTCTATTCTATTCTATTCTATTCTATTCTATTCTAAATAAAGTATTGAATTCAATTCGAATCAAAACAAATTACTTACTAAGAAGGTCTCGACTTGCAACAGGACAGCGGTGCCAATGGGAACCGTCGGTCATCACCGAATTCATGTTCCTTTCCAAGACCTTTTATATCTCCACTCACCCAACCTTACACTTCCTCCTCTCAAGGATGACTGCCAGTAAGATGTCAATCCAGTCTTGCTTGGGAAAACCCACATTTCCCCATCTCTGTCCATACGAAAGGGACGAGAAGGAAGTGAGCTGTCCTGAATTAAACCCCCGGCACGTCTGAATCTGATCGTAACCAAGGCAAATAAAAAATAAAAAAATAAATCACCACCGTTTCTTCAAGGAAAGTCCAAGCTGAACCACGCTGACGGGTACCCCGTGCAAATCATCCTCAATTGACAAGAGGTTATTGAGTGACTGTTCAAAGGTACACCGGCACTGGGAAATGTGACACGACCGTTTTCACACAACCGTAGCCGCATCCTCGTAGGCACGGGATCAAAATTCAGACACAGACTCCTATTTATGATGGTCGCAGCATCTCCCGGGGTCACGCCACCCCCTTTTGCGATTTTCTACAATCAAAGTCAATAAAAAGCCAGATTCACTTAAAAACCATCTTATGTGCTTAACAGCTGTTAAGAACAGTGGCAAGAAATGTCGTAAAATGGGGTGAATTTCATTCGAGAACCGTCTCACTTAGCAACAGAAATTTTGGGCTGGACTGTGGTTGTAAATTGAGGATTCCCCATACAGAAATACATGTGGCAAATATATTCTGGAGTTATAATATAATCTGGCTAATGGAGTAAACAGGGAGCAAAATCTTTCCAAGCACCAGGAAGGAAGGAAGTTTAAATGGGTGTTATGTATGTGTACACTTTGGGAGCAAGCAACTAAAATTTTAATGTGTGCCACTGTGCCCACAGTAAAAAAAAATGACAATAAAGGTTAGCTATCTATCTATAAGAGACGTGGTGGCTCAGTGGGTTAGGACGCTGAGCTTGTGGATCAGAAGTTCGGCAGTTTGGCGGGTCAAATCCCGAGTGCCGCGTAATGGAGTGAGCGCCTGTTACTCGTCCCAGCTTCTGCCAACCTAGCAGTTCGAAGGCACGTAAAAATGCAAGTAGAAAAATAGGGACCACTACGGTGGGAAGGTAACAGCATTCCGTGCGCCTTTGGCGTCTAGTCATGCCGGCCACATGACCACGGAGACGTCCTCGGACAAGTGCTGGCTCTTCGGCTTTGAAACGGAGATGAGCACTGGCCCCTAGAGTCGGAAACGACTAGCACGCATGTGTAGGGGAACCTTTACCTTTACCTTATCTATCTATAACAATTCTCAAGTCCACAGTGGGGAGAAACGGACAGAACAGGAAAGAAATAAAAGGAATATATTGACACAAGAATTCATCAACTCTAAGAAACTCTTAAGCTAGAACAATTAACCAGTGGAACTACCTGCCTCCAGAAACTTGGAATGTTTCAGCAATGGAAGTTTTTAAGAAGAGACTGGACGGCCATTTGTCTGTGATGGTATAGGGTTCCCTGCCTGAGCAGGGGGTTGGACTAGATGACCTCCAAGATCCCTTTCAACTCTGTTGTTGTTGTTGTTATTGATCATCACACAGTCAGGCAGATGTTCAGACTGCATTTGGCATTTTTGCCTACCTATCGAGTCCTTACCAAGGACCTGGGGATAGACAGATGTGGATGTTTGATGGTATTATAGATCTGATGATGATGATGAAGATGATGATGATGAAATCAGGGATAGTAGCAAGAAACAGCAAGGAAAGATCTGAAAATAAACAGCCAGGATAGTGGAGGCCAAGCAACATGGGTTTTATTGTAGTTTATTTTAACTTTCTTTTAAGGTAGTCCTTGACTTACAGTCAGTTCACTGAGTGACAGTTCAAAGCTACAACAGCACTGGAAAAAGTGACATGACCGTTTTCACACCACCGTCCCAGCATCCCCCTTGGTTTGCAGGATCAAAATTCAGATGCTTGGCAACTGACTTGTGTTTGCGACGGTTGCATTGTCCCCGGGGGCGGGGGTGTCACCTGATCCTGTTTTGCGACCTTCTGGCAATCAAAGTCCATGGAGAAGCCAGATCCACTTAACAACCAGGCCACTAACTGAACCACTGTGGCAAGAAAGGTCGTAAAGTGGAACAAAACTCACTTAACAGATATTACAATTAGCAACATAAATTAATAGTGGCTGTAAACTGAGAATTACCTGTGCTGTTTAATCCCCGCCTTGTAATATAAGAGAATGCAGAAGTTTTTCTGCTTTAGCTAACAAATTGCTGCAACTTTCTAACCACAAAATACGAACTTTCTCAGGCTGAAGTAATAAATGATTATTCAGCTGTACTGTATGTACTAACTGTGTCAATAAAAGGCAATTGTGTCTTTTTACAATGACTCCGTGGGACTCAAGAGGTATTTTCCCAGGCTATTTTTTTATTCCCCCCCACTCTACTGTAATACAATATTCATATCGGCGGTTCTGCTTAAATATTATTGAATGCTGAATTTTTTATGATGTAACTGGATAAAGATGACTTTCGCTAGCCAATCAAAACTGTTCCTTTGTACTTTTTCCTGCTGTGATAAATACAGAGTCCTCTATTTATGGCCACGATTGAACCCAAAATTGGCCTTGCTGAGACAGTTATTGAGTTTTGCCCCATTTTACAACCCCATTAAACCACAGTTGTTAAGTGAACCACGCGGTTGTTAAATGGGTAACACGGTTGTTAAGTGAATCTGGCTTCCCCATGGACTTTGCTGGTCAAGGTTGTAAAAGGGGGAATCACGTCATAAACATGAGTCAGTTGCCAAGCGTCCGAATGTTGATCACGTGACCCTGGGGACGCTGCAACGGTCGTAAGGGTGAGAAACGGTCATAAATCACAGTGCTATTGTAACTTTGAACAGTCAGCTAAACAAATGGATGAAAATCTGGGACCACCTAAATATTTCATCACCCTGGGGATGCACCAATGGTCGTAAGTGATAAAAATGGTCATAAGTCCCTTTTTTTCAGTGCAGTTGTAACCGTCGCTAAACGAAATCACGGGTTACCTGTAATTGTGGTTTTGCTTGAAACCTGGATGTTGCTGGATGTGATAGTTCAACAATTCCTTTAAACCAGAACTATTTTTGTCAGGAATAATAGGAGCTAATTATGAGAAAGATTGCAGATATCTAAATCTACATATATTCACGGCAGCAAGAATGGTATTTGCCCAACATTGGAAAAATGAAAACTTACCAACTGAAGCAGTATTAATTAATATAAATTTTAGAACGTGCAGAAATGGATAGATTGACTTCAAAGATTAAAGAGAAAGAAGACTGCGTGTGCTTTAGAACGCGGGATGATTTCTATCAATGGCTAGAAAGACGAGTCGGAGAGAAAGGAACATGATATGCAATTTTGAATATAGATTAGCGTTAATGAACATATGATTTATGATAATTAACTATCTTTATTATTTCTAGTTAAATATATGTACCCAGACATTATGCTGTTGGCTAAATATTGAAAAATATTGTAAAAAAGATGTTGAGACTCTAGAAAGAGTACAGAGAAGAGCAATAAAGATGATTAGGGGACTGGAGGTTAAATGTTAACATACAAGGAACGGTTGCTGGAATTGGGCCTGTCTCGTTTAATGAAGAGAAAGACGAGGGGTGACATGATAGCAGTCTTCCAGTATCTCCGGGGCTGCCCCTAAGAAGAGGCAGTCAAGCTATTCTCCAAAGCCCCTGAAGGCAGGACAAGAAGCAACGGATGCAAACTAACCAAGGAGAGAAGCAACCTAGAACTAAGGAATAATTTCCTGACAGTGAGAACAACTAACCAGTGGAACAACCTGCCTCCAGAAGCTGTGAATGCTCCAACACTGGAAGTTTTCAAGAAGAGACTGGACAGCCATTTGTCTGAAATGGTGTAGGGTTTCCTGCCTGAGCAGGGGGTTGGACTGGATGACCTCCAAGGTCCCTTCCAACTTCATTATTATTATTATTATTATTATTATTATTATTATTATTATTATTATTATTATTATTATTACTACTACTACTACTACTACTACTACTATTACTATTACTATTACTATTACTATTATTATTATCATTTGGAAAAACCCTATCCCCAACCCCAACCCTAACCCAAATCCCAATCCTAATCCCGACTCCCACCTTATTCCCAACCCTATAAAAACTAATAAAATCTTTACAAAAAAACCACAGTTCCTTGCTCATTTGCATTGGCAAAGTTTCCCTTTTTCTTTTAGCACAGAAATTTTGAGATCTGACGTGGGACGTCCTTGAAAGTTGAGATGCTGTGATTGCAGAGGGGGGAGGGGGGGTCTTGCAAAAAAAAGAAAGAAAGAAAGAAAGAAAAGGAAGAAGGTGTCCCATACACAAAGGTTTTGCTATTACAAAGCGTAAAAGCTCCCTTCCCTCTGTCGCCCGGGGGTTCCTCTTCCGTAAAATGAGGAACATCAACCAATCTCAGAGAATTCAATGAGCGTAAATTATAAGCAAGTAGGATGATTAAAGGCCTGGTGACTAAAACATATGAAGAACGGTTGCAGGAATTGAGCTTGGCTGGTCTAGCCAAAAAAACAACAATGGACTGGAGGGGAATAGAATCCGAAGAGAGCTGAAAGGGGCCTTGGAGGTCCTCTAGTCCAACCCCCTGCTCAGGCAGGCAGGAACCCCTATACCCTTTCAGACAAATGGCTGTCCAGTCTCTTCTTAAAAACTTCCAATGTTGGAGCATTCACCGCTTCTGGAGGCAGGCGGTTCCACTGGTTAATTGTTCTCACTATCGGGAAGTTTCTCCTTAGTTCCAGGTTGCTTCTCTCTCTTTGATTAGTTTCCATCCGTTGCTTCTTCCTCTGCCTTCTGGTGCTTTGGGGAAGAGGTTGAGCCCCCCTCTTCTTTGGGGCAGCCCCTCAAATACTGGAACCCTGCTATCATGACCCACCCGGTCCTTCTTTTCTCCAGACTGGCAGTATTTGAGGGGCTGGCACAAAGTGGAAGGGGTCAACTTACTTTCCAAAGCACCAGAAGGCAGGACAAGAAGCAACAGATGGAAACTCATCAAGGAGAGAAGAAGCAACCTGGAACTAAGGAGGAATTTCCTGACAGTGAGGACAATTAAGCAGTGAGAACAGCTTGCCTTCAGACGTGGGTGCTTCATCGCTTGAGGTTTTAAAGAAGAGACTGGACAGCCACTTGTCTGAACAGGGCCTCCTACTTGAGCAGGGGGTTGGACTAGAAGACCTCCAAGATCCCCCTCCAACTCTGTTATTCTATTCCTGTTCTTATTCTATTCCATTCCATATTTTTTTCTTTTCTATTCTATTCTATTCTATTATTTCTTATCCTATCCTATCCTATCCTATCCTATCCTATCCTATCCTATCCTATCCTATCCTATCCTACCCTACCCTAACCTTTTCTATTCTGTTCTACAATCTATTCCATTCTATTCTATTCTATTCTAAAAAAAGTGGCACTAAAAAAAGTGACTTATGACCATTTTTCCCACCTACGCCCATTGCAGCATCCACATAGTCACCTGATCAAAATTAAGCTGTTTGGCAGCTGACTCATACTTATGACGGTTGCAAGTGTCCCACGATGACGTGAGCCCTTTTTGCAACTTTCTGACAGTCAATGGGGAAGCCGGATTCACTTAACAACCGTGTGACTAATTTAGTGACTGCAGTGATTCTCTTAACAAGGGCGGCAAGAAAAATCCTAAAGTGGGGCTAAACTCCCTCAGACGAAGGTCGTCATCATCATCACCATCATCAAGTTGGAAGGGACCTTGGAGATCATCTAGTCCAACCCCCTGCTCAGGCAGGAAACCTGGCTCGGCAAAGGAAATTGGGGGCCTCCACTGTGGTCCTAAGTTGTGGACTATCGATTTCCCTCCCGCCTCCTCCCATCGCCCGTATCCTGCAACAGCTTCCGAACAAAACAGACCGGTTCCCACCAGGTTGAACTCTACCTGCCCTCACCTTTGATGCAGGTTGCTTGGAAGGAGATGAAAGAGAGTGGAGGGAGGGAGGGGGAGGAGGAGACATCTTTCAAGAGCTTCTCCAGGGGGAAAGTGGGCTGATGACCACAGCTCTTCCTTTCCTGCTTGATCGCTGGCCAAGGTGAGGGAGAGAGGCGGGATAAGTCACCTTTGTTCTTTGATACAGCCGGGCACTCTAGGTGGGCTCGTAGCCCTGTCTCACCTGGTTCAGCTGGTCTCTGCTGAGGAGGAAGCACAGACCGTGGGAAAGATCTGGAAAGCCTGGAAGCCTCAGAGATGTTTTCCTTGGGATGGAGAACAGAACAGAGCAGGACAGAACAGAACAGAACAGAGCAGGACAGGACAGGACAGGACAGGATAGGATAGGAATAGAGTAGAGTAGAGTAGAGTAGAACAGGCAAATTGTAGAACAGAACAGAACAGAATAGAATAGAATAAGAAATAAGAATAGAATAGAAATGAATAGAGTAGAACAGACAAATTGTAGAATAGAATAGAATAGAATAGAATAGAATAGAATAGAATAGAATAGAATAGAATAGAATAGAATAGAATAGAATAGAATAGAATAGAATAGAATAGAATAGAATAGAATCCGGAAGGGACCTTGGAGGTCTTCTAGTCCAGCCCCCTGCTCAAGCAGGAGAACCTCTACCCTTTCAGATACGACTGTCTAGCCTCTTTCATAACTGTGTTATTCTGTTATTTTGTTCTGTTGTTCTGTTAGTATGTTATTATTCTGCTAGAAAGGAGTGAGGTTTGGGGAGAGGAGGAAGACTAAAAATCAAGACCCCCTCCCCACTTTGCTGTACGAGGGACCCTCCTCTGGCCCCAGACCACTCGAGATGCCCCTTCACCACCGCCGCCCCCCTTTCTTTCCCCCACACCTGCTGGGTCCCCAAGGAAGGTGAGGGTTAGAGCTGGCCTGCCAATTTAAGGGAGAAATTTCGACATTGCGGTCAGAAAAGCTAGCCCTGCAAGGAACATTGTGTGGCTGGCTCTTCCACCAAAACAGCCACAAGTTTAGGGCAGGGCCTTGCCTGACTCTTGGGCCAAGTTCACTGGGGGGTGGGGGGGGAGGAAATCCCACAACTGGCTGTTTTTGAACCCTCATCCTCCTGGCCCCTGCTCGGTTTTGCAACCGAGTAAGATAAATGAGGAGCTGCGGTCTGGCTCTCTGCAGCTTCCGCAGGCAGAGTTTCCCAGGAACTCCAGAGTAGCTTGCGATGACTTGGGAGGTGTGGTGTTCAAGGGGGTGGGTTCCCCCTGCCCCCTTCCCCCCAGGGGGGACATCCTCAGCTCCTGGAAGGACCTGAATTCGCTCTCCAGGAAGAGATTCCCAATAGAGGGAGGGGGCTGGAAAGGAAATAGTGCTGGTGGATAAAAAAAAATTGGCGATGGCTAAGGCTGACTTTCTGAGCGATTCCAGAGCTGGAAGGCACCTTGGAGGTCATCTAGAGCAACCCCCTGCTCGAGAACATGGCCCTCTACCATTTCAGACAAGTGGCTGTCCAGTTTCCTCTCAAAAGCCTCCAGTGATGGAGCACTCATGACTTCTGGAGGCAAGTGGTTGCACTGATTAATTGTTCTAATTGTTAGGAAGTTTCTCCTTAATTCTAGATTGCTTCTCTCCTGGATTAGTTTCCATCCATTGTTTCTTGTCCTGCCTTCGGGTGCTTTGGAATAGGATAGGATAGGATAGGATAGGATAGGATAGGATAGGATAGGATGGGATGGGATGGGATGGGATGGGATGGGATGGGATGGGATGGGATGGGATGGGATGGGATGGAATGAAGAGAAGAGAAGAGAAGAGAAGAGAAGAGAAGAGAAGAGAAGGGAAGGGAAGGGAAGGGAAGGGAAGGGAAGGGAAGGGAAGGGAAGGGAAGGGAAGGGAAGAGAAGAGAAGAGAAGAGAAGAGAAGAGAAGAGAAGAGAAGAGAAGAGAAGAGAAGAGAAGAGAAGAGAAGAGAAGAGAAGAGAAGAGAAGAGAAGAGAAGAGAAGAGAAGAGAAGAGAAGAGAAGAGAAGAGAAGAGTAGAAATGGAGTGGAGTGGAACGGAACAGAACAGAACAGAACAGAATAGAAATACTTTATTTGACCAAGCGTGATTAGACACAGAAGGAATTTTTCTCTGGTGCAGAAGCTCTCAATGTGCATGCAGGCAGTCTTCAACTTACGACCACAACTGAGGCCCCAAATTATGTCGTTAAGCAAGACCTTTGTTAAATGATTTTTGGTTCCCATTTGACTACTTTTCTTGCCACGGTCGCAAAGTGAACCACTGCAGTTCTTAAGACAGTAACAGCCTTGTTAAGCGAATCCGGCTTCCCCATGGCTTGTCAGAAGGTCGCAAAAGGGGATCACGCCACCCCCCGGGGACACTGCAACCGTCATAAATAGGAGTCAGTTGCCCAGCGTCTGAATTTCGATCACCTGACTAGGGGGAGGCTGCACAGGGCACAAGGGTGAAAAACAGTCCTAAGCCACCCATTTCAGTGCCGTTGTAACTTGTGTCACTAAGTGAACCGTCGTAAGTCGAGGACTACCTGTACAAGTGACAAGACTGCAGAATTCCTCTTCAGAACTGGATCGACAGCACAACAATCGCCACAAGCCACAGGGATCAAATCAGGCCTGCTCGGGTGGGTGTCTCAAATTAGGACCGTTGTGACTTTGAAAGGAAATTCCGGGCTGCCATATACATTTATAAGCTGAGGAGGACTTGACCAAGCCCGGTGGGAATATCACGTTTCTCAAATGACACGTTTGCGTGACGGTGTTGGGAAACCCATGACCTCATTAGCAGCTTCCCCGGGATGGTCCAGGACCGTGCAGCGTGACTCAGAGCTGCCCGTGAAGAAATCTTAGGCAATTTAGGCCATGTTGCTTCACCGTCCCTCCAAATAAACGTCTTTAATTCCCTCGCCCCTGAATTTCTAGATCCATCTTCCCTCCATCTTTCCCCTTCCTGTTGAAAATCACAACTAATTAATCAGAATAGAGCAGGAAGGGACCTTGGAGGTCTTCTAGTCCAGCCCCGTGCTCAAGCAGGAGACCCTAGACCAGGGCTCTTCAAACTTGGCCCTTTGATGACTTGCGGACTTCAACTCCCAGAATTCCTCAGCCAGCATGGGGAAACTGTGGCCCCTTCATGACTGGTGGACTTCAACTCCCAGAATTCCTCAGCCAGCATGGGGGAACTATGGCCCCTTCATGACTGGCGGACTTCAACTCCCAGAATTCCTCAGCCAGCATGGGGAAACTGTGGCCCCTTCATGACTTGCGGACTTCAACTCCCAGAATTCCTCAGCCAGCATGGGGGAACTATGGCCCCTTCATGACTGGCGGACTTCAACTCCCAGAATTCCTCAGCCAGCATGGGGAAACTGTGGCCCCTTCATGACTTGCGGACTTCAACTCCCAGAATTCCTCAGCCAGCATGGGGAAACTGTGGCCCCTTCATGACTGGCGGACTTCAGCTCCCAGAATTCCTCAGCCAGCATGGGGAAACTGTGGCCCCTTCATTTCTTGCGGACTTCAACTCGCAGAATTCCTCAGCCAGCATGGGGGAACTATGGCCCCTTCATGACTGGCGGACTTCAACTCCCAGAATTCCTCAGCCAGCATGGGGAAACTGTGGCCCCTTCATGACTTGCGGAGTTCAACTCCCAGAATTCCTCAGCCAGCCACGCGTGAATTTCTAGGTCCATCTTTCCTCCAACTTTCCCCTTCCCGTTCAAAATCACAATTAATTAATCAGAATAGAGCAGGAAGGGACCTTGGAGGTCTTCTAGTCCAGCCCCCTGCTCAAGCGGGAGACCCTAGATCACGCGTGGCTGGCTGAGGAATTCTGGGAGTTGAAGTCCACAAGTCATAAAAGGGCTAAGTTTGAAGAGCCCTGCTCTAGACCATTTCAATCAATCAATCAGAATAGAGCGGGAAGGGACCTTGGAGGTCATCTAGTCCAACCTCCTGCTTAAGCAGGAAACCCTACACCATTTCAGCCACATGGCTGTCCAGTCTTTTCTTAAAAGCTTCCAGTGTTGGAGCATTCACAGCTTCTGGAGGCAGGTAGTTCCACTGGTTAATTGTTCTGTCAGGAAGTTTCTCCTTAGTTCTAGGTTGCTTCTCTCCTTGACTAGTTTCCATCCGTTGCTTCTTGTCCTGCCTTTGGGGGGTTTGGAGAATAAGTTGATCCCCCTCTTCTTTGGGGCAGCCTCCCACGTATTGGCAGGCTGCTATCATGACACCCTTAGATACCCCTAATCACTGGCTCATAACAAAATAACAGAGTTGGAAGGGACCTTGGAGGTCTTCTAGTCCACCCCCCCCTCTCAAGCAGGAGACCCTATGCCATTCCAGACAAGCGACTATCCAGACTCTTCTTAAAAACCTCCAGCGATGAAGCGCCCACAAGTTCCAGTGGCAAGCTGTTCCACTGGTTAATTGTTCTCGCCGTGAGCAATTCCCTAAGGCTGAATTCAAACTATTGAACTCCCAGAATTCCTCAGCCAGCCAGTCTCAACTCATCTTGGATGGGGAATGTTGGGAGACAAAAAGTCCACAAGTCTTAAAGTGGCCAACTTTGGAGATTCCTAGTTTAGCAAGACACACAAACACACACCCACGTCGCGTACCACCTCCCGTTTCTGAAGGGCTATCCCATCGAGAGTAAAACATGGCGCGTGGTTAGATCCAGGAAGCCCCCAAAATCCAGATGTCTTGCTCAGGTTGAAATAGTTTCCTTCCCCTCCGGACCCTCGCAGCCTGCAGGCACTCCAGGATAACATCAGTTGGCTGAACCAGATGTGTAATCTCAGGGAGGTAGATGTTAAAATAGATCTGAGATCTGAGACAGATCTGAATCCTGAGGAACCCCACATTGAATTGTTCTATTCTCACCACCAAGGAAAAGAGGAGAACCGTTAGAATAGAATAGAATCTGGAAGGGACCTTGGAGGTCTTCTAGTCCAGCCCCCTGCTCAAGCAGGAGAACCTAGACCATCTCAGACAAGTGACTGTCCAGTCTCTGCTTAAAAACCTCCAGTGATGGAGCGCCCACGATTTCTGGTGGCAAGCTGTTCCACTGGTTGATTGTCCTCCCTGTCAGGAAGTTTCTTCTTAATTCCAGGTTGCTTCTCTCTTTGGTCAGTTTCCAACCATGGTTTCTCGTCCTTCCCTCTGGTGCTTTGGAGAATAACGTGACCACCTTTTCTTTGTGGCAGCCCTTCAAATACTGGAAAACTGCTATCATGTCTCCCCTGTTTCTTCTTTTCTTTAGCCAAACCCAGGTCCCGCAGCCGTTCTTCGTATGTTTTGGTCTCCAGGCCTTTGATTAAATAAACTATGATTTATTTGGTACTTGAGCCTTGGTGGAGCAGTGGGCTAATGCCTCCTTAAGTAACACCAGCTGCCTGCAATTAGTGCAGGTTCGAGTCCCACCAGGCTCAAGGTTGACTCAGCCTTCCGTCCTTCCGAGGTAGGTAAAATGAGGACCCAGATTGTTGGGGGCAATTAAGCTGACTTTGTAATAATGCCGCTTGGGTGTGTGTGTGTGAAAGCCCTAATAAGCAGGCATATACATAGAATGAAGGCTACTGCTAAGCTTGTAAGCCGCCCTGAGTCTTCGGAGAAGGGCGGGATATAAATGTAATAAAAAAATAAATAAATAAAATAAAATAATACCAGTCTATAAAGCCTTAGTAAGACCACACCTAGAATACTGCAACCAATTTTGATCACCACTCTATAAAAAAGATGTCAAGACTCTAGAAAGAGTGCAGAGAAGAGCAACAAAGATGATCAGGGGACTGGAGGCTAAAGCAGATGAAGAACGTTGCTGGAATTGGGTAGGTCTAGTTTAATGAAGAGAAGGACCAGAGGGGGGACATGACAGCAGCCTTCCAATCTCTCAGGGGCTGTCCCAAAGAAGAGGGAGTCAAGCTCTTCTCCAAAGCACCCGAAGGCAGGAGAAGAAGCAACGGAGGGAAACTCATCAAGGAGAGAAGCAACCTGGACATAAGGAGAAATTTCCTGACAATGAGAACAACAGGTTGCCTTCAGAAGTTGTGGGAGCTTCATCACTGGAGGCTTTCAAGAAGAGACTGGACTGCCATCTGTCAGAAATGGTGGAGTAGGGTCTCCTGCTTGGACAGGGGGCTGGACTAGATGACCTCCAAGGTCCCTTCCAACTCTGTTATTCTACTCTAATCTAATCATCCAACTTCTGGAACTGCTGCCTAACCCAAACCTCCCAATTGTTTGCAGCCCTGGAAGGGGGAAAAAAAATTAAAAACAATCCGGTCCTTAAAGACGATGAGTTATGGATTTTTCCCACCAATTTCAAGAAAAAAACCTAAGATCATCTTACTTGAGTTAGCCCTCATAGTTCACCTCACCTGGACAATGGTAAATAATTATCCAGAGAGGTGATTTTTGGAGGCCTTGAAAGAAGAGAGGCAAAAACCTTAATCCGTTACCTGTCTTGAGCTTCTGCTGAGGCTTCTGCTGGACCGTCTAGCCGGGAAGACGTCTTATCAATCCTTCCAAAAAGGGACGAGAACCTCACCTGGAGACGCCTCTCCCGGTCTTTCACAGGAAGGATGAGCTTCCTGAAGCTGGTTGGACCATCACACCTCCAGACAGGCTATTTTGGACAACTATTTCCTCCCACTGAGTCACCACCTCCTCAAAGCTGGCTTAGGAAGAAGGCAATGTTTACCTGGAGACAGAACCTGTGGGAGCTATCTCAGTGGACATCAGTATGATTGGTTGCTCAGTGGGAGAACAAGCACAGGGCGATCTCCTGCATGAGGTTGTTGAAGGAAAAGTCTTCCATCATGGTTCAGTCCAAGCCGGGAATAGACAACATGGCGACTGCTTTAGGAAGAAGGTTGCAGTTTATTGAAGAGGAGAGCCAGACAGGAAGATGGCTCTGGAAGGCAAAAGAGAGCGAGCACATGTAGGGAGTGGGGTTTTATACCTTTTGGAGCCTTTTGTTTGGAGTTGTTCCTGTGGCATGAACTTTGACCTGAGTCTGAGTATGCCCTTTGGCATCTGTGGGTTAATCCTATTAGGTCCTGTCTTAGAGTTTGGGATGTCATGGTTCCGATAAATGAGACAGTTCAAAACAAATGCAAGCATTGTTTATCTAAAAAGTCTTAATAATGAAACGAAACATCGGCACTCATCCAAACATTGACATGGGTGGGGTATGTAGATTTTAAGGGTCTTTCTCTTCCTAAGCTTCTAGCTGGGGGCCTCCAACCTTCCTGAATGGATTATCACATCTGCATTTCTACAGAGATGGTTTCTGCTTGGGGGAGGGAGACTTGGGGCTATTAAGAAAAAAACTGGGCATGCTTTTCTGCCTTTTTAAGATCTTTTGAGGAAATACATTTTTCTGCCTTTTTAATATTTCTTTCTCTGAGGAGGGTTACTTCCCACAATGTCAAGAGATGGACCTTTGGACCCTCTTCTTTGGCAATCCAGTAGAGAAGGGGTCAGCAACCTGTGGGCCGTGGCCTCCTGGCCTCCAGGTCGTGGGACAGGCTGGCCAGTGTGCATGTGTGTGCGTGTGCACCCACTCAATTGTGCTAGTGGTGCAGCCATGGGGCAGGGTGCAAAACCAGGATGCCGCACCATGGGGTGCAAAAACGGGCTGCTGCTGTGCCTCGGGGTGGAAAACTGGGGCACCGCTGCACCATGGTGCGCAAAAACGAACATCGCCATGCTGTGGAGCACAAAAATGGGGTGCCCCTACACCACAGGGTGCAAAAACGGGCCACCACCGTGCGGCAAGGTACAAAAACAGCCGCCACCACACCGTTTGGAAATGGGCCACTTCCGCACTGCAGGGCACAAAAATGGGCACCGCCACGCCACGGAGCACAAAAGCGAGCTGGCGCTGTGCTGCAAGGTGCAAAAACAGCCGCCACCCGCACCACAGGGTGCAGAAACAAGGCGCTGCGCCACGCAAGAACAGGGCAGGGCTAGTGAGTATCACGCAGGCACCTGTCCCGTCCTGTTTGCGGCACACGCCTGCACACACGCATGTAAAATGCTTCCCCCTCCCTTTTCCTCCGGTCCACCAACCGACAAAGGTTGGTGACCTCTGCAGTCCTGCTTTGATGGCAGAGAAGTGCAGAGAAGAGCATCAAAGATGATCAGGGGACTGAAGGCTAAAACATACGAAGAACAGTTGCTGGAATTGGGGATGTCTAGTTTCATGAAGAGAAGGACAAGGGGGGACATGATAGCAGTCTTCCAATATCTCAGGGGCTGCCCCAAAGAAGAGGGAGTCAAGTTATTCTCCAAAGCGCCTGAAGGCAGGACAAGAAGCAACGGATGGAAACTAACCAAGGAGAGAAGCAACCTGGAACTAAGGAGAAACTTCCTGACAGTGGGGACAATTAACCAGTGGAACTACTTGCCTCCAGAAGCTGTGAGAGCTTCACCACTGGAGGCTTTCAAGAGGAGACTGGACTGCCCTCTGTCAGAGATGGTGTAGGGTCTCCTGCTTGGGCGGGGGGGGGGGGGTTGGACTAGATGACCTACAAGATCCCTTCCAACTCAATTATTCTAATCTATTCTAGGCATGGTGCTGGTGGTTTCCCTCGCAACCGTTTTGATGCTCTCCTGCACATCACCATGCCGGCCTCGCCTTCCAGAAGATTCTTTCCTACAAAACCCAAGGGACTCTAAGGAAGCGCTTCTAACAAGGGTTCCTGTCCGGATAGGAGGTGTCTGTCTCTCCAGGCTCAGGAGGGGGGCAAAGTTAGGGGGAGCCATGCATTCTGGATGAAAGGCTCCTGCTGGCATGACTGAATTATGGGGTCCTTGCTTTCTTGCAATTTCGTTACCAAAGTAGCACTGATCCTGTTCCTTAGATGGGTCATGAGACATCTGCAAGAAAACAACCCAGCTCAGAGGGCACCAAGGATCTTACAGTCCTCCTCCACCTCCTAGCACTGATGATGCTACCTAGTTGGGTCCTGAAACGTCTGCAAGAAAACCACTAAGCTCAGAGAGCACAGAGGACCCCATAGTCGTCGTCGTCATCGTCCTCCTCCTCCTCCTCCCGCCTGCAAACCCCACTCTCTTCTAGCACTGATGATGTTACCCATTGGGTCACAAAACATCTGCAAGAAAACCATCAATATAGAGAGCACCACAAACCCCACAGTCCTTCTCCTTCTCCTCCTCCCGCCTGCAAACCCCACTACCTTCTAGGACCGAAGATGTTGCCTAGTTGCGTCATGATGAAACATCTGCCAGAAAAAGCCAAGAAAGCCAACACAGTGCTAGGCTGCATTAACAGAGGGATAGAATCAAGATCACGTGAAGCGTTAATACCACTTTACAAGGCCTTGGTAAGGCCACATCTGGAATACTGCATCCAGTTTTGGTCACCACGATGTAAAAAAGATGTCGAGACTCTAGAAAGGGTACAGAGAAGAGCAGCAAAGATGATTGGGGGACTGGAGGCTAAAACATACAAGGAACGGCTGCTGGAATTGGGTATGTCTAGTTTAATGAAGAGAAGGACCAGGGGGGACAGGATAGCAGCCTTCCAATATTTGAGGGGCTGCCCCAAAGAAGAGGGAGTCAAGCTCTTCTCCAAAGCGCCTGAAAGCAGGACAAGAAGCAACGGATGGAAGCTAATCAAGGAAAGAAGCAACCTAGAACTAAGAAGAAACTTCCTGACAGTCGGAACAATTAACCAGTGGAACTCCTTGCCTCCAAAAGCTGTGAATGCTCCAACACTGCAAATGTTTAAGAAGAGACTGGACAGCCATTACTCTGAAATGGTATAGGGTTTCCTGCCGGTTTCCCTTCCAACATTATTATTATTATTAATTATTATTAATTATTATTATTATTATTATTATTATTATTATTATTATTATTATTATTATTATTATTATTATTATTATTATTATTAATTATTGCCACCAAGCTGGAGAGCACCCCCACATTTCAATCCTGATCTACAAGTATTCTATCATAACTTCATTATTTTGGGCATAAGGATCACCACTGAATTTCCCGAACTTTGAAAGTTCTGGATTTGACGTGAAGGCCGAAGTCGACTCAATGGGAACGAGAAAAAAGATCAGCTCTGAACTCCTGGTTTCCTCTTGCTTCGCCCTAGCCCCCTCCCCCCCCACTCCAAAAAAAAGCTGGGCAAGCTTCAAGCACAAATGGGGTGCAGCAGATCAGGGAGACCCCTTGCAAAAGTGCTCACTAAGTCACCATACTTAATGGGATAGTATAACAGAGTTGGAAGGGACCCTAGAGGTCATCTAGTCCAACCCCCCTGCTCAAGCAGGAAACCCTGTACCCTTTCAGACAAATGGCTGGTCCAGTCTCTTCTTCAAGACTTCCTTTTTTTATAAGCTTTTTATTGCTTTTTTTTCTCTCTCTCTCTCTCTACATACATATGTTAGTTTTTCAAACAGGGTGTGATCTGGGTTCATGAAACGCTAATACATAATCAAGTCCTACTCTTTGGTTCTCTCTTCTAGCCATTCGTAGAATAAATTCCAGCTTTGGTCGTGTTCTGTGTCTTCTTTATCTTTCAGCCTCATAGTCAATCTGCCCATCTCCGCGCATTCCAGTATATCTTTTTTTATTACTTCTT
This sequence comes from Vipera latastei, assembly GCA_024294585.1. Classification (NCBI taxonomy): domain Eukaryota; kingdom Metazoa; phylum Chordata; class Lepidosauria; order Squamata; family Viperidae; genus Vipera; species Vipera latastei. The sequence continues at coordinate 3,048,829 of CM044356.1, forward strand.
CTTCTGAAGATATTTGTTCATTCTTCCAGCATTGCGCATCAGTCTCTTCTTAAAAACCTCCAGTGTTGGACCATCCACAATTTCTGGAGGCAGGTCGTTCCACCGGTTAACTATTCTGACTGCCAGAAAGTTTCTCCTGAGTTCCAGGTCGCTTCTCTCCTTGGTTGGTTTCCAACCGTTGCTTCTTGTCTTTGCCTTTGGGTGCTTTGGAGAAGAGCTTGACCCCCTCTAGAGCAGATCACAGTGATAGGAAGATCTAAGCCAAGGGTGGGCGGTCGGTGTCTTCAAACTGGGCAAATTTAGGATTTGTGGACTTCAACTCCCAGAATTCTGGGAGTTGAAGTCCACAAGTCTTAAAGTTGCCCAGTTTGAAGACCCTCAATCTAAGGTTCTTAGAAATCTGTTTTTCTCTTTCTTTTCTTACACACGCACCCAACTTACTCTGGAACAAAATGTTCAAGCCCCACCACGGATACCACATTGCTTCCTTTCCATGTGGCTCACCACTGGGTGGCTAGGAACTCGGGATTGGTAGAAGGACATCCTGTTCTCGCAGGGAAGTGCACGGGAGGTTGGCCTGTGGCCTACCAGCTAATCAACCATCTCAGGCAGACACCACGTGTCCTCACCGCTTCCTCCTTCGGCAGCCTCTGCATATCCAACGGGAGCTTAGTAGCCTTCCGAAAGCAAGCAGGAAGCTGTGGGGAGGCTGGATTGTATCTCCCACAGGCCTGGAGTGTCAGGCAGCCTTTTAGCAGACCAAGAGAGGAAAGGAGTAGATCCCGTAAGGTCCTTGGTGCCCTCTGAGCTTGGCTGTTTTCCTGCAGACGTTTCATGACCCAACTAGGTAACATCATCAGTGCTAGAAGGGAGGAGGAGGAGGAGGAGGAGGAGGAGGAGGAGGAGGAGGAGGAGGAGGAGGAGGAGGAGGAGGGAGGAGGAGGAGGAGGACCGTGGGGTCCTTGGTGCCCTCTGAGCTTGGCTGTTTTCTTGCAGACGTTTCATTACCCAACTAGGGAACATCATCCGTGCTTAGAAGGGGGGGGGAGGAGGAGGAGGAGGAGGAGGAGGAGGAGGAGGAGGGGGAGGAGGAGGACTGTGGGGTCCTTGGTGCTCTCTGAGCTTGGTGGTTTTCTTGTAGACATTTTATGACCCAACTAGGGAACATCATCAGTGCTAGAAGGGAGGGGGATTTGCAGAGTGGAGGAACAGAAAGGGAGGAGGAGGAGGAGGAGGAGGAGGAGGAGGAGGAGGAGGAGGAGGAGGAGGAGGAGGAGGAGGAGGAGGAGGAGGAGGAGGAGGAGGAGGAGGAAAGGACTGTGGGGTCCTTGGTGCTCTCTGAGTTTGGTGGTTTTCTTGTAGACATTTTATGACCCAACTAGGGAACATAATCAGTGCTAGAAGGGAGGGGGATTTGCAGAGTGGAGGAACAGAAAGGGAGGAGGAGGAGGAGGAGGAGGAGGAGGAGGAGGAGGAGGAGGAGGAGGAGGAGGAGGAGGAGGAGGAGGAGGAGGAGGAAAGGACTGTGGGGTCCTTGGGACTCTCTGAGCTGGGTGGTTTTCTTGCAGACGTTTCATGACCCAACTAGGGAACATCATCAGTGCTAGAAGAGAGGAGGAGGAGGAGGAGGAGGAGGAGGAGGAGGACGACGACGACGACGACTGTGGGGTCCTTGGTGCTCTCTGAGCTGGGTGGTTTTCTTGCAGACATTTTATGACCCAACTAGGGAACATTATCAGTGCTAGAAGAGAGGAGGAGGAGGAGGAGGAGGAGGAGGAGGAGGAGGAGGAGGAGGAGGAGGAGGAGGAGGAGGAGGAGGAGGAGGAGGAGGAGGAGGAGGAGCAAGATAACTGTGGGGTCCTTGGTGCTCTCTGAGCTTGGTGGTTTTCTTGCAGACCATCCATGCTAGAAGGGGGGAGGAGGAGGAGGAGGAGGAGGAGGAGGAGGAGGAGGAGGAGGAGGAGGAGGACTGTGGGGTCCTTGGGACTCTCTGAGCTGGGTGGTTTTCTGGCAGACGTTTCATGACCCAACTAGGTAAAATCATCAGTGCTAGAAAAGAGGAGGGGGGGAGGGGGAGGGGGAGGGGGAGGAGGAGGAGGACTGGGGTTCTTGTTGCTCTCTGAGCTGGGTGGTTTTCTGGCAGATGTTTCATGTTTCATGTTAGTCCTTGACTTACAACCATTTATTTGATGACCGTTTGAAGTTACAACAAAAAATGGTACTTATGACTGGTTTTCACACCTTCGACAAGCAGAGTCCACGGGGACGTCGGAGGCCCTTAAGCACCTGGGCAACAAAGGTTGTAAAATGGGACAAAACTCACTTAACAAGCCTCTTGCTTAGCAATAGAAGCTTTGGGTTCAATCCTGGTCGCAAGTCGAGGACAGCCTGCGTTCGTTTCCGCTGAAGCGCGGCCTCACGATGCCAACACAATCACAGTTGGAATATTGTCGCTATTTCAATGAACGGCGCAAATCCAGGAAATATATAATCTCCCTGGGGTGATTTAATTGCCAGACCTGTAAGAAGAGCTGATGCCACGTGGTACCCCCGAAATGACTCCAGTTCCCATCTTCCCCAGCCAATGAGCCTTTGGACTTCCTGGTTGGGAGCAGCAGGGGTTATAGTCCCGCAGGGACCCCCCAAGATGACTCCACTTCCCATCTTCCCCAGCCTTTGCACTTTCTGGTTGGGAGCAATGGGAGTGGTAGTCCTGCAGGGACCCACAAGATGACTCCACTTCCCGTCCTTCCCAGCCAATGAGCTTTGGATTTTCTGATTGAGAGCAGCAGGGGTTATAGTTCCACAGAGACCCCCAAGATGACTCCAGTTCCCATCTTCCCCAGACTTTGGACTTTCTGGTTGGGAGCAATGGGAGCGGTAGTCCTGCAGGGATCCACAAGATGACTCCACTTCCCATCTTCCCCAGCCTTTGCATTTTCTGGAGTAGTGGGGGGTTGTAGACCCATAGGGACCCACAAGATAACTGCACTTCCCATCTTCCCCAGCCTTTGGACTTTCTGGTTGGGAGCAATGGGAGTCATAGTCCCGCAGGGAGCCCCCCGAGATGACTCCAGTTCCCATTCTTCCCAGCCAATGAGCCTTTGGACTTTCTGATTGAGAGCAGCAGGGGTTATAGTCCCGCAGGGACCCCCCCCCCCCAAGATGACTCCAGTTCCCATCTTCCCCAGCCTTTGCACTTTCTGGTTGGGAGCAATGGGAGTGGTAGTCCCGCAGGGGGAAACGCTGGTCTGCAAGTCAGAGCATTTTTTTTTAATTACCTTTTTCTCTAGAGTGGGATCCGACCCCCTCCCCCAATTCTCGCAGGCCAATTGATGTTGCTGCTCATTAGGATCCCGAGGAATGGAAATCCCAAGGGGTGGAGCAGCTTCCCGGCCTAATTATCCGATGCTTGTGCTCATTAGCAACAATGGAGCCCCTCCCAGCCCCCCCCCAGGGGGGGTCTTTTCCCTCCGGACCCTCTGCTGTCAGCATGCCATGCCATGCCATGCCATGCCATGCCGGCCTCGGGCGCTAGAGGGCGGCAGACGCCGCTGCAAGCCTTTCGGGAGAAGCCAAATCGCGATCGGACGAAGGCGAACATCCGCGTCCCAGGGGAACGATGCAGGATCCAATCCGAGTCGGTCAGCGGGACCGGAGGTTTGTTCTTCCGAACTTCTGGACTCGTGCTGGAGTTCGTGTGTGTGTGTGTGTGTGTGTGTGTGTGTGTGTGTGTGTGTGTGTGTGTGTGTGTGTGTGTGTGTGTGTGTGTGTGTGTGACAGACAGACAGACAGACAGACAGACAGGGATGGATGGATGGATGGATGGATGGATGGATGGATGGATGGATGGATGGATGGATGGGTAGATAGGTAGATAAATAGATAAATAGATAAATAGAGATAGACTAGATAGATAGATAGATAGATAGATAGATAGATAGATAGATAGATAGATAGATAGATAGATAGATAATGATTGATCATAGAATATGTGATAGATAGATAGATAGATAGATTATGATTGATCATAGAATATGAGATAGATAGATAGATAGATAGATAGATAGATAGATAGATAGATAGATAGATAATGATTGATCATAGAATATGTGATAGATAGATAGATAGATAGATAGATAGATAGATAGATAGATAGATAGATAGATAGATAGATAGATAGATAGATAGATAGATAGATAATGATTGATCATAGAATATGTGATAGATAGATAGATAGATAGATAGATAGATAGATAGATAGATAGATAGATAGATAGATAGATAATGATTGATCATAGAATATGTGATAGATAGATAGATAGATAGATAGATAGATAGATAGATAGATAGATAGATAGATAGATAGATAGATAGATAGATAGATAGATAGATAGATGATGGATGGATGGAAAGCTGGAGATAAATAGATAAGGGATGGATAGAGATAGAGATAGATAAGATGATGGATGGATGGATGGGGATGGATGATACATTTTGATTGAGATTCTCTCAGATAGATAAGATATAGAAAGAGAGAGGCAGAGAGATGGAGATAGATTTTGACTGAGATTCTATAGATAGAGAGAATCTCAATCAAAATCAATCTCTATATTTATCTATCTCTATCAATATCTATCAATGTTGATCTGACTATATCTATATCAATATTTATATCTATTCATATCCACCAATATTTATCAATATCTATATCAATATCTATCAATATGTATATATCTGTCAATCTCTCTCTGATTTTAATCCATCCTTATAAGCAACTCAAAGGGGCAAACATGCCTAGTAATGTTTCTTCTTTGCCAAGACCACCACTTCAGCTGAGAGAGGGAGGGGCTGGCCCAAAGTCACCCAGCTGGCTTTCGTGCCTAAGGTGGGACTAGAACTCACCGTCTCCTGGTGATTGGCCCAAAGTCACCCAGCCGGCTTCCATGCCTAAGGCGGGACTAAAATTCACCATCTCCTGGTGATTGGGCCAAAGTCACCCAGCTGGCTTTCCTGCCTAAGGCGGGACTAGAACTCACCTTCTCCTGGTGATTGGCCCAAAGTCACCCAGCCGGCTTCCATGCCTAAGGCGGGACTAAAATTCACCATCTCCTGGTGATTGGGCCAAAGTCACCCAGCTGGCTTTCCTGTCTAAGGCGGGACTAGAACTCTCCATCTCCTGGTGAGTGGTCCAAATAAAGACAGAAAAAGCAAAGAAGCAAAGGCATGACAAATCCTAGTTAGAGAAAATCTAGTCAAGAACTGACATGGCAGTAAACAAATATTTCCATGTAATCTCATCCCCAGGAACCAATGAAGTCAAGCTTTGGAAATGTTTTCCTCCCGCTATGGTGATCAATCCAAATCCCAAAATTTGCAAAGAGTTTGCGGAAGGAAGGAAGGAAGGAAGGAAGGAAGGAAGGAAGGAAGGAAGGAAGGAAGGAAGGAAGGAAGGAAGGAAGGAAGGAAGGAAGGAAGGAAGGAAAAGCGGCAGGGAGGGAGGAAGGAAGGAAAGAAGGAAGGAAGGAAAAGGAGGGAGGAGAAGAGGGAGGGAGGGAGGGCGGAAGGAAAGAAGGAAGGAAGGAAGGAAAAGCGGGAGGAGGGAATGATGGAGCGAGGGAGCGAGGGAGGAAAGAAGGAAGGAAAAAGAGGGAGGGAGGGAGGAAAAGCAGGAGGGAGGGAACGAGGGAGGGAGGGAGGGAGGGAAGAAGGAAGGAAGAAAGGAAAAGAGGAGGGAGGGAGGAGGAGGAAGGAGAAAGGAAGGAAGGAAAAGTGGGAGGGAGGGAGCCAGGGAGGGAGGAAGGAAGGAAAGAAGGAAGGAAGGAAAAAGGGAGGGAGGGAGGGGAAGAGGGAGGGAGGGAGGAAGGGCAGAAGGAAGGAAGGAAGGAAGGTGGGAGAGAAGTGCCCTGGTTAGAGATGACAGCGGACATCCTTCTCCAAGTTGAGCCCTTCCAGGTGTGCTTCCCCTACCTGCAGGGCCTCCAGGTGTAATTAGGACTGCAACTCCCAGCATTCTTAGCCAACAGATGTGGAACTCTGGGAGATGCAGTTTCAATACAACCGTAGGCCTCAGCTACCAGAGGTGGAGGCATACAGTGCACTCTTAGCTAGGCCCACATGGCAGAAAGGAAAACTGGAGTCTTTGGGGTGCAGGTGTCCCTCCGGGGGGGAGGGGGGGGCTGGCCAAATGACAGCAGGGGTCCCATTTCGCCAGCAGCCTTCTGGATCCAGCGCAGGGCCCCCGGGCGATCCTGCTCAGCTCTTTCCCGTGCCCAGACAGAGCCTCCCTTCTTTCTCCCCCTTTCCAGAGGTCCCCGGAAGTGGAGGCTGTGGGGCTGAGTCACCCCAAACAGGATGAGCGGAGCAAGCCGGGCCTGGCAGTCAGCCCGGCGCCCGGCTGTCTTCGGTCTCTCCAGAGCCCCCGGGAACTTTGCCCGCAGCTGCAGCTGCCCGCTTGCACAAGCCACCCGCTGATGCAACCGGCTGCTTTTTGCAAGAGCTATCTGCTTTGCCAACGCCCGGCCTGGCACACAGCCCACTGGTGCCCGCTGGGCTGCAAAACGACCCACCCGTAAAAGAGGATATATCTGGGTCAGGGTTGAAATGAGGGGTGCCTGGTGCTCTCTGAGCTGGGTTGTTTCCTTGCAGACATTTCATGACCCAACTAGGGAACATTGTCATTGCTAGGGTAGAAAGGAGGGAGGGAGGGAGGGAGGGAGGGAGGGAGGGGAGGAGGAGGAGGAGGAGGAGGAGGAGGAGGAGGAGGAGGAGGAGGAGGAGGAGGAGGAGGAAGAGGAAGAGGAAAACTGTGGGGTCCTTGGTGCCCTCTGAGCTGGCTTCTTTTCTTGCAGACGTTTCATGACCCAACTAGGTAACGTCATCACTGCTAGAGTCCATCTCTGGACCTTCAGAATCTCCTGGCCAGAAAAGGCCCAGCCAACTAAACTTGGAAGAACCCCCAACTTGCTCCAGCTCTCTGTTATGTCTCCAAACCAAGCTGGCTGGCTGGGGTGTTTTCTCTCTCTCACACACACACACAAACAAACAAACTCACACTGACAACCACAGAGAGCCTTCCCCAGCAGCCAGCTGGGGAATTGGGCAACCGGAAGGCCAGAGGAAACAGCTGCAACTCTTTCCAAAGGTGTCTGGAAGGGTGGCCCTCAAACCGGTTTGAAATCAGCCCGGGTTGGACTTTCTTTCTTTCTTTCTTTCTTTCTTTCTTTCTTTCTTTCTTTCTTTCTTTCTTTCTTTCTTTCTTTCTTTCTTTCTTTCTTTCTTTCTTTCTTTCTTTCTTTCTCTCTCTCTCTCTCTCTCTCTCTCTCTCCCTTCTTTCTTTCTTTCTTTCTTTCTTTTTCTTTCTTTCTCCCTTCTTTCTTTCTTTCTTTCTTTCTTTCTTTCTTTCTTTCTTTCTTTCTTTCTTTCTTTCTTTCTTTTTCTTCCTTCCTTCCTTCCTTCCTTCCTTCCTTCCTTCCTTCCTTCCTTCCTTCCTTCCTTCCTTCTTCCTGTATGTATGTATTTATTTATTTATCCATGGGTTGTTAGGCTCTTGAACGGGAAATAATTTTATAATTTTATGTATGACTGACTTGCGAGGCCGGTGTGTTGTGCAATTAGCTCACATGATGTAATAAGATGGAGGGTTTGTTGTCACTGTGAGTTGGAGGGTGGGAGCACGAAGGGAGGCTCAGCCAATCTCAATGTATACATGGTTGTACTTTGACAATAAAGGTTTGTTCATTCATTCATTCATTCATTATTTATTTATACATACATACATACATACATACATACATACGCTGGCTTTCTTTGTCTGCACACCCTGTGGGAATTTTCTGCTCTGATCTCTCCTCCTTCGGGGAAGCTGCAACGGGCGCCACTGCGAAAACCAGTCTTAAGTCCCATTTTTCGATGCCGTTGTATGTTTGAACAGTCACTAAATCAGGGGTCTAGCACCCGCGGCCCTGTTTGCGCATGCGCACGGGCGCAAATGGGAATGCTAGCGTGGGGCGAGTGTCCGCAGCCCGTTTGCGCACGCACTGCTAGCCCAGGCAGTTTGGGCAGCCCGTTTGTGCATGTGCACGGCACCAGCCCCCTTCATGGATTACTGCCTTGTCGTGGCGAAGGGGCTTGCGTAATTCAATGAAGCTATGAGCTATGCCGTGCAGGGCCACCCAAGACGGACAGGTCATAGCCGAGAGTTCTGACAAAACGTGATCCACTGGAGAAGGAAATGGCAACCCACTCCAGTATCTTTGCCATGAAAACCCAATGGACAGTACCAAAAGGCAAAAAGATATGACGCTGGAAGATGAGCCCCTCAGGTCGGAAGGCGTCCAATATGCTACTGGGGAAGAGCAGAGGGCTAGTACTAGTAGCGCCAGAAAGAATGAAGCGACTGGGCCAAAGCCGAAAGGACGCTCAGCTGTGGATATGTCTGGTGGTGAAAGGAAAGTCCGATGCTGTAAAGATTTTTTCTCCATAGGAACCTGGAATGTAAGATCCATGAATCAAGGCAAGCTGGACGTGGTCAAACAAGAGATGACAAGACTGAACATCGACATCTTAGGTATCAGCGAACTAAAATGGACAGGAATGGGTGAATTTAATTCAGATGACCATCAGGTATACTACTGCGGGCAAGAATCCCTCAGAAGAAATGGAGTAGCCTTCATAGTCAATAAAAGAGTAGGAAAAGCAATACTGGGATACAATCCTCAAAATGACAGAATGATCTCAGTTCGAATCCAAGGCAAACCATTCAATATCACAGTAGTCCAAGTCTATGCCCCAACCACCGGTGCTGAAGAGGATGAAATTGACCGGTTCTATGAAGCCCTACAGCACCTTATAGAACTAACACCCAAAAATGATGTCCTTATCGTCATGGGGGATTGGAATGCTAAAGTAGGAAGCCAAAAGATAACTGGAATAACAGGCAAGTTTGGCCTTGGAGTACAAAATGAAGCAGGGCACAGGCTGATAGAATTTTGTCAAGAGAATAAGATGGTCATAGCAAACACTCTTTTCCAACAACCCAAGAGACGGCTCTACACATGGACATCACCAGACGGTCAACACAGAAATCAGATTGACTATATGCTCTGCAGCCAAAGATGGAGAAGCTCTATACAGTCAGTAAAAACAAGACCAGGAGCTGACTGTGGCTCAGACCATGAGCTTCTCCTTGCAAAGTTTAAGCTTAAACTGAAGAAAGTAGGGAAAAGCACTAGGCCACTCAGGTATGAATTAAATCATATCCCTGTTGAATATACAGTAGAGGTGACAAATAGATTTAAGGAATTAGATCTGATAGACAGAGTGCCTGAAGAACTATGGACAGAGGTTCGCGACATTGTACAAGAGGTAGCAACCAAAACCATCCCAAAGAAAAAGAAATGCAAGAAAGCAAAATGGCTGTCTGAGGAAGCTTTGCAAATAGCTGAGGAAAGGAGGGAAGCAAAAGGCAAGGGAGAAAAACATAGATATGCCCAATTGAATGCAGAATTCCAGAGAATAGCTAGAAGAGATAAGAATGCCTTCTTAAATGAACAGTGCAAAGAAATAGAAGAAAACAATAGAATAGGGAGGACCAGAGATCTTTTCAAGAAAATTGGAGAGATGAAAGGAACGTTTAATGCAAAAATGGGCATGATAAAGGCCCAAAATGGCAGGGACCTAACAGAGGCAGAAGAGATTCAGAAGAGGTGGCAAAATTACACAGAAGAACTATACAAGAATGAGCTTAATGTCCCAGATAATCACAATGAGTTGGTCACTGACCTCGAGCCAGACATCCTAGAATGTGAAGTGAAGTGGGCCTTAGAAAAGCTGAGCAACAACAAAGCTAGTGGAGGTGACAGTATTCCAGCTGAGCTATTCAAAATCTTAAAAGACAGTGCAGTAAAAGTGCTACACTCAATTTGCCAGCAAATTTGGAAAACTCAACAGTGGCCACAGGATTGGAAAAGATCAGTTTACATTCCAATTCCAAAGAAAGGCAGTGCCAAAGAATCTTCAAACTATCGCACCATTGCACTCATTTCTCATGCTAGTAAAGTCATGCTTAAAATCCTACAAGCTAGACTCCAGCAGTATGTGGATCGAGAACTACCAGTAGTACAGGCAGGCTTTCGAAGAGGCAGAGGAACTAGAGATCAAATTGCCAACATACGCTGGATCATGGAGAAAGCCTGGGAGTTCCAGAAAAACATCTACTTCTGCTTCATTGACTATGCTAAAGCCTTTGATTGTGTGGATCATAACAAACTGTGGCAAGTCCTTAAAGAGATGGGAGTACCAGACCATCTTATTTGTCTCTTGAGAAACCTATATGCGGGTCAAGAAGCAACAGTGAGAACTGGACACGGAACCACTGATTGGTTCAAAATTGGGAAAGGAGTCCGGCAAGGCTGTATACTGTCGCCCTGCCTATTTAACTTATATGCAGAGCACATCATGAGAAAGGCAGGGCTAGATGAATCAAAAGTTGGAATTAAGATTGCCGGAAGAAATATCAACAACCTAAGATATGCAGATGATACCACTCTAATGGCAGAAAGTGAAGAAGAACTAAAGAGCCTCTTGTTGCGGGTGAAGAAGGAGAGTGCAAAAGTTGGGTTGAAACTTAACATTAAGAAAACCAAGATCATGGCATCTGGCCCTCTCAATTCCTGGCAAATAGATGGGGAAGAAATGGAGGTAGTGACAGATTTTATTTTCCTGGGCTCCAAGATCACTGCAGATGGGGACTGTAGCCAAGAAATTAAAAGACGCTTGCTCCTGGGGAGGAAAGCCATGGCAAATCTAGACAGCACACTAAAAAGCAGAGACATCACCCTGTCAACAAAAGTGCGTATAGTCAAGGCTATGGTCTTCCCAGTTGCAATGTATGGCAGTGAAAGTTGGACCATAAGAAAGGCTGAGCGCCAAAGAATTGAGGCCTTTGAACTATGGTGCTGGAGAAGACTCCTGCGAGTCCCTTGGACTGCAAGGCGATCAAACCGGTCAGTCCTAGAGGAGATCAACCCTGACTGCTCTTTAGAAGGCCAGATCCTGAAGTTGAAACTCAAATCCTTTGGCCACCTAATGAGAAGGAAGGACTCACTGGAGAAGAGCCTAATGCTGGGAAAGGTTGAAGGCAAGAGAAGAAGGGGACGACAGAGAATGAGGTGGCTGGATGGAGTCACTGAAGCAGTAGGCCTGAGCTTAAATGGACTCCAGAAGATGGTAGAGGACAGGAAGGCCTGGAGGAATGTTGTCCATAGGGTCGCGATGGGTCGGACACGACTTCGCAGCTAACAACAACAACAACACGGCACCAGCGCATGCCCGATGCATGAACGAGGCTGCCAGTGCGGCACCAGTGTGCGTGGCCCCGTGAGCACACGCATGCACATCAGTTTTGAAGCTGCTCTCCTTCCCTCCAGTCCTTGAGCCAGGAAAGATTGGAGACCACCACACTTATATCAGTGGTCCCCAACCTTTGGGGCCCCAGGGACCGGTTCCGTGGAGAGAGGTTTTTCCAAGGACCAGAGGGTGTGTGGTTTTGTGTGCTGCCTACATCCCACGGATGGGGCTTTGCTTGTTTGTGCAGACCGGTTGCTGGCATGCCACGGACCGGTAGTGGTCCACGGACCGGGGGTTGGGGACCCCTGCCCCAAACAATCTGTCGTAAAGCAAGGACTGTCTCTACTCTCTTGTGATGCAAGACAGGGCTGGCTCCTTAAGGAAAAAGCGCTTGTTATTTCATTTTCCTGGAGAGCTGATTTCTTCTTCCTTAATTGAGGGTCTTAAGTCTAATTAAGCCACTTAAGAGTACAAAAGTGCTGTGTGTTTACTCAGCAATCAAATCCCTCCTGTGGCAACCAACTTTTCCTCTTCCTAAGCCATTAAAGCTTCCTGTGCAGAAGAGGTGAAATAAAGGCAGTCCCCAACTTACGACAATAATTGAGCTCCCGATCTCTCTTGCTGGGTGTGTGTGTGTGTGTGTGTGTGTGTGTGTGTTTGTGGAGAGATCTGTCAAGTGAGTTTTGCCCCAGGAGTGATGACTCTTCTTGCCCCCTTTGTTAAGCGAGTCACAAGGCTGTTAAGTGAATCCGGCTTCCTTGTTGGCTGGAATCTTAAGCAGGGAGCCCTCGACTTATGGCCGCCAATTGTGACCGGGATTCCTGTTGCTAAACGAGACATCTGTTAAGGGACTTGGGCCCCGTGCTACGACCTTTCCTGCCACCGTTGGGAAACGGAACCCTGCCATCATTATGTGAGTCACATGGTCGTTAAGTGAATCTGGCTTCCCCTGTTGACTTTGTCTGTCGGGAGGTCGCAAAAGTCGCAAGACTGAGTGGCTGTTCGTGCCGGCATCCCGGGAAATTCCGATTATTCCATCATTGGCCATGGGGGGTGAGCTATTACCCCCCGTAGATAGGGCCCGCAACTTGGGGGTCCTTCTAGACTCACAGCTCTCTTTGGAAGAGCATATTGGAGCTGTGACTAGGGGGGCCTTTGCCCAGGTTCGCCTGGTGCGCCAGTTGCGGCCCTATCTAGACCGGGATGCCTTGCGCACAGTCACTCATGCGCTCGTGACCTCTCGTCTAGACTACTGTAATGCTCTCTACATGGGGCTGCCCTTGAGGTCCACCCGGAGACTCCAACTGGTGCAGAATGCAGCCGCGCGAGTTGTCTTGGGAGTTTCCCGATACTCCCATGTTACACCTTTGCTCCGCGAGCTGCATTGGCTACCGGTTGCTCTCCGGGTGAGGTTCAAGGTGTTAGTGATGACTTACAAAGCCCTTCATGGCATGGGTCCAGATTACCTACGGCAACACCTGCGGCCGGCGTCAATTTCCCTCCGTCCAGTGCGCTCCCACAGAGAGGGCCTCCTCAGGGTGCCGCCGATCAAAGAATGCCGATTGGTGACCCCCAGGGGGAGAGCGTTCTCTGTGGGCGCGCCAGACCTTTGGAACCGCTTACCGGTTGAGCTCCGGATGGCCCCCGACCTTCGCTCCTTCCGGCGCGATCTCAAAACTTTCTTTTTCGAACAAGCTGGCCTGGTCTGACGGGATGGGGTTGGGTTTTTATAAATAGTTTTAATTTTAATATGTATTAATTTTATGGGCATAATGTTTAATGGCTTTTTAATTTTTGTATTCTATTTTTATTGTGTATTGCCCTGTTCACCGCCCTGAGTCCTTCGGGAGAAGGGCGGTATAGAAATCAAATTATTAAATTAAATTAAATTAAATTATTAAACTAAATTAAAAGGGGATCACGCAACTTTCCGGGGATTACTGCAAACCGTCATAAGAACGTGCCAGTTGCCAAACGTCCGGATTTTGATCACGGGACCTTGGGGAATGCTGCCACCATTGTAAGTGTGGGAAACGGCCCTAAGCCACTTTTTTTAGCGCCGTTGTGACTTCGAACGGTCAGTAAATGAAACGTGGTAAGTTGAGGACGGCCCCTACTGAGAAAGCTGACTTAGCATCATTTTTCCCACACTTATGACCACCTGATTTACATTTGCATGCTTGACAACTGATTCCCATTTATTTTATTTTGTTTTTTATACAGGTTTTTATTTAATTTTATAAGGTTAGGGAGGGGATATAACCAGGGTAGGGTTTAGGGTTTAGGGTGGGGTTAGGATCGGGGTGGGAACGGGGTTGGGAACAACATTGGGGTCGCCCCCCAATAACATTTTCAAGCTTTAGCAAGCAGACTATTGTCCGGATACATATGTTCAATTAACGCTAATTAATATAACAGTAAATAGCTGTAGTGTATATGCTAAACGATAATCATAAATGGTATCAGTTAGTCAATGCATATCATTCTCCTTACTAATATATATTCAAAATAGCATCACATTCAATTCTCGCTAGTTTGTTTTCCTAACCATTAGTAAAAATTTATCCCATGTTTTAAAATAAATTGAATCCTCTTTCTCTTTAATCTCTAAGGTTAATCTGACCATTTCTGCACACACTAAATTTTTCTTGATAACAACTGACTCCCATTTATGACGGTCGCAGTGTCCAAGGCTCCTGTGATTCCCTTTTCTGACCTCGTGACCGGCCGATTCCCTTAACGACCGTGTTGCTAACTGAATGGCAGTGACTCGCTTCCCAGCTGTGGCAGAAAAGGTCATAAAACGGGGCCAAAACTTGCTTAATGACCGGCTACATTAGCAAGAGACATTCTGATCTGGATTGTGGTCGTAAGCGAACGATTCCGTTCGGATTCGCTTCGCTGGAGAATCGTATTAGATCCATCCCAGATTCCATTTCCCGACCTGGCGTGTTTAGCAAAGGTGGCGGTGCAACGGGGTGAAATGGGACGCACGCAGCTGGGGTGATTGTGATTGTGATGGTTGTGGGGCCCAGGAGCTGTTGATCAAGGACGCCTTTTGTGTGAAAAGAAGAAACGACAGCAGGAAGAAAAAAAACAAAAAAAACCCCGAACAACAGTAAACACTGCAGGATTAACAAGGTCTCTGTCCAAACCGTTGGCCAGAAAGGGCTCTCTAACCCATAATCCTCAGCCTTGTAATTTGGCCGAGAAAAACTCGCCAGGGTCCCATGTCTGCATCAAGGAGGCTCAGCCAATTACCTCCCAAGAAGAAAAGCAATTTTTTTTCATTATTTCTTCAACATTTTCATTGTCTTTCTCTTTTATCTTTTGACTAGAAGTCACCTAGACTTAAAATCATTTGATTAGTGACTAGTTACAACAGACGGGGGGAAAAAGGGACTTATGACTGTTTTTCACACTTAACGACCGTCACGGCATCCCCAGAGTCACGTGATCAAAGTTCAGAGGCTTTGCAACTGGCATGTACTTATGACAGTTGCAGTGATCCCCTTTTGCAACTTTCTTTTTTTTTATTGAAAAGTTTTAGAGTACATTTTATCTTTAACAATCTCCTTTTGCAACTTTCCAATAAGCAAAGTCAATGGGGAAAGCCAGATTCATTTAACAACCGAGTTACTAACTTCACCATTGCCACGATTCGCTTAACAACTGTGGCAAGGAAGGTCACAAAACAGAGCAAAACTCCCTTAACAGCTGTCTCACTTAGCAACACAAATTTTGGGTTCAGTTGCGGTTGTAGATTGAGAAACACCTGGACTTATCGGTGAGACGGGTGATATATAGATTGAATAAATAATAAACTAATTATAATTTTTTTTTTGAAAAAAAGACAGGAAAATATTTCTCATATAAATTTAGTAAATAGTAATAAAATAAAATCATTATAATTTTTATAGAAGGAGAGGGGAAAATCACTTACAGATGTAATAATAGTAAAATAATAAAATAAAATAAAATAAAATAAAATAAAATAAAATAAAATAAAATAAAATAAAATAAAATAAAATAAAATAAAAAAATAAAATAAAATAAAATAAAATAAAATAAAATAAAATAGAGAATAAAATAAAATAAAAAATAAAATAAAATAACATAAATAAAAAATATAGAATAAAATAAAATAATAAAAAATAATAAAATCAAGAATCAAATCAAATCAAGAATCAAATCAAATCAAATCTAAAAGATAGAATAAAATAAAATAAAACAATAAAAAATAAAATTAACATTAAATAAATTAAATTGAAATAAAATAGAAAAATTAAAAGCTTGGAAGAGTAAACCTTTCATCCCGGTTAACTGGCTCAGATTGTATTCTGCAACATTATCCTGGGACTCCATACATTTACCTTCATTCCTATAAAATAATAATTATTTTTTTTTAAAAAAAAGGCCACGGGAATCTCTTTCTCCATCTTCCCACAGATTTCTCCTCTTCCCACCCTGCTCTGTGTCCAAACTCGCGTGTGGCCGTCTGGCTGGCCGTGGGAGGGAGGAAAGAGAGAGAGAGAGAGAGGACTCATGGGCCGTGCAAAGCAGCAGCTGTGCGCCCAGCGCACACCCAGAATGTGCAAGGGTGTGTGGGTGTGTTTGCTCACACACTGGGGGGGTTGGGGGGGGAAGAGAAGGAGAGATGTTTAGATAAGTGCCTCCTTGCCAAAAGAAGGCGGGCAGGCTGGGAAGCTCGCCGCAGACAAGCTGGCGCCTCGGTACACCTGGGGAAGCTCAGGTTAAATGCTCTGCACATTCCAGAGCTGCGCATACAGCTGATTGAAGCATTAACAAACAGGCAAGCCGAGCCAGGCTCCAGATGGGCTGGGAGGGAGCCAGAGGTGCAAGGGGGGGAGGGGAGGGAGGGGAAGCCCAGGGATGAGCAGGGCAGCGCACTCAGCAAACAACACCAGCTATGCCGTGCCTATGCGCTTTCTCCACTCTGTGCTCCAGCCTGTGGATACTGCACCCACACCGGGACGGGAGGGGGAGAGAAACAGCCAGCAAAAGGGTCTTTCCTGAATTGGGGAGGGGGGAGGAAAAAGTGATCCGCAAGCAGAATGAGAGAATAGCAGGGTAGGAGGGACCTTGGAGGTCTTCTAGTCCAACCCCCTGCTATGCCATTGTGGGTAAATGGTTCTCCAGTCTCTTCTTAAAAGCCTCCAGCGATGGAGCATTCACCACTTCTGGAGGCAAGGAGTTCCACTGGTTAATTGTTCTCACTGTCAGGAATTTTCTCCTTAGTTCCAGGCTGCTTCTCTCCTTGACTAGTTTCCATCCGTTGCTTCTCGTCCTGCTTTCAGGTGCTTTGGAGAATAGCTTGACTCCCTCTTCTTTGGGGCAGCCCCTCCAATACTTGAAGACTGTCCAGCCTTCTGGTGCTTTGGAGAACAGAACAGAACAGAGTTGGAAGGGACCTTGGAGGTCATCTAGCCCAACCCCCTGCTCAGGCAGGAGGCCCTCTACCATTCCAGACAAGTGGATGTCCAGTCTCTTCTTAAAAATGTCCAATGTTGGAGCACCCACAACTTCTGGAGGCAGGTAGTTCCACTGGTTAATTGTTCTAATTGTCAGGAAGTTTCTCCTTATATTCTAGGTTGCTTCTCTCCTTGATTAGTTTCCCTCCGTTGCTTCTTGTCCTGCCTTCGGGGGCTTTGGAGAGCAGAACAGAATTGGAAGGGACCTTACACTCTCATGGAACCTGGTTTAAATTCTAAACTAAGGTCTGTAATATGGAGAACAATCATACAAACAGGTGCCCAGAGTCACTTGATAGGCAGATGGGCCGCGTATAAATTGCATAACTAAGGACAGGTAATCCTCAATTTACCATCATTCCTTTAGTGACCCATTCCAAGTTACAGCACTGAAGAAAGGGCGTTATGATGGCTTTTTTCACACTTACGACCATTGCAGCATCCCCAGGGTCACGGGATCAAAACTCGGAGGCTTGGCAACTGGCACGTAATTGGGATGATTGAAATGTGCTCCCCCTTTGTGATCTTCTCACGAGCAATGTCGGCCGAGGGGGGGGAAACCAGATTCCCTTAATAACCGCTTTACTAGTGATTCGTTTGGCCAAACCCCTCCTAAAATGAAGCCATACTCACTTAACAAAATGTCTCGTTTGGCAACGGAAATTTAATGGCTCCGTTGCGGTGGTAAGTCGAGGACCGCCTGTGGATGAACCAATGAACAGTCTGTGTTTAATAGGAAAAGGAGTTTTTCTGTCCTTTTTTCTAGCTAACCAGGTAAAGCTTTCGCAAGCTGCCTCCGGATAAAATTAGTTAGCCAGAAAAGATGCTAGCGTATTGCTTCTGATTTTCGGCCCTGTGGATTAACATACTTTTTTTTAATAACAAAACATGGTTATTTATGGTTTCATTAGTTCATTATTTATATATATATATATATATATATATAGGTAAAGGTAAAGGTTCCCCCGCACATGTCCGACTCTAGGGGCCGGTGCTCATCTCCATTTCAAAGCCGAAGAGCCAGCGCTTGTCCGAGGACGTCTCCGTGGTCACGTGGCCGGCATGACTGGACGCCAAAGGCGCACGGAACGCTGTTACCTTCCCACCGGAGTGGTCCCTGTTTTTCTACTTGCATTTTTTACGTGCTTTCGAACTGCTAGGTTGGCAGAAGCTGGGACGAGTAACAGGCGCTCACTCTGCTACGCGGCACTCGGGATTCGACCCGCCAAACTGCCGACCATCTATATATATATATATTCTTAATTTTCTATTTTTACAATCAAGTGCTTCGTAGGCAACATGTTGACCTGGGTCCATTAGCAATTCCTTGGTACATCTAAGCTTCTTCAAACTAAATCCAATATTACCCCATCCAGGACATCCTGTCTTTTTCCGTTAATAAAAATTTTTCCACATTAAGCAAACACAGTTCTTATTGCGGTTAATAAATATGCAGTTGAATATCAGCATTTATTACGGTTTTCTAATATTATCCATGATATGGGTTTAAAATTATCTTTTCTATCCGAAACGTATCTTAATTGCCTTTGCACTCAATATCCATTGATTCGGTCAGTATCCTATTTTCGCTTTTTTTTTCCCTCCAATTTTTAACGTGCCTCTTTTTCCCACTAAAAATTAATCTCAAAGAATTCTAATTATATTTCCCTCCCTCCCATGAATCTGATTTTCTCTTTGGTCCTGTAGGTCTTAGATCTGAAGATATGCCACTCAATTCCTGCCTGAGCAGGGGGTTGGACTAGATGACCTCCAAGGTCCCTTCCAACTTTATTATTATAATCCCAAAAGTGCCCACTCCAATCCCTCTATTTGCACCCCATGCGCGCGGTCCCCATTGCTGCCAGCCTCTCCTTCCTTCCTGTACAGGTAGAATTTCCATTGCAAAGCAAAACAGTTGTGAAATAAGCCGCGCCCCATTTTATGACCCTCTTGCCACGGTTGTTAAGCGAATCTCTGCGCTCATGAAGTGAAATTGCCTAATTGTTAAGCAAAATCGGGCTTCCCCCCATTGACTTTGTTTATCGGAAGCTGTCTGGGAAGGCTGCAAAGGGCAATCACGTGACCCCCTGGACAGTGCAACCATCGTAAGCACACGCCAGTTGCCAAGCCTCCAAATTTTGATCATGTGAGCCCAGGGATTGGGCAACGGTCAGAACTGCAAGGACTGGTGGCAAGTCATTTTTTTTCCCAATGCTGTTGTTAACTAGGGTCCCCTGCTCCTGCAAGGGAGGTGGGACTATCCATCAGAATAGAGTTGGAAGGGACCTTGGAGGTCATCTAGTCCAACCCACTGCTCAGGCAGGAGACCCTATGCCATTTCAGACAAACGGCTGTCCAGTCTCCTTCTTAAAAACCTCCAGTGTTGGAGCACTCACAACTTCTGGAGGGAAGTAGTTCCACTGGTTCATTGTTCTCACTGTCAGGAAATTCCTCCTTAATCCCAGGTTGCTTCTCTCCTTGCTTAAGTTTCCATCCGTTGTTTCTTGTGCTGCCTTCAGGGGCTTTGCAGAATAAGTGGACAACCCCCCCCCACTTCTTTGGGTTAGCTAATCATCTTAGTTGCTCTACTATGCACCCTTTTCTGGTCTCAACATCTTTTTTTTGCATCCTGGTGATCAAAACTGGATGCAGTTCTCTCTTAAGACTGGCCATACCCAGTTCCTATATATTTTTCTTCATATTTGTTTTTTGTCTCCAGGCCTTTAATCATCGTAGTTGCTCCTTCTCTGCAGGCCTGCTTACGAGACCTCCACGCGCTCTCTCTCTCCCAACTCTTCTCTAATTCTGCAATCCAGCTTTTGCTCCACGGGGTATATATACTTTTGCCTCCAGCTTAGCAGCTGCTCAGCATATTTACTCGGCCCTGCCTTCCCCCTAGCTCTAGGGAATGGCAGGGACTGGTTACTTCCCACTCAAGCTGCATTACTCACAGCTCTTCAGCATGGCCCTAATCCACCCAGTTTCCGCAGAAAAGTCACCCCAACAGGCTGACTTGCCTCTGTGGCTTCAGCCTCGGTTTGCCCGGGCTGAGAATGGGCAGAATAGCTCAGGAGAGGGTTGCAAGGGCAGAATACAGGATGTGACATTAAAATAAGCTGGAAGCAACCTAGAATTGGGGAGCTGGAACTGACCTACCTAACAGGTCAGTTGAAGGTCCTGGAAGTTAAGTACAGGTTAAGTCTTCTACTTACGACCGCAATTTCTGTTGCTAAGCAAGACACTTAAGCGAGTTTTGCCCCACTTTGTGATGTTTCTTGCCACCCCGAATCACCGCAATTATTAAGTTAGTAATAATAATAATAGTTGGAAGGAACCTTGGAGATTAGTAGACTAGTTCCCCCACCAATTTGATTTGTCTGGTCACAAAAGGGGATTGTGGGAGCCCAGGACACTGCAACCATCAATTGGTCCTCGATTTACGACAGTTCATTTAGTGACCAGTTATGACAGCACTGAAAAAAAGGGAGCTAGGACCGTTTCTCACACTTACGGCCGTTGCAACGTCCCCGTGTTCACAAAATTCAGTCAGCCTGGCAGCTGACTCGCGCTTACAACGGTCGCGGTGTCCCAGGTTTATGTGATTCCCCCTTTTGCGACCTTCTGACAAGCAGTCAGTGGGGAAGCCGGGTTCATTTAACAACCATGTGACTTACTTAACAACTGCAGTGATTCAGTTAACGACGGTGGTCTCAAAATGAGGAAAAAAACCCACATAACCAATGTTTCACTTAGCAACAAAAATGTGGAGCTCGGTTGAGGACTACCTGTGTGAGGCAGTTGCCAGTTTTGATTGTATCGTTGTGGGGATGCTGCGACGGTCGTTAAGTGTGAAAAATGTTCATAGGTGACTTTTTCCGGCAATATTTAACTTTGGTCGCTAAACGTACTGTTGTAAGTCGAGGACTACCTATATCTTTGTTGGGTCTGAATTTCCCAACTCTGAAAGTAGTAGAAAAGAGTTTTCTGAAATTATGGGAGCTGCATCTGTTGAAAATTGGGCAGCCATTTTTTCTGGGAGGAGCTGAGGGCCCTGCTCCGGGCAGGGGGTTGGACTAGAAGACCTCAAAGGTGCCTTCAAGGCTAGGATTCTGATTCGCCTGCCAAGTAATCCTTCGGGCACCATCACCGAGATAAGTTTTATCTCAGCCTTTTTTTACCAGACTGGTTAACTCCCAAGTGGGTAGAATCCTACGGCTGGAAGGGACCTCAGAGGTCATCTAGTCCAACCCCCTGCTCAAGGCAGGAGACCTACCATCCAGGTCAGCACTTTTTTCATACCCAGCCTGATTGAGACCAAGTTTAGCCTTTTCTTTCACTCATACATTCACAAAAGACACATTTTTAAACTTGTGGGCTTTTAACAATGCTGGCTGGGGAATTCTGGGACTTGGAAGTCCACAAAGCAGGCAGGCTCCAGAAACACTGTAACTGACAGCCATTCCTGGCGTACGATTGGTGGAGTTTCCACTTTGACCTCCAGACTGGCCGCCTCTTCTGCCATGCGTGCTTCCCTTCATAATAGGCCAGTGGTGAACCTATGACACGCGTGCCACAAGTGGCACATAGAGCCCTCTCTGTGGGCACGTGCGCCGTCGCCCCAATCCTAGGCCTTCAGCTGTGTTTTATAAAACCTTTTCGCTTTAGGTCTCCGCCATGTACAAAAAAAAAAAAGGTTCAATCAATCAACTTCTCACAGGAAAAAAAAATCTCGCAAATTGGGAATTGATTGAACGAAAAAAATTTTAGTCCCACCCAGTCTGCTACCACCGCAGCCACGCCCACCCAATGGGCCACGCCCACCCAATGGGCCACGCCCACCCAATGGGCCACGCCCACCCAATGGGCCACGCCCACCCAATGGGCCACGCCCACCCAATGGGCCACGGGTTTTGGGTTTGCCATCACAGATATAGGCTATGACAGGGGTCTTCCAACTTGGCAACTTTTAAGACTTGTGGACTTCAACTCCCAGAATTCTTCAGCCAGGCGAGCTGAAGTCCACAAGTCATAAAAGAGCCAAGTTGGAAGACCCCTGCTTGTGGACTTCAACTCCTAGAATTCCATCAGCCAGGCACACCTGGCTGAGGAATTCTGGGAGTTGAAGTCCACAAGTCTTAAAAGTTGCCAAGTTTGAAGACCCCCTAGCTATGACATCAAACTCAAGATTTCCCCCCCCCCACCGTGTATAGAGCTGGGGTTTGGGGGTGTCCCCACCTCCCTGCCAGCCTGCATGAAAACACACTCTCCAAAAACAGCCTTTTTTCACAGCAATATGCATTTGTTCCCTAACCAACAGCAAAAAAAAGTATAGAAAAATATTCTCAGAAATAGGAGCATTGTAATATACAATACAGTCCATTCTCAGAAAACTGAGAAATATTCGGGTGAGGTTTCAATCCTAGCTTTTTTTTAAGAAAGCGGAAAAAAAGAGGGGGGGGAGGCACTGTCCCATCGAGACGTTTTTCAGAGTCCAATTCTAGAGTTGATCCTTTCTTCTGGAACTTTAGCACCAGGCCGATAAAAGACGAGAGTTCCCATCAACATCTGGATCTCCAAAGGCACTTTCAATCTGCTGTCCAGCCCACATCTGGGAATGGGGCAGGTAAGAAACCCAACCTCCCCCCCCACACACACATCACCACCGCTTGAAGCGCCCCATTATTTTTTTTCCCCTGCCATTGGAGGGATAAGGAAGCGTTCCAACAGATCTTCTGGCAGGCTTTAGAGGGGATCTTCAGCGGCACAAGATTCGGTCATCTGGGCTAACACAAGCGGGCTGTTTTAAAAACAAAACGAGAAAAAAAACAACTTGTTAAGATAAAGAGATTAGCAGCGTTTCTACCCCTTTTCCCAGGGCGAAAAAAACAAAACACCGTTCTGTGGTTATTGTACAAAAAAAAAAAAAAATTGCCAGAGTGATGTCAACCGAGTGTTGTGTTGTGAAACTCGGAAGCTGACACGTCCATAAAAACAGCTGTTTCAACCAGAGACTTTTCTTTCTTTGCATTTATTCCGGTCTCTTTAAGATTGGAAAAGCCAGGGGGGGGGGAGAAAGGGATAAAATGCAAACTCACCCAGAATCCAACAGCCTTTGATTGGCATAATTAAAAAAAACCTTGATCTCATTCAATAAAATCCCAAATAAGCCAACCTTGGTGCATATAAGGGGTGGAGGGGATACGCAGCTGTATTCAAATAGTTCTCAACTTACAACTGAACCCAACCGTTTGTTAAGTGAGACATCTGTGAAGCGAGTGGGGCCTCGCTTTGTGACTTTTCTTGCCACCGTTGTTAAGCGAATCACTGCAGGGAGTAACGTTTTGTTAAATGAATCTGCCTTCTCTTTGACTTTGCTTGTCAGAAGGCTGCAAAAGGGGATCACGTGACCTTTGGGATACAGCAATGGTCGTAAGTATGAACCAGTTGCCGAGCGCCTGGATTCTGATCACCTGATCATGGGGACGCTACAAAGGTGGTAACTGGAAAATGGTCGCGTCACTTCAAACGGTCACTAAATAGATAGACTGCTGTAAGTAGAGAACTACCTGTACTTTGTACAAAAAGACCACATTCCTCTGTGTGTGTGTGTGTATAAACATATTATATATATGTGTGTGTGTGTGTATATGTGTATATATATATGTGTGTGTGTGTATATATATATATATATATATATATATATGTGAGTATATATATATATATGTGTGTGTGTATATATATATATATATATATATATATGTGTGTGTGTGTGTGTGTATATATATATATATATATATATATATATATATATATATATATATATATAAATAAAAGGAAAATTTTTAAAAAAAATTGGAAAAAAATCCTTTTTCCATCTAAGCAGGTTGTAAAGAAGCGGATTCGCAAACTGGCTGATTGGAGGTTTACATAAATTTTGGAAGCAAACGGACGGATTTGTAAAGGGTGACACAACTCAGACGGGGCGGCACCTGGTGAATTAGAACAGGGAAACCACCTCTAATCTCATGATCCTAAAGTGTTTCTCTCCCCCCCCCCCCCTAAGAATCCAGAGACGGTAGCGCCTTCTGTAGCTCAGCAAAATTTATTCCAAAGCAAAAACTTCCCAAAAGCTTCTGTCTGGTTAAGAGAACTTGTTACAACTCTCGACTTGTAAAGGGAGCCACAAGGTTCTGCCGGATTCACGGCTATCCAAACTGAGCAAAATTTCCTTTCTGCAAAATCTTGGCCAACGGGCAACGCTTCAGCCATGCTGGCAGCTTGCTGGCATCCCCTGGAGCCAACCTGGGAGGGGGAGATATCGATGCCCACCAGAAGGACTGGCAAGGATGGCAGTTGGCAAGAGGGTGAGAATGTCCCTCCTCCCTTCCAAGCAGAATTCCTGTTTGGGGCCCACGAATTTATAGGGACAAGGGCAGGAGAACCCACACCAACAATGGGATGCATAACTGGCAAAAAAATCTACTGGTAACTTAGGTGCTTGAGGTGGGGTGACAGACGGACACAAAACCCACGAAGACCTCGCTGCGCGTTCTGGGCGCCGGTGGGAGATGGGCACGAACCCAGGGAGCCCTTGTTCAGGTTCAGGACACGGGTGGGAGATGGGCGCAAGCCCCACAGAGCCCTCGCTGCGCACTCTGCACGCGGGAAGATGGGCGCAAGCTCCACGGAGCCCTTGCTCGGGTTCTGGGCGCGGGAGACGGGCACAAGCCCCACGGAGCCCTCAATGCGCACTCTGCACGCGGGTGGAAAATGGGCGCAAGCTCCACGGAGCCCTTCCTCGGGTTCTGGGCGCGGGTGGGAGACGGGCACAAGCCCCACGGAGCCCTCGCTGCGCACTCTGCACGTGGGTGGAAGATGGGCGCAAGCTCCACGGAGCCCTTGCTCGGGTTCTGGGCGCGGGTGGGAGATGGGCGCGGGTGGGAGATGGGCACAAGCCCCACGGAGCCCTTGCTCGGGTTGTGGGTGCGGGTGGGATGGGCGCGGGTGGGAGATGGGCACAAGCCCCACGGAGCCCTCGCTGCGCACTCTGCACGCGGGTGGAAGATGGGCGCAAGCTCCACGGAGCCCTTGCTCGGGTTCTGGGCGCGGGTGGGAGGGGCACAAACCCACGGAGCCCTGGCCGCGCACTCTGCACGCGGGTGGAAGATGGGCGCAAGCTCCACGGAGCCCTTGCTCGGGTTCTGGGCGCGGGTGGGAGGGGCACAAACCCACGGAGCCCTCGCTGCGCACTCTGCACGCGGGTGAAAGATGGGCGCAAGCTCCACGGAGCCCTTGCTCGGGTTCTGGGCGCGGGTGGGAGATGGGCGCGGGTGGGAGATGGGCACAAGCCCCACGGAGCCCTTGCTCGGGTTGTGGGTGCGGGTGGGATGGGCGCGGGTGGGAGATGGGCACAAGCCCCACGGAGCCCTTGCTCGGGTTGTGGGTGCGGGTGGGATGGGCGCGGGTGGGAGATGGGCACAAGCCCCACGGAGCCCTCGCTGCGCACTCTGCACGCGGGTGGAAGATGGGCGCAAGCTCCACGGAGCCCTTGCTCGGGTTGTGGGCGCGGGTGGGAGACGGGCACAAGCCCACGGAGCCCTGGCTGCGCGCCCTCTCCTGGGGGATCTGCCTTGGCGGGGAATGGCTCACCTCGGCTCCGGCCGGCTCGTCCACGCCCCGCGGAGGGGGCGCCCCGGCGGCCAGCGGGTCCTGCAGCTCGTGCTGGAGAGCCCAAATGTAATCGATCACGTGCTGGAGGATCTCCACTTTGGACACGCGGCGATGGCGAGGCAAGGTGGGCACCAGCGCGGCCAGACGCGAGTAGCAGCCTTTCATGTCCAGAAGCAGCGAGGCGGCGGCGGCCGCTTGCTCCGGGCCGAGGGGCAAGCCCCGGGAAGCGGGGCTGCCCACGCGGGACAGCGACACGCTCTGCTCCGAGAGGCAGCGCGGCAAAGGCTCGCCCCCCGCGCCCTTCAGCGCGCAGCTCGGGCCGGGGGAGGCGGCGGGGCTAGCGGCGGCGGGGATCCCCTTCATGGCCGGGAGAAGAAGAGGCGGACGCAACCCCGAGGACAGAACACGCGAACGCGCGTCTAACGCAGCCGCGAGTGGAGCTCCGGCGCCCGAGAGGCGGCTTTTATAGCGATCCGAGCCGCGGGGCGGAGCCAGGCGGCTGCCGGGCAGCCAATGACAGGAGCGGGGCGTGGCTTCCCACTCTCCTGTTTTCATTGATGGGACTGGAGGCCGCGGGGTTTTTTTTTTGCAACGCGGGTTTCGCCCCCTCTGCTGGTCGTGTGGATGGGGGAGGGAAGTGTGTGTGTGTGTGTGTATGGGGGGAAGGGGAAGGGGATGGGGGCCAGGTGCAGGTGGAGGGTGCCCCGGGACATGTTGTCGGGAGGTGTGGGGAGGGAAGGTTGAAAGGAGTCGATCGACAACTTTTGACACTTCTTCCTCCGCGACCCGCAGAGACGGAAACAAAAGTATGTCTGAACATTCCTTTTCTCGCCTCCTCTTCCGCACCTCGAGCACATTGTGGAACAACACCCCCCACCCACCCACCCGCCGACAAATTTAGTGGGGAGGGGGCGCATTCGGGCTTGAGGCATCCGAGCAGGCGATGCTCTGGTCTGCAGGAATGTGATTTGACAGCCGTTTTTGTTTTTTCCCCAGCTCGCTCCGGAATCTGCTGCTCTGGGGGCCCGGTGGCAGACTACAAAACCCATGACTTCCACCTTGCCAGTTGGGGACTAGTGGATCTGTGCCGGGAGGCATCTCCAGGCCGCCGGGTTGATGAAGGACGCTACCTGGATGGGGGATTTCTTTGCCCCCCCCTTTCCCTGGGGTTCTTTCAACGCCTCCCCACCCCCAGGGGGAAAAAGATCTGCGGAACCCAGCATCTAATCTTGGCCTGACCTAGTTGGGCGCGTTGTGTGAACGGAGCCACCCAATGCGGCAGCCGGAATCGATAATGGCACTTTTCCGACCGGTTCCGCAACGAGGCCCCACCTGGACGGGGATTATCGGCCAGGCCTACACACACGCAGGTTACACACCCGCGTGTTGACTCGGAAGTTGTCCCTGGCAAGAATCGTGTCGAGGTGGAAGACTGGATTGAGTGACTTTAAAAAGGTCACAATCTCGCCTCTTTTCCTCAGTTGTGCGTGCAGCGTGTGTCATTGATGATGTGTTTTGTGTGTTATTTTATCTATTGTATGATTTACTAGGTGTGAGTTGTGTGTGTCATGTCTCTGCGTTTTGTGTTATACTCTGTATTTTGGGTTTGTGTGCTATTTACTGTGTGTGTGTGTGTGTGAAACCGGCCTGAATTGTCACAAAACGGTCAAACTGGCGTCCACACTTACTCTGAAAGTGAAAATAACCAGCCTGGCAAAGAGGCGACAACGCCTCCCTAAGTTACAGGAAAATCCACGCGAAAAGCTTCCCACGCCACGGGCGCAGCCGCGGATCGCAAGGAGCGTCGCTGCGTGGTCTCCCGTCCGGCTATATCCAAGCGCAAGCGGAGCCTTTCGCACGTTCCCTGCCCGCCCTTCCAAACAAAAACCCTTCGCATCTTGCACCGATTTCCGCCCGTGTTCCATTCGCACGACCATCGGGGCCCCTGAACTAACCCGGACCTCGACCTGGAGCTTTGCCATTTATAGCCGTTTCCCACAGCGGGCGCCTGCCTCAGCAAGCCGCTCAGACCGCCAGACGCCAAGGCCCGTGACGTCACCCATTCATAAAAATCCCGAGCGCTGTCAGCTTGGCGCCTCGCGGCCGGTGCTCATGGAAACCAGAAGGGGGCGGGGCCGGCTGAGCAGCCTCTCCGCCCGCCGCGCTCTTCCACTCACCTGCCGGGCCGCCCTGGGAGCCGCGGAGCCCAGCGGGGCTGTTTTAGCATCCTCCCTCAATCCTTTCCCCCCCCTCCGCCCCAAAGATGAGAAAAATCCGCGCCCCCCCCTCACCCGCACCTCCGGGGTAGCCCACCCCCTGCCCAAAATTGGGCCCAACATTTCTGTTGCCAAGCAAGGCGCTTGCTGAGTGAGTTTTGCCCCACTTTACAACCTTCTGGTCACCGTTGTTAAGTGAATCACTGCACTGGAAGTGTTTCAGAAGAGACGGGACAGCCATTTGTCTGAAATGGGATAGCGCAGGGGTCTTCAAACTTGGCCCTTTTATGACTTGTGGACTTCAACTCCCAGAATTCCTCAGCCAGCTTTGCTGGCTGAGGAATTCTGGGAGTTGAAGTCCACAAGTCATAAAAGGGCCAAGTTTGAAGACCCCTGGTATAG
Organism: Vipera latastei; assembly: GCA_024294585.1. NCBI lineage: Eukaryota > Metazoa > Chordata > Lepidosauria > Squamata > Viperidae > Vipera > Vipera latastei. Next base: position 3,076,958 of record CM044356.1, read on the forward strand.
CGTTTCCTGCCTGAGCAGGGGGTTGGACTAGATGACCTCTAAGGTCCCTTCCAACATTATTATTATTATATAAAACTTTTATTCATAAAACATGAAACTCAGTCAACCGAACACTCAAACTGACTGGCGCTGATGGTTGACACGGGTTGCCGCCAGCATCCCAGGTATCAACCAGGTATCTCCTTAAAAGGTAAGATGTTCCGAGTAGCGCAGTTTTTTGCAGCATTGCTGGAGTGATTGCAGGAAGCTGCATTTTCTTGATGCATTTTGAAAACTTTTTGGACATAGTTCCCAGTGCCCCGATGACAGTGGGTATCACTGTTACGCGTTTCATCCATAATTACGCAGTTTCGATGGCCAGGTTGCGGTATTTTGTAATTTTTTTTTCCAATTCTTTTTCTTCGACTCTGGCATCTCCTGGTACAGCGATATCAATCAACTGCACGCTTCTGTTCTCTACGACTGCGATATCTGGCGTGTTGTGTTCCAAATGGCGATCTGTCTGTATTCGGAAGTCCCACAAGATCTTCACCCTATTATTATTATTATTATTATTATTATTATTATTATTATTATTATTATTATTATTATTATTATTATTATTATTATTATTATTATTTGTTATTATTATCATTGTTATCATTATTATTATTAGTAGTAGTAATAGTATTTTAGTATTATTATTATTAAGTTAGTGACATGGTTGTTAAATAAATCTGGCTTCCCCATTGACTTTGCTGGTCAGAAGATCAACAAAAGGGATCACGTGAGCCCAGGATCCGGAAACTGTCAGTTGCAAAGCATCTGAATTTGGGATCACGGGGATGCTGCGATGGTCATAAGTGTAAAAAAAAATGGTCATAAGTGTCACTTTTTTCCCCCAGAATTGTCCATAACCCAAAGCAGAAGACATCAGGATGATGCCCAATTTGCAAAGCAACGCCCTCACCCCCGACTCTTTCGTCCGTAGGATAATGGGAACAGTAGTCCAAGCCAAGTTGGGAAAAGGCACCACGCAGTCTGCCCGAATGCAAGACCCGGCTTGGCTCACTGACAGGAGTTGTCTAAGTGGCGCGATGGTTAGAATGCAGGGTTGAAGGCTAATGCTGCTGACTTGCCGTCAGTTCGATCCTGACCAGCTCAAGGTGGACTCGGCCTTCTACCCTTCTGAGGTCCGTAAAATGAGGACCCAGATTGTTGCCCCCCAATATGCTGACTCTATAAACCGCTTAGAGAGGGCTCTAAAGAGCTGCAAAGCGGTAGATAAGTCTAAGGGCTGGTGCTGGCTCTCTCCACCGATACCCCACATTTAGAGCAAGACCTGGCTTGGCTCACTGGCTGGAGCCATCTAGGTATGAAAAGGCTCTGTCCACCGATAACCCAAATTCAGAGCAAGACCTGGCTTGGCTCGCTGGCTGGAGCCATCTAGGTATGAAGAGGCTCTCTCCACCGATACCCCACATTTAGAGCAAGACCTATAAACCGCTTAGAGAGGGCTCTAAAGAGCTGCAAAGCGGTAGATAAGTCTAAGGGCTGGTGCTGGCTCTCTCCACCGATACCCCACATTTAGAGCAAGACCTGGCTTGGCTCACTGGCTGGAGCCATCTAGGTATGAAAAGGCTCTGTCCACCCATAACCCAAATTCAGAGCAAGACCTGGCTTGGCTCACTAACAGGGGTTATCTAGGCGGGGAGGGGGGAGGCTCTCTCTCTCTCTGCTGACACCACCAATTTGCTTTTTCCCCCCCACCCCCGAAATTTGGGGATGGCCCTTCCCGCGCCTGCCTCTCCCTCCTCCCCTGCCTGGAAGGAAGGCAGGGGAGGGGGGGCAGCCGTGCAGCTGTGCGGGCTATTGTCGGCTCCGGCCGGCCTGAGACGGGGAGCCCAGACAGAGCGGCACCATCGCTGCCCTGCATTGTTCTCCTCTGCCCCGGGCGGGCGGGGTGGTGGGACCCGCTGCCAAAAGGGCCGGACGCGAGCGAAGACTGCGCACCCCCATTCCCCTCACCCCCACCAGCCCAAGGAAAAGAGAGGACGGGGCGCTGTTTGCATATATGTGCCCTGTTCACCGCCCTGAGTCCTTCGGGAGAAGGGCGGTATACAAATTTAATAAATGAAATGAAATGAAATGAAATGAAAATCTCCGGAGGGTTGGAGAAACGGCAAGCCTGCGCGCCCGGGGTCCTGACTCCAAACGATGGGCAGGCAGCGCCCGACGGAGCCGGGAGGAGAGGAAGCGAGGTTCCGGGGAGCCCGACGTGGTGGGAACGCGGGGCCACGTGTTGCCACTGACCTGGGTGTCGCGGTAAAGGGCCGCTGCTCCTCCCCTCCATTCAGAGAACGTAGAACAGAGAAAGTTGGCAGGGACCTTGGAGGCCATCTAGTCCAACCCCCTGCTTGAGCAAGAGAGACCCTATACGCATGTGTGTGTGTGGGGGGGTTGTCTTCAAACATGGCCCTTTTATGACCTGTGGACTTCCAGCTCCCAGAATTCCGCAGCCCCTTGGCCGACTCCATCCCGCAAACCCGAAATACCGCTTACCCTCGGGTTAAGCAGGTCGTGTGAACCCAGCCATTCGTTCCCCTGAGCCTGGGGAGGGGGAGGGAGGCTTGGCATCTGCGGAGGACCGGGACCCCTGTTGCTCTGCAGGGAGATCAAAGGCACAAGTTCAAAGGCAGCAGAGCTTGCAGGAGGTGGGGGCTCGCGAAAGCCACCTGCCGCTTCAAGAAAGCACCTCCTGGCTGCCGCACCAAGGCCTGACCTGGGCCCAGGTGTGCCGCCCTTTGGGCTGGCTTCTGCCTGCCCAAGGCCAGCTTCCCACGACCACTGAGCTAATCCACCCAAGGACGTGCCTACCTTTGCCAGAGCTCAACCTGTCTTCACCTCCATCCGGGCCAGCTGAGCGATAGGTATCAGGTGTGGGCACAGGTGGGCAAGGGCAGCCAACCGTCACTCAGCCGCTGCTTTTCTGCTTCTGAAAAGTTCAAGGATTTTTCAACCTTGGCATTTTTTTAAAAAACAAACAAAAAAAAGAGCGGACTTCCAACTGCCAGAACTTGTTGGTTGGGGAATCCTGGGAGTTGTAGTCCGCCAGATTTCAACTGGAGAAAACCTGGTTTAATGTATCTGTTAAGGGAGCCAGGGAGTGTGCTAGGGCGGGGGGGGGGGGGGCTGGACTAGATGACCTACAAAGTCCATTCCAGCTCTATTATTCTAGTCTATTCTTCCTCTTCTCTTCTCTTCTCTTCTCTTCTCTTCTCTTCTCTTCTCTTCTCTTCTCTTCTCTTCTCTTCTCTTCTCTTCTCTTCTCTTCTTCTAGTCTATTACTCTATTCTGTTATTCAAGTCTATTCTTCTAGTCTTTTCTATTATTCTGTTCTATTATTCTATTCTTCTATTCTTCAAGTCTATTGTTCTATTATTCTATTCTATTATTCTATTCTATTATTCGGGGATGCGGTGGCTCAGTGGGTTAGGACGCTGAGCTTGTCGATCAGAAGGTCGGCAGTTTGGCGGGTCGAATCCCGAGTGCCGCATAGCAGAGTGAGCGCCTGTTACGCATCCCAGCTTCTGCCAACCTAGCAGTTCGAAAGCACGTAAAAAATGCAAGTAGAAAAATAGGGACCACTCCGGTGGGAAGGTAACAGCGTTCCGTGCGCCTTTGGCGTCTAGTCATGCCGGCCACATAACCACGGAGACATCCTCAGACAAGCGCTGGCTCTTCGGCTTTGAAACGGAGATGAGCACCGGCCCCTAGAGTCGGAAACGACTAGCACGCGTGTGCGGGGGAACCTTTACCTTTTACCTATTATCATTCTATTACTTTATTCTATTATACTATTCTATTCTGTTCTATTATTCTATTCTATTATTATTCTATTATTTTATTATTCTATTCTATTACTATTCTTTTATTATTCTATTAATATTCTTTTGATGGAAGCTGCAACTCACGGAAGCGCAGAACCTGAGGAATACTGGGAGTTGAAATCCACCCATCTTAAAGTTGGCCAGGGTTGAGAAACGCTGCTATAAATTATTATCTTGGGGTTCCCCCGAATCAATATTATCCCTGGGTGAAGATTGAAAAGAGGCGATTTAGGCCCTAATGAAATGTACATGGAATTTGGGGACAATCAATATAGTCATCGGCTTGTTGGGGTGGATTTCAAAGTGGGGGGGAGGGGGCACGGATAGCACAGAATTCCAGATTGCAACAGTTCTTGACTTACAACCATTCATTGAATGACGATTCGAAGTTACAACAGCACCGAGAAAAGTGTCCATTTTTCATACTTGCGACATTTGCAGCATGATCATGTGATCGAAATTCAGACGCTTAGCAAACTGATTCCTATTTTTATGACGGTCGCAGTGTCCCCGGGTGGGTCACGTGACACCACCACCCCCTTTTGCGATTTTCTGACAAGCAAAGTCAATGAAGGAAGCCAGATTCTCTTAATGACCTTTTGACTAGCTTAACAACTGTGGCAAGGAAGATGTCAAATGGGCCACGGAGTGGATGGAAATTTGGAGGAGGGGGGGGGTCCATTGCGGTCGTAAGTCGAGGACTCCCCGCAGATAGTCTGAGGACGTGATCCAGCCCCAGGGCTTCCTTTAACGTTACGAGAATGGGATTATGGTTTGTTTGTTTTTTTTTAAACTGCAAAGGTAACGTTTATCCGGTGACTTCATGAAAATGTCTGCGCCCGTTTTCTTGCTTGTTTATTTGCAGTATTTATAGACTGCCCGATTTCCAGCCAAGGGGTATTTTGATGCTGCTTTTTCCAGGATGTGATTTGCAATTTCCAAGCTTGGGAATTTCCACCACCAGAGTTCTAACCAGGTTCAACCCTGCTTACCTTTTGGGAGATGGGCCAGGTTGGGTTTAAATGTCGTCACCTGAACTTGGTGGAAGTCTGGAGAGCTATTTCGCCTAGGCAGAATACTCAGCGTTTATTTGAAATGTTATTTTTTTTTTCTCTCCAGTCTGGCAAATGCAGTTGTCGTCCTGGCTCCACTTTCTATTTGAGGTGCATGTTGGTGTTGGCCAGATGTAACCTCTGTGTGTCTTTGAAACAGCTTTTTGTCTGTGTGATAGCGATGGCCAGCTTTACAAGAAGCTTTCCTTCACACACTGCCTTTTGGAGTAAAGCCAGTTGTTTGTCTTTGCACAAAAACTTCACACACTCCAGAGAAATTCCCTCTGGGACACTTTGCTCCCTCAAGAGGACCTGTCTCGTGGAGATTTATTTTATTTTATTTTACTATTTTATTTTATTTTACTATTTTATTTTATTTTACTATTTTATTTCATTATTTTATTTTATTTTACTATTTTATTTTATTTTACTATTTTATTTTACTATTTTATTTTATTTTACTATTTTATTTTATTATTTTATTTTATTTTATTTTACTATTTTTTATTTTAGTGTTTTATTTATTTCATATTATATTTTTATCTTATTTTACTCTTATTCTATTCTATTTTAGTATTTTATTTTACTTTATATATTTTATTTTTATTTTATTTTACTCTTATTTTATATTTTATTTTATTTTAACGTTTAATAACAACAATAATGAAGATGATGATGATGATGATGGAAGGGACCTTGGAGGTCTTCTAGTCCAACCCCTTGCCCACGCAGGAAACCCTACACCCATTTCAGACAAATCGCTGTCCAGTCTCTTCTTAAAAACTTCCGGTGTTGGAGCATTCACAGCTTCTGGAGGCAAGGAGTTCCGCTGGTTACCGTAATTGTCCTCACTGTCAGGAAGTTTCTCCTTAGCTCCAGGTTGCTTCTCTCCTTGATGAGTTTCTATCCGTTGCTTCTTGTTTTGTTCTATTTTATATTATTTATTTTATTTATTTATTTATTATTGGGATTTATATGCCGCCCTATCTCCCGAAGGACTCAGGGCGGCTAACAACAATAACATACAATAATACAGAAGTTAAAATGAAAATTAAATTAATGGCCCCTGTAGAATAAATTAAAATTAAAATTAAAATAAATTAAAAATTAGAGTTAAAAATTAAAAACATAATTAAAATCCCTGTCAGTCCAGGTCAGCCAGGTGGAAAAGGAGTGTTTTGAGGCCGCGGCAAAAGGACTGGAGATCTTGGGCCATCCGAAGCTCAGGGGGGAGCTGGTTCCACAGGGCTGGTGCTCCCATAGAGAAGGCCCTCCCCCTGGGGGTCGCCAGCCGACATTGTCTGGCCGACGGCACCCTGAGGAGGCCCTCCCTGTGTGAGCGTACTGGGCGATGGGAAGTCGTTCCCGGCAGCAGATGGTCCTGCAAGTATCCCGGGCCTAAGCCATGTAGGGCTTTATAGGTAAGTACCAGCACCTTAAATCTCACCCGGACAACTGGTAACCAATGCAGCTCACGTAGGAGGGGTGTAATATGGGAGTATCGGGGTGTTCCCATCACTACCCACGCGGCCACATTCTGCACCAGCTGAAGCCTCCGGGTGGTCTTCAAGGGCAGCCCCATGTAGAGAGCATTGCAGTAATCTATACGGGAGGTAAGGAGTGCGTGGGTGACTGTACGTAGGGCATCTCGGTCCAGAAAGGGGCGCAACTGGCGCACCAGGCGAACCTGGGCAAATGCCCCCCTAGCCACGACTCCAATATGATCTTCAAACTAAGTCGTGAATCCAGGAGGATGCCTAGACTGCGTGCTCTATCAACGGGAGGTAACATCTCTCCTCCTATAACCAAAGATGGAACCTCTTGGACTAAATGAGATGCCGGTATTTTGCTTTACTTTAACTTTAACTTTATTTTATTATTTTGTTCTGTATTTTATTCCTACTCCATTCTTATTTTACAGGTAGTCCTCAACTAAACAAGAGTAACCGAGCCTAGAATTGCCAGCATATATTAGGAAGGTCATAGGCACCGACACGACTGGCCCGATGTTATGACTTTTTTGCAGTGGTCGTAAAGCAAACACTGGGTTCGTGAAGCAAATCCATTCAATTCCTGTGTCTTTTTCCCCAGAAACCAGCAAAAATAAAATAAGTCAATCATAAATGGTGGTCACATGACCATGGAATGCTGCTGCTGGCCGTAAAATCAGCCACTTGTTAAATGCCCTAAATATGGTCATATGACAATTGGGGAGGGGGGGGGGCTGTGCCACCGTCAGAACTCCAGACCCAGATTATAAGTAGCTTTGGAAGTGGGGGAGGGGCATCGTAACTTCAAAGTGGCTGGCCATTAAACGAGGACGAGCTGTATTTTATCCAAAAAGGATCCAAAAAGATCTTGACAAACTTGAGCAATGGGCCCTATCCAACAAAATGACTTTCAGTGTGGAGAAAAGTAAAGTCTTACACTTAGGCAGGAAAAGCCAAGGGCACGAATAGAGATTGGGTGAGAAGTGGCTCAAACTTAGCCACTGTGAGAGGGATCTTGGAGTCCTAGTGGATGATCACTTGACCGTGACCCGGCTGTGTGCAGAAGCAGCCAAAAAAGCTAATAAAAATCTTGGGTTGCATAAACGGAGGCATAGAATCAAGATCACGCAAGGTATTAGTACCGCTTTATAAAAACCTACTAAGACCACACCTGGAATATTGCAGCCAATTTGATCATACTACAAAAAAGATGTTGAGAGTTTGAAAAAAAGTTCAGAGAAGAGCAGCTAAGATGATCAAAGGCCTGGAGACTAAAACATAGGAAGAACGCCTGCAGGACTTTGGTCTGATTCTATTCTATTCTATTCTATTTCTATTCTATTCTATTCTATTCTATTCTATTCTATTCTATTCTATTCTATTCTATTCTATTCTATTCTATTCTATTCTATTCTATTCTATTCTATTCCATTCCATTCCATTCCATTCTATTCCATTCCATATTTTCTTTTCTATTCTATTCTATTCTATTCTATTCTATTCTATTCTATTCTATTCTATTCTATTCTATTCTATTCTATTCCATTCCATTCCATTCTATTCTATTCCATTCCATATTTTCTATTCTATTCTATTCCATTCCATTCCATTCCATTCCATATTTTCTATTCTATTCTATTCTATTCTATTCTATTCTATTCTATTCCATTCCATTCCATTCTATTCTATTCCATTCCATATTTTCTATTCTATTCCATTCCATTCCATTCCATTCCATTCCATTTTCTATTCTATTCTATTCTATTCTATTCTATTCTATTCTATTCTATTCTATTCTATTCTATTCTATTCTATTCTATTCCATTCCATTCCATTCTATTCTATTCCATTCCATATTTTCTATTCTATTCTATTCCATTCCATTCCATTCCATTCCATATTTTCTATTCTATTCTATTCCATTCCATTCCATTCCATATTTTCTATTCCATTCTATTCCATTTCATATTTTCTATTCTATTCTATTCTATTCTATTCTATTCTATTCTATTCTATTCTATTCTATTCTATTCTATTCTATTCCATTCCATTCCATTCCATTCCATTCCATATTTTCTATTCTATTCTATTCCATTCCATTCCATTCCATATTTTCTATTCCATTCTATTCCATTTCATATTTTCTATTCTATTCTATTCTATTCTATTCTATTCTATTCTATTCTATTCTATTCTATTCTATTCTATTCCATTCCATTCCATTCCATTCCATTCCATATTTTCTATTCTATTCTATTCCATTCCATTCCATTCCATATTTTCTATTCCATTCTATTCCATTTCATATTTTCTATTCTATTCTATTCTATTCTATTCTATTCTATTCTATTCTATTCTATTCTATTCTATTCTATTCTATTCTATTCCATTCCATTCCATTCCATTCCATTCCATATTTTCTATTCTATTCTATTCCATTCCATTCCATTCCATATTTTCTATTCCATTCTATTCCATTTCATATTTTCTATTCTATTCTATTCTATTCTATTCTATTCTATTCTATTCTATTCTATTCTATTCTATTCTATTCTATTCTATTTATTCTATTCTATTCTATTCTATTCCATTCCATTTCATATTTTCTATTCTATTCTATTCTATTCTATTCTATTCTATTCTATTCTATTCTATTCTATTCTATTCTATTCTATTCTATTCTATTCTATTCTATTCTATTCTATTCTATTCTTTTCTTGCTTGGTTTGTATGGTTGTCCACCTCAGCTGAGTGATGTTGAGCAGCTGCCAGCAGTTCAAGCAACTATGGCTAGTTCAGCCTTCCTCCTTCAGTTAACACCAATAGTAACGAAGACAGGATGCTGGACTACAGCTCCATCATCCAGGCTGGGAATGATGGGAGCCAAAGCCCAAATCTTTCTCTCTTCCCCCCCCCCAAAAGGGGAAGATTGGCTGGCTGAGGACCTCAAGACTTCCTCCTTCGCTTACCCCAATAGTAACGAAGGTAGGGTGCTGGACTACAACTCCCATCGTTCAGGCTGGGAATTATGGGAGCTGCAGCTTAAGCCTCCCCACCCACCCAAATGGAGAGATTGAATGGCCGGCGGCCTTGAGTTCCCCCCCCCAACACCAATCTCTACCAAAGGCAGGGTGCTAGATTACAACTCCCATCATCCAGGCTGGGAACGATGGGATCTCCAGCCCCTCCGAAAAGGGGAAGATGCTGGCAGCTGAGGCCTGCCTCTCACGACAGGGAAGATGGGCTGGGGCTGGCAGGACTTCCCCATCCAGTCTCCCCTCTCTATCCGCTGGCATCCCCTGCCTTGCTCACCGCCTTGTCTCCTCACTTCAAGTGAACCCCAGTGGTGCTGAAGCCAGGCTGCTAGACTACAACTGCCATGATTCAGGCTGGGAACGATGGGAGTTCAAGGTCCCTTCCCCCCCACCCCAAAAAGGGAGGATCAGCTGCCTGAGTTTTGAGTCTTTGCAGTTTTTTTTCCCAGGCTGGCTTCTCCATTCAGTGGAGAACATGGGGGGTGTAGAACATGGGGGGTGCTGCAGTGTTCCCACAGGGGCTCTCAAAGCAGCTAATTAGTTCCCATCTGCTGCCGGCAGCCCCCCCCCCAGCATGGGGGGCTTCCTGAGCTTCTTTTCAGCATTCCTTTGTCTGCAGGAATCTCTGGGCAGGGGAACAATTGGGAGGGGGGCCCCTGCAGCTCTCCCCCCCCCTCTCTTTGCATCTGGGCCTTCTGCACCCATTAGCCCCATGTCAAAGCCTGGCCCAGAGGTCAGGAGACCACTGCCCCTTGCAACCCAGGATGGAGATGCCCAGCTAACTGGGCGCCATTCCTCTGAAGGAAGATGCCCACCTCCTCCCTCTGCCGGGGAGGGGGGGGGCTGGGGAGAGGCACAGATCCCTCTGCCTGGCTGGGGGGCGGGAGGCACAGGAAGAGAGCGCTCCTGAGCATGTGCTAAGGGTTCAGGTCATCAGAAAACTGGATGGTTGGGGGTGAACATCCCTACATATCTTTATCTCAGTCTAATCACACGCTATCTATTGATCTATCTATCTCATCTATAAGGTAAAGGCAAAAGGTTCCCCCCGCACACGCGTGCTAGTCGTTTCCGACTCTAGGGGCCGGTGCTCATCTCCGTTCCAAAGCCGAAGAGCCGGCGCTTGTCCGAGGACGTCTCCGTGGTCCTGTGGCCGGCATGACTAGACACCAAAGGCGCACGGAACGCTGTGGACCTTCCCACCGGAGTGGTCCCTATTTTTCTACTTGCATTTTGACGTGCTTTCGAACTGCTAGGTTGTCAGAAGCTGGGAACGAGTAACAGGCACTCACTCTGCTACGCGGCACTCGGGATTCGACCCGCCAAACTGCCGACCTCTGATCGACAAGCTCAGCGTCCTAACCCACTGAGCCACCGCGTCCCCTATCTCATCTATACATATCATTTATTTCTCTATCTTTGTCTATATGTCTATCAGTCTAATCACATGCTATCTATTTGATCTATCTCATCTATATATATTTTATTTCTATCTTTAATCTTTTTGTCTGTCTATATCTTTATCTCAGTCTAATCACATGCTATCTATCTATCCATCCATCCATCTACCTATCTATCCATCCATCATTTATATATTTGTAAACGACTAGCACGCATGTGCGGGGGATCCTTTACCTTTTTATATCTACCTATCATCTATCTCTAATCTCTCTCTGTCTTTCTCTCTCTCTCCCTATCTATCGCTGTCATCTACAGTATCTATCATCTATATCATCTTTCTATCATCTATCTTTAGGTCTCTCTCTCTCTCTCTCTCTCTCCCCATATTCTATCATCAATCATTCAATCATTATCTATCTATCATCTATCTATCTATCTATCTATCTATCTATCTGTCTATCTATCTGTCTATCATCTCTGTGTCTATCTATCTATCTATCATCTCTCTGTGTCTATCTATCATCTATCTATCTATCATCTCTCTGTGTCTATATCTATCATCTCTGTTTATCTATCATCTCTGTATCTATCTATCTATCTATGTCTCTCTCTATCTAATCTATCTATCTATCATCTCTCTGTGTCTATATCTATCATTTATCTATCTATCTATCTATCTATCTATCTATCTATCTATCATCTCTGTGTCTATATCTATCATCTCTGTGTTTATCTATCATCTCTGTATCTATCTATCTATCTATGTCTCTATCTATCATCTATCTATCTATCATCTCTCTGTGTCTATCTATCTATCATTTATCTATCTATCTATCTATCTATCTATCTATCTATCTATCTATCTATTTATCTATCTATCTATCTATCATCTCTCTGTGTCTATCTATATCTATCATCTCTGTGTTTATCTATCATCTCTGTATCTATCTATCTATCTATGTCTCTCTCTCTATCATCTATCTATCTATCTATCTATCTATCTATCTATCTATCTATCTATCTATCATCTCTGTGTCCTGTCTATCTATCTATCTATCTATCTATCTATCTATCTATCTATCTATCAATCATCTCTCTGTGTCTATCTATATCTATCATCTCTGTGTTTATCATCTCTGTATCTATCTATCTATGTCTCTCTCTCTCTCTCTCTCTATCATCTATCATCTATCTATCTATCTATCTATCTATCTATCTATCTATCTATCATCTCTGTGTCTGTCTATCTATCTATCTATCTATCTATCTATCTATCATCATCTCTGTGTTTATCTATCTATCTATCATCTCTCTGTATCTATCTATCTATCTATCTATCTATCTATCTATCTATCTATCTATCTATCTATCTATCTATCTATCTATCTATCTCATCTATTTCTCTCTCTCCAGGTGCTGAGCACCCACACAGTACAAAACAGCTCCCTTCCCTTAGGAAGGAGTGTGTGGGGGGGGTCCTTCGGGGAAGCCTTCCTGCCCCCCGCCCTCAATATCACCCTGTAAACCCAGGATGCAGACCAGCAGAGTTGCGCAAAGGACCAGCTGGGCCAGGGGTTGTGGTTTCAAATGGGGTTGTGTTGTGTTGCAAAAGCCACCGGGCAAATGTTGCCGGCCCAGAAGAAGTCCTGGAAGAGGGGAGGCCCTCGGCCCCCTCCGCGGGATAGCGGTAGCCCCCTTCCCCCCCTTCTTGCCCTCTGGTGGGAAAACCAAACAGGTGTTTCCCCGGCCATTGTAGGCCTGTTGCCTCTTGGCCCATGTTCCCCTGCCAGAGGAGCACTTCATTACCATTTGAATTCTGGGAAAGAGCCGGGGTGGGGTAGGGTGGGGGGAGCTCCAGGACCAGCCTCCTGGCCATATGGCGCCCGGTCTCAACTAAGCTGGGAATCGCTGCCAGCGCGCCAGACTTAGCCAAGATTGCCCGGCAGTACCTGGATAAAAGGGGCCGACATCGATAAGGTTGTGAGAAGACCACACAAGGCAAGGACAGCCTTCTGGGGGGTCTGGGGCTTCGCAGGCAGCAGGTCTGCAGGGGACAGAGGTGGCTGGACACGTCCACTGGCGTCCCAGCTTCCTGACGCTGCCCATATGACCGACGGGTTTCCACCGGGTGTCAGAAATATACAGTTCCAGGGCGGACCTCATCGGTCCCTTTTGCAAAAGACAGCTGGCGGAATTCAGCAATATCTCTCTCTCTTTGTTTTTTTTTTTTGCATTTTGGAAATGGAAAAAGAGAGAGAGAAAACGAGGAGAGAGAGAGAAGAAGGGAGAGAGGGAAAGAAAGAAAGAAAGAAAGAAGAAAGAAAGAAAGAAAGAAAGAAAGAAAGAAAGAAAGAAGAAAGAAAGAAAGAAAGAAAGAAAGAACAGAACCCAAATGAAGGTGTCCTCAAGGTGCAAAACTTGAAAGTTGTGTCCCAAAGCAACAGAAGACTGAATTCAAAGAGAAACGATAAGTGTTGACAAGCAGCATTTGGTGCCCAGGCTGCAAAGCCAGGCTTAGCCCCAGCCAGTGATCCCCCTGTGGCCCAATAGATGATACAACCAGCCTAGGAGTGTGTGTGTGTATGTGTGTGTGTGAGAGAGAGAGAGGGAGGGAGAAAGAGAGGAAGTGTGTTTGTGTGAAAGTGAGCAAGAGGGAAAGAAAGAGAGAGAGAGAGAGAAAGAGGGAGGGAGAAAGAGAGGAAGTGTGTGTGTGTGTGAAAGTGAGCAAGAGGAGAGAAAGAGAGAGAGAGAGAGAGAGAGAGAGGGAGGGAGGGAGGGAGGGAGAAAGAGGAAGTGTGTGTGTGTGAAAGTGAGCAAGAGGGAAAGAAAGAGAGAGAAAGAGAGAGAGAGAGAGAAAGAGGGAGGGAGAAAGAGAGGAAGTGTGTGTGTGTGAAAGTGAGCAAGAGGGAGAGAAAGAGAGAGAGAGAGAGAGAGAGAAAGAGGGAGGGAGAAAGAGGAAGTGTGTGTGTGTGAAAGTGAGCAAGAGGGAAAGAAAGAGAGAGAAAGAGAGAGAGAGAGAGAAAGAGGGAGGGAGAAAGAGAGGAAGTGTGTGTGTGTGAAAAGTGAGCGAGAGGGAGGGGGAGAGAGAGAGGGAGGGAGAAAGAGAGGAAGTGTGTGTGTGTGAAAGTGAGCCAAGAGGGAGAGAAAGAGAGAGAGAGAGGGAGGGGGAGAGAGAGAGGGAGGGAGAAAGAGAGGAAGTGTGTGTGTGTGAAAGTGAGCAAGAGGGAGAGAAAAACAAAGGGAGAAAGAGAAAGAGGGAAAAACAGAAAGACAGAAAGAGAGCAAGTGACAAAGGGAGAAAGAAAAAGCAAGTTAGACGAAGGGAAAGAAAGGAGAAAAAGAAAAGGGTGAAAGAAAAGAAAGGGGAGTGAGAGAAAGGGAGAGAAAAAAAGAAAGAGGGAGAGAGAGAGAGAGAGAGAAGATTCTTAAACAACAAGGCTTCTTCCTCCATTCACATCTGCCCATCTTACCCTTTGGCTTTGCCTCACTTCACCAGATGTGCATTTATGCTGGAGGCCCAGCCAGTATCCAGATGTGCTCTTCTTTACTACGCTTTGCCTTCCTGCTTGGGGACAGACACAAGGCGTCACCTTGCAAGTGTGTGCACAAGCACACAGCAGATCAAAGGTGTGCCTGGCTGAGGAATTCTGGGAGTTGAAGGCCAGGTTAAGGCTCGTGGACTTCAACTCCCAGAATCCCTCAGCCTGCCCGGAGAATTCTGGGAGTTGAAGTCCACAAGTCATATAAAAGGTTTGAAGACCCTGGTTTATTAGATTATCACATGAATTAAAAAGTCAAAGATGGGTCCAGCCTGGGAAAGGCAAAATCTTCTACCCAAACTCAGTTCCGGGGGCCCAGTTTGTGAAAGAGAAATTCCCGGTCATTTCGTCGCTTGGCCGGGCTCTTTCCAATATAAGAGTTGGGTGGGTGGGATGGGGGTGGTGGGGACGCCTCCTGTTTTTGCATCTGTCCCCGCCACACAAGGAGTGTGTGTTTGTGTGTGTGGTGTGTGTCTCTCTCTCTGTGTATCACAGCTGCTTCCCCTCCAAGAGCTGAATGGCCAGGAGAATATGTCCAGCTCTTCCCTCCCAAATCCCACCCAACCCCCTCCTCAAATCCTTTGTTCTTTTCAGGGAATTTTCTGAGCCTTGGGAGAGAAGGGGGAATGGGGAGGAGGGGGGGAGGTGAGGGGGGGGCAGAGAATGAATAGCTGGCCAGCTTTGCTCCAGATGGTGCCCCATTGGGTTTGGGGCATGGCTGGCTCTTCAAATGCAGATGCGGAAAATGGGAAACTCTTAGCATAACAAAGGGGGTCTCCAGGCCCAGCTGTGGGATGCTCTAGGGTGAGTGGGTGAGTGGGGGGGGTTGGGGGGGGAGGAGGTGAAAGTAAACCCACAAATTTGAGCCTCTTTGAGGGAGAGGGGAGTGAGGTCTGCACCAAAGCAGGTCCTTTTGACGGGGGTCTGCTGCCCCAAATTGGGAGAAATCGGCGACAAATTTGACGGAGGTTCTTCCAAAAATCCAAACGTGTTCATTTAGTGACCGTCTGAAGTTACAACGGCACGGGGAAAAAAAGGACGTCTGGCTATTGTTCATGCTAACAACCTTTGCAGCATCCCCCACCCACCCACCCACCCCGTTCGTGGGATCAACATTTGAACGTCGGCTCCTATTTGTGACGGTCGCAGCGTCCCCCTTTTGCGACCTTCTGACAAGCCAAGTCAGAATGGGGAAGCCGATTCACTTAACAACCGTGTTATTCACTTAGCAATCGGGGGTGATTCACCTAAGAACCGTGGGAAGAATGGGTGGTAAAATGGGGCAAAACTCACTCAAGAGCTGACTTGCTTAGCGACAAAAATTGGGGGCTCAGTTGTGGTTGTAAGTTGAGGACTGCTTGTAGAGTTAACCTATTTAACTATAGACCAGAGCAATATTTTCCCCAAATTTGACTACTTGAAGATGAATGGACTTCAACTCCCAGGAATTCCCCAGCCAGCACGGGCTGGCTGGGGAATTCTGGGGAGTTGAAGTCCCACCCCATCTTCAAGCGGCCAAGTTTGATAAACACTGATCTAGAACTCCGTTTGTCAAGTTTGGCCACTTGAATAGGGGTGGACTTCAATTCCCAGCATGCTGGCTGTGGAATTCTGGGAGTTGAAGTCCTCAGATCATAAAGGGGCAGTAGTTAGCCAACCCTGTGCTAAGGGACCAGTCATCAATCAAGAAGTCCCTGTATTTATGCACCCAAGTCATGGGGGGGTTGTATGAAGGCAGCTACCTGAATGCAACATGGGAGGTGTTACTAGCACCATAATATCCTGTAGAAACGTATCTTCTGCTCAGAAAAGAATCTGGGAATATCCTTTTGACCAAGAAGGTAGAATTGGTTGACCCTAAATTCCAGCAGATTCTCATCTCCGTTTCAAAGCCGAAGAGCCAGCGCTTGTCCGAGGACGTCTCCGTGGTCATGTGACCGGCATGACTGGACGCCAAAGGCGCACGGAACGCTGTTACCTTCCCACTGTAGTGGTCCCTATTTTTCTACTTGCATTTTGACGTGCTTTCGAACTGCTAGGTTGGCAGAAGCTGGGACGAGTAACAGGCGCTCACTCTGTTACGCGGCACTCGGGATTCGACCCGCCAAACTGCCGACCTTCCGATCGACAAGCTCAGCGTCCTAACCCACTGAGCCACCGCGTCCCTTATCAATCAAGAAGTCCCTGTATTTATGCACCCAAGTCATGGGGGGGTTGTATGAAGGCAGCTACCTGAATGCAACATGGGAGGTGTTACTAGCACCATAATATCCTGTAGAAACGTATCTTCTGCTCAGAAAAGAATCTGGGAATATCCTTTTGACCAAGAAGGTAGAATTGGTTGACCCTAAATTCCAGCAGATTCTTTTCTCCTCCCCCTCCCCACCATATCAGCCTAGACCAGCTGGAACCGGAGGCTGGCACGGGGATTGTGTTCGATTTCCTGCCCCTCCTCAGGGAAGTGATGGCTTCACGGCTGTTTCCGTCTTTCGCACCAGGTCCTGCCCATCAGCCAGTCCTCTAAAACAGAGAAATGTGGGAATGCCACACTGGAAAACCCAGTGTTATGCAAAAAAAAAAAAAAGTCAGGATCAATGGGACCATAAGAATATGGAACCACAGTTGAAAGGGACCTTGGAGGTCATCTAGACCAACCCCCTGCTCAGGCAGGAAACCCTATACCTTTTCAGACAAACGGCTGTCCAGTCTCTTCTTAAAAACTTCCAGTGTCGGAGCATTCACCGCTTCTGGAGGCAGGTAGTTCCACTGGTTAATTTTTCTCCCTGTCAGGAAGTTTCTCCTTAGTTCCAGGTTGCTTCTCTCCTTGGTTAGTTTCCATCCGTTGCTTCTTCTCCTGCCTTCAGGCACTTTGGAGAGTAGCTTGACTACCTCTTCTTTGGGGCCGCCCCTGTGATACTGGAATACTGCTATCATGTCATTCCTCGTCCTTCTCTTCATGAAACTAGACATCCCCAATTCCAGCAACCGTTCCTTATATGTTTTAGCCTCCAGTCCCCTGATCATCTTCGTTGCTCTTCTCTGCACTCTTTCTAGAGTCTCAACATCTTTTTTACATCGTGGTGACCAAAGCTGGATGCAGTATTCCAAATGTGGCCTTACCAAGGCATTTAAAGTGGTATTAACTCTTCACGTGATCTTGATTCTCTCCCTCTGTTAATGCAGCCTAGCACTGTGTTGGCTTTTTTGGCAGCTGCAGCACACGGCTGGCTCCTATTTAAGGGATGGTCCACTAGGACTCCGAGGTCCCTCTCACAGTACTATTGATGCCAAAGAAGATGTGGTCTCCAGCGACTCCTAAGTAATGCTCTTCCCACACAACGTCCTAAACCAGGGGTCAGCAACCTGAAACAGTGAAAGAGCCACTCGGAACCGGTTCCCTCACAAAATGAAAAACTGGGAGCCGCAAAAAATATGTGCGCATGCGCATACATGCAAGCATACGCAGAACAGGGTTTGACTGAAGAGTGGAGCCAAGGCGAGATATGCACCTACCCTGCATATTTGAAATGATTGGTTGAACTTTTTTAGTCCCACTTTTTTTTTTTTGACTGCACATGGCAGAGGACTGGGAGCCGCAGGAGACGGCTGAAAGAGCCACATGTGGCTCTGGAGCCACGGGTTGCAGACCTGTGGTCTAAACCAATCAAAACTCTTTTTCCAAACTCTCAACATCTCTTTTGTGATATGGTGACCAAAATTGGCTGCAGTATTCCAGCTGTGGCCTCACCAGGGCTTTATAAAGCGGGTACTAATACTTCCCGTGACCTTGATTCTATGTTTATGCAACCCAGGATTGTATTAGCTGTTTTGGCTGCTGCTGCACACGGCCGGCTCACGGTCAAGCGATCGTCCACTAGGACTCCAAGGTCCCTCTCGCAGTTGCTGTTTTTGAGTCAGGTCTCGCTCAGTCTGTACTTGTGCTTTTGGGTTTTTCTGCCTAAATGTAAACCTTAGTGCCCTCTGAGCTTGGTGGTTTTCTTGTAGATGTTTCATGACCCAACTAGGGAGCATCATCAGTGCTAGAAGAGAGGGGGGTTTGTAGAGAGGAGGAGGAGGAGGAGGAGGAGGAGGAGGAGGAGGAGGAGGAGGAGGAGGAGGAGGAGGAGGAGGAGGAGGATGACGACGACGACTGTAGGGTCCTTGGTGCTCTCTGAGCATGGTGGTTTTCCTGCAGACATTTGATGCCCCAGCTAGGGAACATCATCAGTGCTAGAAGGGGGTGGGATGTAAGGAGAGGAGAAGGAGAAGGAGGAGGAGGAGGAGGAGGAGGAGGAGGAGGAGGAGGAGGAGGAGGAGGATGACGACGACGACTGTAGGGTCCTTGGTGCTCTCTGAGCATGGTGGTTTTCCTGCAGACATTTGATGCCCCAGCTAGGGAACATCATCAGTGCTAGAAGGGGGTGGGATGTAAGGAGAGGAGAAGGAGAAGGAGGAGGAGGAGGAGGAGGAGGAGGAGGAGGAGGAGGAGGAGGAGGAGGAGGAGGAGGAGGAGGAGGACTGTGGGGTCCTTGGTGCTCTCTTATTTTTTTGCAGACGTTTCATGACCCAACTAGGGAACATCGTCAGTGCTAGAAGGGAGGGGGGGTTGCAGAGGGGAGGAGGAAGGGGAGGACTGTGGGGTCCTTGGTGGTCTCTAAGGTTGATTGTCCTCTTGCAGACATTTCATTGCCCAACCAGATAACCTCATGGGTGCTCAGAGAGAGTGGGGTTCGCACTCTTTGTATCCAAGTGGCCTGCCTTGTCAGTGTTGGTGAGCACATGTTGGTTTCCTTCTTGATGCTTCCTTGTTTAGAGTATTGTTACCTGCCTAATACTGTACTTTATCTCTTGTTAATCCCTGCTTATCCCAATGTTGGTTACTGGCCAGGAGGGATTTTGTTGGCTTTTGATGGCCTCTTTTGCTGCAAGGAATTCAACATCCGCCAGAAAACAACCAAGCTCGCGCGCGCGCACACACACACACACACACACACACACACACACACACACACACAGACCCCACAGGGCTGCCCTCTTTGGCGAGCCTGGAAAGGCCCTGCAAAGGGACAGTACCCCCATCTTCCTGTCCAGAGGTGGCCACATCTGGCAAGCAAAGGCTTGTTGAAGGCTGCAGCCCTGGATCTCTTTCCTTCTCCTGCCTCGCTTTTGGGAAAAGGAGTTTTTCGGGAAGAGCTGGGGGGGGGGCTGTCATCCCGGACTTGATTGGAAGAGATCCACAAAGAGGGGGAGGGCTGTGACCTCCTGGCCAGCTGTGCCGGTGCAAACCCCCCCCCAAAGCCAAATGGGAAGATTTCCTGCCCGAAGGGAGGGGGACGGCGTTTCCCCCTTGGCGGGAGGGGCCGGCAAAGCTTTTCCCATCTGGAGAGACCCCACCGAGAGCAGGAAGGTGGTCGGAACAGCTGGCCAGACAGGCTGGAGCCAGGCTTAGTGGGGGGGGGAACTGCAGGAGGAGGGAGAGAGGGAGGGGCAGCCGCAAAGGGAGGGTTGTGATTGCACTGGTCCAGGTGTTGGGTCAACCGAGGCGGAGGGGGGGACCTGGTGGAGAAAATGAACGGGGGGGGGGGTTTCCCTGCAGCCTTGGTGATGCCAATTCTAGACACACCCCCGGCATTCAGAATAGCCAGTTCTCGACTTACAACGAATTACTTAGTGAGCAAAGTTAGGAGGCCACCTGAAAAAAAAAAGGGACTTACCACCATTTTTCACACTTAACGACCGTTGCTGCCTCCCCATGGTCACGTCATCAAAACTGGCGACCGGTTCACAGGTGTGACGGTTTGCAGGGTCTCCCGGGGGTGGGGGTGGGGGAGGGGCGTTACGTGATCCCCTTTCGCCACCTTCCGACGAGCAAAAAGGTCAACGGGGGAAGCCGGTTTCACTTAACGACTGAAGGGCTGCAGCGATTCGCTTAGCAACCGGGGCGAGAAAGTTCGTAACATGGGGCAAAACTCAGCTGAGCAATTTCTCACTTAGCTCCCATGAATCCTGGGCTGGACGGTGAGTTGGAAGCGACCTCGTAGGTTTTCGAGTCTAGCTTTCCAAACAAAACGAGTTTCGATGTGGAGAAAAGCAAAGTCTTACATTTAGGCAGGAAAAACCAAAGGCATAAAAGTACAGATTGGGCGAGAACTGGCTCAAAAACAGCCACTGCGCGAGGGACCTCGGAGTCCCAGTGGACGATCGCTTGACCGTGAGCCGGCCGTGTGCAGCAGCAGCCAAAAAAGCTAACACAATCCTAGGTTGCATAAACAGAGGCATGGAATCAAGATCACACAAGGTATTAGTACCGATTTATACTTTATAAAGGAGGGACGCGGTGGCTCAGTGGGTTAGGACGCTGAGCTTGTCGATCAGAAGGTCGGCAGTTTGGCGGGTCGAATCCCGAGTGCCGTGTAACAGAGTGAGCGCCTGTTACTCGTCCCAGCTTCTGCCAACCTAGCAGTTCGAAAGCACGTAAAAATGCAAGTAGAAAAATAGGGACCGCTACGGCGGGAAGGTAACAGCGTTCCGTGAGCCTTTGGCATCTAAGTCATGCCGGCCACATGACCACGGAGACGTCCTCGGACAAGCGCCGGCTCTTCGGCTTTGAAACGGAGATGAGCACCGGCCCCTAGAGTCGGAAACGACTAGCACGCATGTGCGGGGGAACCTTTACCTTTACCTATAAAGCCCTAGTAAGACCACACCTGGAATACTGCAGCCAATTTTGGTCACCACATCACAAAAAAAGATGTTGAGAGCTTGGAAAAAATTCAGAGAAGAGCAACTAAGAAAATCCAAGGCCTGGAGACCAAAACCGGACTTGGGTTTGGTTGGTCTCTAAAGAAAACAAGAAATAGGGGAGACATGATAGCAGCGTTCCAGTATTTGAGGGGCTGCCACAAAGAAGAAGAGGGGGTCACATTATTCTCCAAAGCACCTGAAGGCAGAACAAGAAACAATGGATGGAAACTGATCAAGGAGAGAAGCAACCTGGAATTAAGGAGAAACTTCCTGACGGTGAGGACAATTAACCAGTGGAACAGCTGGCCACCAGAAATCATGGGCGCTCCATCACTGGAGGTTTTCAAGAAGAGACTGGACAGTCACCTGTCTGAGATGATATAAGTTCTCCTGCTTAAGCAGGAGGCTGGACTAGAAGACCTCCAAGGTCCCTTCTATTCTGTTCTGTTCTGTTCTCCAGGCAGCCAGGACCCAAAACCATCCTGGCAGGGGATGGAATTAAGGGGATGGTCAAAGTTTTCAGGTCAGCTGGCAGGAAAACCTGCCCAAGAGAAGGGGGAGATCTGAAGAGGCCACGGACTGCTGTCTCTGCCCGGAGGCAAGGATTTTCCCCGCTTGCCAGTGGGGCATCTCCCGAGCTAGAGGGCTGCATGGGTTTGCCCCAGTGGTGGGATTCAAAGAGGTGAACCACAGGTTCTCTGTGGGGATGCTGCTTCCGGAAGTCCACTCTGGGCCTGGGCAACAAAAAATTACCTATCGGTTCTGCCGAACTGGTGCGAACCGGCTGAATCCCACCATTGGATGGATGGATGGATGGATAGATAGATAGATAGATAGATAGATAGATAGATAGATAGATAGATAGATAGATAGATAGATAGATAGATAGATAGATAGATAGACAGACAGATACGATAGATAGTATATAGACAGATACAATAGATATAGACAGATGATAGAGATAAATAGAGATCGATATGATAGATACGATAGATAGATAGATAGATAGATAGATAGATAGATAGATAGATAGATAGATAGATAGAATAGATATAGACAGATAGTGAGATAAATAGAGAATGATATGATAGATATGATAGATAGATAGATAGATAGATAGATAGATAGATACAATATAGACAGATGATAGATAGATAAATAGAGATCGATATGATAGATACGTTAGATACAATATAGATAGACAGATGATAGAGATTGATATGATAGATACGATATAGATAGATAGATAGATAGATAGATAGATAGATAGATAGATAGATAGATAGATAGATAGATAGATAGGATCAGTGGTGGGATTCAAATAGGTGAACAACCAGTTCTCTGTGTGGATGCCACTTCCAAAAGTCCATTCCGGAGGAGGAGGAGGAGGAGGAGGAGGAAGAGAGGAGGAGGAGAGGAGGAGGAGGAGGAGAAGGCTCATGTACCCATTAGAACAAGTGTCACCAACCTTTCTGGTTTGGCATCCCAGTGGGAGAGAAAAGCAGAGGCGCCTAAAGCGCACGTGCACAATCAGGCCGCGAGCACACGCACCACGCAAACAGGCCTGCCAGATGCGCACAAGGCTCTCAGAAACGCCAGCACCTGTGTGAGGCTTGTGGCACCACTGCTGCCAGGCTCGCGGCAATGCTAGCACTGGTGAGAGGATTGCGCCGCTTGCGGCTCTGCCACCACCTGCGCAAGGTTCGTGGCAATGCCACTGCCTGCATGGGGTGTGCCAACCCCCACCTGGCACTCGCGGTGCCATTGCATCCCGTGGCAACGCCGCCATCCGTGGCAACGGTGGAACGAGGGGGGGGTGAGCATGTGCACACGCAGGCCCACATTGCCCAGCTACTCACACGGCTGGGGGTCAAGAGACCACGATCCGGTAGTGGGCTATGGCCCCGTAGGTGGGGGACCTCTGCAATAGAGTACAGAATAACAGAGTTGGAAGGGTCCTTGGAGGTCTTCTAGTCCAACCCCTTACTCAGGCAGGAAACCCATTACCTTTTCAGGCAAATGGCTGTCCAGTCTCTTCTTAAAAACTTCCAGTGTTGGAGCACCCACAGCTTCTGGAGGCAGGTGGTTCCACTGGTTAATTGTTCTAACTGTCAGGAAGTTTCTCCTTAGTTCTAGGTTGCTTCTCTCTTTGGTGAGTTTCCCTCCGTTGCTTCTTGTCCTGCCTTTGGGCGCTTTGGAGAATAGCTTGACTCCCCCTTCCTTCCTTCCTTCCTTCCTTCCTTCCTTCCTTCCTTCCTTCCTTCCTCCCTCCCTCCCTCCCTCCCTCCCTCCCTCCCTCCCTTCTTCTTTCCTTCCCTCCCTCTTCTTTCTTTCTTTTCTTTCTTCTTCTTTCTTTCTTTCATCTTTCTTCTTTCTCTCTCTTTCTCTCTCTCTCTCTCTTTCTTTCTTTCTTTCTTTCTTTCTTTCTTTCTTTCTTTCTTTCTTTCTTTCTTTCTTTCTTTCTTTCTTTCTTTCTTTCTTTCCTTTCTCTCTTTCTCTCTCTCTCTTTCTTTCCAATCCCCCCATCCTCTTCCCCAGCCCAGGGTCAGGCGCACGTCCTTGCGGCCTAGGCCACTAGTAGCTGGCGAAACCACATCTGGAGTCTAGACTTGGTGGCTGGGAGGGCCGGACCGGGGCCAGCGGCCGCAGCGCCTGTCCCTGCTGAACTGTGTTTGCTTAGCTGGAGCTATTTAATGGCAACTGCCGCCGCCTCTCTCCTCGCTGTGGGCCAAGCGGCTGCCAGCATGGAGCTGCAAGCCGTCACAAACATCTGCGGGAGGCAGGAAAAGGTCACCCCACGGCAGGCTAGCAGCCGGATGGTGGTGGCGAGGTTTCACTGCTGTTTTGGGGGATGCACAAGCCAGCCAGCAAAGAGCCGTTGTTGACTCTGGCAGCTGGCAGAGGCCCCCAGCCGGCCAGCTCCCCTGCCAGCAGAGAAGCAGCTCGCCCAGATGGGCAGCCGCAGTGCCATCCAGCCCGGGCTCGGCCAACAAATAAAACTAAAAATGATAGGTTTTGCTTGGAGGGGCAGAGCAACTGTAAATAGATAGAGAGAGAGAGAGAGAGAGAGAGAGAGAGAGAGAGAGAGAGAGAGAGAGAGAGAGAGAGAGAGAGAGAGAGACGAGAGAGAGAGAGAGAGAGAGAGAGATTTGGATGGATAGATAGATAGATAGATGATAGATAGATAGATAGATAGATAGATAGATAGATAGATAGATAGATAGATAGATAGATATAGATAGATAGATACTGTAGATAGATAGAGATAGATAGATAGATAGATAGATAGATAGATAGATAGATAGATAGATAGATAGATAGATAGATATAGATTTAGATGGATAGATAGATAGATAGATAGATAGATAGATAGATAGATAGATAGATAGATAGATATAGATTTGGATGGATGGATAGATAGATAGATAGATAGATAGATAGATAGATAGATAGATAGATAGATAGAGATAGATAGATAGATAGATAGATAGATAGATAGATAGATAGATAGATAGATAGATAGATTTGGATGGATGGATAGATAGATAGATAGATAGATAGATAGATAGATAGATAGATAGATAGATAGATAGATAGATAGATAGATAGATAGATATAGATTTGGATGGATGGACAGACAGACAGACAGACAGAGAGACAGAGAGAGAGAGAGAGAGAGAGAGAGACAGACAGACAGACAGACAGATAGATAGATATAGATTTGGAATGATGGATAGATAGATAGATAGATAGATAGATAGATAGATAGATAATAATATAATATAATAATATAATATAAAGTTGGAAGGGACCTTGGAGGTCATCTAGTCCAACCCCCTGCTCAGGCAGGAAACCCTATGCCATTCCAGACAAATGGCTGTCCAGTCTCTTCTTAAAAACCTCCAGTGTTGGAGCATTCACCACTTCTGGTGGCAAGCTGTTCCACTGGTGAATTTTTCTCCCTGTCAGGAAGTTTCTCCTTAGTTCCAGGTTGCTTCTCCCTATGACCCTGGGGATGCTGCAACGATGGTCAGTGCAAAAAGCCATCCTAAGCCACTTTTTTTTCCCCCAAGGCTGTCGCAACTTGGAACAGTTGCTAAGTGAACTGTTGTCTTTTCCAGACTGTGGCAACTTGGAACAGTCACTGGGAGCTATTAGTCTTCACTAATAGTTGAAGACTATTTCCATAGCAACCGTGAGGATGATGTCATTGCAAAACCCACAATGCATCTGTTGCTGGTATGGTCACCAAATGAAATGTTGTTGAGTCTGAAATGGTAGAGGGCAAGGGGTCTTCCAACTTGGCCCTTTTTTGACTTGTGGACTTCAATTCCCTGGCTGAGGAATCCTGGGAGTTGAAGTCCACAAGTCATCAAAGGGCCAAGTTGGAAGGCCCCTGAGAGTCTTGATCCAAGCCTGCAGTTTCATCCAAATGGCCGACTGAGGAATTCTGGGAGTTGAAGTCCACAAGTCATCAAAGGGCCAAGTTTGAAGACCCCTGGACTACGTAGTCAATGGATAACAACAACAACAACAACAACAACAATAAAGTTGGAAGGGACCTTGGAGGTCATCCAGTCCAGCCCCCTGGTCAGGCAGGATACCCTATACCATTTCAGACAAATGGCTGTCCAGTCTCTTCTTAAAAACTTCCAGTGTTGGAGCATTCATCGCTCCATCATATGGTTGGGCCAGGGGATGCCATGTGAACGTAACAATTGGAGCTGGTCTGACACAACCACAGGCTACGCAACCAGAATCAACTTATTGTTTTGTGTAAAATTCCACCCCAAATACAGCTGGAGTCACTGAACAGACAAGACTCTAAGAAGTGATAAAACCAGTCTATTTATGTAGTTCACATGCAGAAGCAAGGCCTTTTAACTGATTGGGTCAGCATGTTGTGTGAATGTATACAAGCTTCTGGGTGTTCCAGGACTCTTTAGAGGCTGGGCTGTCAAATGCAAATTACATTTAAAGCCAAAAAAAATAAAATCTTTCTCCGCTGCCATATGGTTCTGATCTGAAAACAGGATGGATTTCAGCTTCCTAGCTGGCTACAACACTGAGAGGTTTGACTATTGCAAAACCCAGCCCGGGATGATCAAGGAACAACAACAACAACAACAACAACAACAAAATGTTATTTATTATTTATACAACTGAATCTTGTTTTTCTGCCCAGAGGACCCTCAAGCAATTTAACCAGATTTTTTTAAAGATGTTGTTGTTGTTGTTGTTGTTAGCTGCGAAGTCGTGTCCGACCCATCGCGACCCCCTGGACAACGTTCCTCCAGGCCTTCCTGTCCTCTACCATCTTCTGGAGTCCATTTAGGCTCACGCCTCCTGCTTCAGGGACTCCATCCAGCCACCTCCTTCTCTGTCGTCCCCTTCTTCTCTTGCCCTCAATCTTTCTCATCGTTAGGGCTCTTCTCCAGTGAGTCCTTCCTTCTCATTAGGTGGCCAAAGTATTTGAGTTTTAGCTTCAGGATCTGGCCTTCTAAAGAGCAGTCAGGGTTGATCTCCTCTAGGACTGACCGGTTTGATCGCCTTGCAGTCCAAGGAACTCGCAGGAGTCTTCTCCAGCACCATAGTTCAAAGGCTTCAATTCTTTGGCGCTCAGCCTTTCTTATGGTCCAACTTTCACTGCCATACATTGCAACTGGGAAGACCATAGCCTTGACTACACACACTTTTGTTGACAGGGTGATGTCTCTGCTTTTTAGTGTGCTGTCTAGATTTGCCATGGCTTTCCTCCCAAGGAGCAAGCGTCTTTTAATTTCTTGGCCGCAGTCCCCGTCTGCAGTGATCTTGGAGCCCAGGAAAATAAAATCTGTCACTACCTCCATTTCTTCCCCATCTATTTGCCAGGAATTTAGAGGGTCGGATGCCGTGATCTTGGTTTTCTTAATGTTTAGTTTCAACCCAACCTTTGCACTCTCCTTCTTTTTAAAGATGCAAACCACTAAAAAAACAAAACCCTGACAGTTATAATTCTTAACTAAGGTCTGAAAGATGAGGTGGGAATTGATTTTTTATGAAACGGGGCAGTGGGGGACTAAGCATAGTTTGGGGCCACAGAGAAGAGCTGGATGCTGGGTGACCTTTCCCAGAATTTCTCCTAACCTCCAACTCCAAATTGGTCCCTATCCAGAGACAAGGGCCTCCACATAGCCAAGTCCGAAGTTGTTAAATTATTATAGAATCCTAGGACTGGAAGGGACCTTGCAGATCTTCCCTAGTCCAACCCCAGATAAGGAACACTGCTTAAATGGTACTTCCCACCCAGAAAATCTAGTTTGAGTCTTTCAGCACGATCCCTTCATGCAGTATTTCTTAACCAGGCAATTTTAAAACAGGTGGATTTCAGCTCCCAGAATTCCCCAGATGGCATGCTTTAAGATGGCAGGACTTCCACTCCCAGAATTCCCAGCCAGCATGCTTTAAGAGGGGTCCCAGAATTCCCCAGCTGGCATGCTTTAAGATGGCAGGACTTCCACTCCCAGAATTCCCAGCCAGCATGCTTTAAGAGGGGTCCCAGAATTCCCAGCCACCATGCTTTAAGATGGCTGGACTTCCACTCCCAGAATTCCCAGCCACCATGCTTTAAGATGGCTGGACTTCCACTCCCAGAATTCCTCAGCCAGCATGCTTTAAGAGGGGTCCCCAGAATTCCCCAGCCCGCATGCTTTAAGATGGGATTCATAATCGCCAAGCCAACATCCTTTAT
This sequence comes from Vipera latastei, assembly GCA_024294585.1. NCBI lineage: Eukaryota > Metazoa > Chordata > Lepidosauria > Squamata > Viperidae > Vipera > Vipera latastei. The sequence goes on from CM044356.1 coordinate 3,104,818, forward strand.
GATGGCTGGATTTCAACTCCCAGAATTCCCCAGCCAGTGTTGCTGGCTGGGGAATTCTGGGAGTTGAAGTCCATACATCTTAAAGTGACCAAGCCATTAATGTGGCTCCTGCTTCTTAGTCCAGAGTTGTACGCTGCCCTCTGCTGTCCAGATTGAGAAATGCCACAGTACAAACAGGTAAGGATTAAAGTACTGAATTTAGGGAAGTCACCTGGGAAAAATGGTATCCAAGGCCTTTGAGAAGGTGGCGCACCTGTTCGGCTCTCCAGTGGATGCCCCCCAGCAACTTGCCTGCCCCCAGCCTCACTAAAACTGCATGAGCTGAAAAACCCCTCCCACTATTAATTTAAAAACCAGGAGGCTATAGCACAGAAAATGTCAATTATAGGTAATCCTCAACTTACAACCATTCATTTAGTAACCATTTGAACTTACACTGGCACTGAAAAAAGTGACCTGACTGTATTTCACACAACTGTTGCAGCATCAAGCAACGAATCAGCGAACACCGAGAGGCAAACAAAGTCATTACCAAAAGCCAACATGGGTTTGTCAAAAACAGATCATGCCAGACAAATCTTATCGCATTCTTTGACTAAGTGACAAAACTAGTGGACCAGAGGAATGCTGTAGATATAATTTACTTGGACTTCAGTAAGGCATTTGATAAAGTAGACAACCTACTACTTGACAAGATAGAAAAATGTGGGCTGGACAGCATCACCACCAGATGGATTCGTAGCTGGCTGACAGGCCGTACTCAGCGTGTGGTCCTCAATGGAACCACATCTACATGGAAGGAAGTGTGTAGTGGGGTGCCCCAGGGCTCTGTTCTGGGCCCAGTGCTCTTCAACATCATCAACGATTTGGATGAGGGGATAGATGGGGAACTCATCAAATTTGCAGACGACACCAAGCTGGCAGCAATAGCCAATACTCCAGAAGATAGGCTTAAGATACAGGAGGATCTGGACAGACTCGAACACTGGGCACTATCTAACAAAATGAAATTCAATGGTGAAAAAAGTAAGGTTCTACATTTAGGCAAGAAAAACCAAATGTACAGGTATAGGGGGTACCTTGCTCAATAGTAGTGACTGTGAGAGGGATCTCGGAGTCCTAGTGGACAATCACTTCAATATGAGCCAGCCATGTGTGGCAGCTGCCAAAAAGGCCAACACAGTGCTAGGCTGCATTAACAGAGGGATAGAATCAAGATCATGTGAAGGGTTAATACCACTTTACAATGTCTTGGTAAGGCCACACTTGGAACACTGCATCCAGTTTTGGTTGCCATGATGTAAAAAAGATGTTGGGACTCTGGAAAGAGTGCAGAGAAGAACAACAAAGATGACTAGAGGACTGGAGACTAAAACATATGAAGAACGGTTGTAGGAATTGGGGATGTGTAGTTTAACGAAGAGAAGGGTGAGGGGTGACATGATAACAGTGTTCCAATATCTCAGGGGCTGCCCCAAAGAAGAGGGAGTCAAGCTATTCTCCAAAGCACCTGAAGGCAGGAGAAGAAGCAACGGATGGAAACTAATCAAGGAGAGAAGCAACCTAGAAATAGGGAGAAACTTCCTGATAGCGAGAAGAATTAACCAGTGGAACAACCTGCCTCCAGAAGTGGCAAACGCTCCAACACTGCAAGTTTTTAAGAAGAGACTGGACAGCCATTTGTCTATTCTATTCTATTCTATTCTATTCTATTCTATTCTATTCTATTCTATTCTATTCTATTCTATTCTATTCTATTCTATTCTAATTCTAATTCTAATTCTAATTCTAATTCTAATTCTAATCCCATCCTGCTCTATTTACTTGATGGACTCCGTAACCTTCAGAGGTCCCCAGGCCTACTAGCCAAACCAGGTCTTCAGGGCTTTTAGAAAGATTGTCAAGGTGGGATGCAAGCCTATCCCTGCAGGGATGTTGTTCCACAAAGAGGGGGCCACCCCAGAGAAGGCTATTCTTCTTTCCCACCAGGTGGACCTCTCTCTTTCAGAGGGGGGAACTGTAGCATCCCTGCCTCCCTGCTCTGGTGGGTCAGGGTAGATGTAATGGGAAAAGGTGCTCCTTCAAATAACCTTTCCTGAAGCAACAGAGAACTTTGAAGGTGACAACCAGCACCTGGAAGCAAATCCTGAAGCTCCTGCGGGGAAGGGGACATGTGTGAGAATCTAGACTTGCTCAGAACCAGGTCGAACCAATTCAAGCCTCCTGATACTTTTCAAGGGCTGCCCCATGTGGAGTGCATGCAGTAGTCAACTTTAACCCTGGAGAAAAGGCAAAACAGTATCAGTAAGGCTGGCTAGGGTCATCGTGGGATGGGAGGCCACAAGGAAATCCCCAGGCCAAAAACATTTTTTTTTTAAAGAAACACTCGCCCGTAAGAAAAACTATTTCAACTATTGTTGAAAATTACACAAAAACATCAAGATCGGTGGGAGGCAGAGTGCCCGTTCTCGCTCTGAACTCCCAAACCTTCCCCTGAAAAGCTGGGACGAGTTGGGAATTATGATTTCTATGTCTGTGGATTTTTAATGTTGTAAGCTACCCAGAGTTACGCCATGTGTGACTTAGGCGGCTGTAAACATTTTACTTTGATGCAGTCTTCAACTTACTTTTAATGGAAACTGCCTGTCATAAAGTGGGTCACCCACGCAACCCTTCCAATTTTGCATCCTTTCTTGTGACGGTCCTTAAGCCAACGCTACAGTTGTTAAAGCAAATCAATTCGCCGCGGGGCAGTTTTGCTAAAACTCAGAAGAAATGACCAATTTTTTGGGGAAAAAAATCACACAGGACTGCAGGCCCCTCTACTAAGCGCCTGGAATAAGTGTGTGCAGTGTGCGCAAACATATGTGTGTTGGAAAGTTGGAACTGGGTTGTAAGAATCCCTGGGGAGATGTGTCCTAACTTCAAATGGTCCCTAAGCCAGGGATAGGCAACCTTGGCTCTTTTATGGCTCGTGGACTTCAACTCCCAGAATTCCCGGGCCAGCATGGGGGAACTATGACCCCTTCATGACTCATGGACTTCAACTCCCACAATTCCTGAGCCAGCATGGGGGAACTATGTCCCCTTCATGACTGGTGGACTTCAATTCCCAGAATTCCTGAGACAGCATGGGGGAAATGTGGCCCCTTCATGACTGGTGGACTTCAACTCCCAGAATTCTTGGGCCAGCATGGGGGAACTATGACCCCTTCATGACTCATGGACTTCAACTCCCAAAATTCCTGAGCCAGCATGGGGAAACTATGGCCCCTTCATGACTGGTGGACTTCAACTCCCAGAATTCCTGAGCCAGCAAGGGGGAACTATGGCCCCTTCATGACTGGTGGACTTCAACTCCCAGAATTCCTGAGCCAGCAAGAGGGAACTATGGCCCCTTCATGACTCATGGACTTCAACTCCCAAAATTCCTGAGCCAGCATGGGGAAACTATGGCCCCTTCATGACTGGTGGACTTCAACTCCCAGAATTCCTGAGCCAGCAAGGGGGAACTATGGCCCCTTCATGACTGGTGGACTTCAACTCCCAGAATTCCTGAGCCAGCAAGAGGGAACTATGGCCCCTTCATGACTTGTGGACTTCAACTCCCAGAATTCCTGAGCCAGCATGGGGGAACTATGGCCCCCTTAGGACTTGTGGACTTCAATTCCCAGAATTCCTGAGACAGCATGGGGGAACTGTGGCCCCTTCATGGCTTGTGAACTTTAACTCCCAGAATTCCTGAGCCAGCATGGGGGAACTGTGCCCCCCTGATGACTCCAGGACTTCAACTCCCAGAATTCCTGAGCCACCATGGCTCAGCTTGGAAACCTCTTTTCCTTCAGCATGGCTGGCTCAGGAATTCTGGGAGTTGAAGTCCACGAGTCATAAAAGAGCCAAGGTGGCCTACCCTTGCCCTAAGCAGCTGGTTGTTAAGCAGAGGACTACTGGGAAATAAATCAGGCAGTCTGCCAGATGTTCAGACCGGATTTGGCATTTTTGTCTGCCCATCTTCTCCTTCTCAAGGACCTGGGAGAGGCAGATGTGGATGTTTGATGGTATTAAAGTCTATGGAGATCCTGTCCTCCAGGTCACGGTTGTCCACAAAGGTGCTTTTTTCAGGAGGCAACTGGACTTTCTGGTTTTTCTTTGAAGGCGTTTCGCTTCTCATCCAAGACGCTTCTTCAGCTGACTTAAGAAAAATAAAGCATCCAGTTGCCTCCTGAAAGTCCCTTTGGGACAACCCTGAGCTGGATGGCTGAGAATCTCCTTAGATTGGGATGAACGCCCTTCGAAGGGTACGGGAGCAAGAACGGATGTCCAGAAAAAACATTGCAGACTACAGGAACCATTTGCGCTTCAGATGGAGATGCAGACAAGGCAGACTCATCCCCATCATCCTGTGCCCGTCTCCAACCGCGAAGGGACCCAAGGCAGAAGAACATCCTGCAGCCAAGAAGGCTCCCCACCCATTTGCACCCCTCAGGTGACCCCGAGGACACAGGTAAGCCTCCAGGTGGCCTCAAGGACTCTCTAAAAGGAGGCAAATGACCAGCTGTCTGCAAGGAGTGTAAATCTTCCCATTCCCCACCATCCGGTCCCAGAACCTGAAGAAGCTTCTTTGGATGAGAAGCGAAATGTCTTCGAAGAAAAACAGCCCAGTCGCCTCGTGAAAAAGCAACAGTTTGGGACAACTGAGGACCCAAACAAATCTCCAGGTAGTCTCAACGGCTCTCTAAAAAAAGGCAAACGACCAGCTGTCTGCAAGGAGTATAAATCCTCCCCTTCCCCCACCATCCAGTCAGAACCTGAGGAAGCTTCTTGGACGAGGAGAGAAACGTCTTCAAAGAGAAAAACAAGAAAGTCCACTTGCCTCATGGGGGGAAAAAAAAAGCACCTTTGGGATGTCATTCAAGATATCTTTGCAGGATGTCAGCTGCTCCAAGCAAAGCTGCCTTCTGGCAATTGACCGATCCCCCACCCCCCATCGGACCATGAGGATGGGGTGTCCAAGGGATGCTCCAGATGCTCTGGGATCGCAACTAAGGCGTCTAATGACTATCCTTTGCTTTCTTTCGCCACAGTCATTCTTTTTCCCGTGGGCAAGCCGTTGGGTGTTATTGTCGTCGCCACCGTTTTATTATTTATCACATCTATTTGCTGGTGACCATCTCCCGTAACCAGTGCCCCCTTGCTGCCTGTGAACAGCCTGACACACACACACAACCCCCCCGAAAAAAAAAAAACAATCCAGCCCCCTCCTCAACTCCCCGAATTCAGTCCAAAAAGCCATCTGGGTCTGCTTCTGGCTTTCATTTTGTGTGTGTGTGTTTTTTTTTCCCCGTTTTAATATAAGAAGAAGCAAATCCACAATACAAAATTTAAAAATCAGCACCCAGGACCCCTCCCTCGACCCCCCCCCCACTCCCCGAGACAATGCAGAAGGGAAGGGGAACCGGTGTGAAAAGCTTTTTTTCAGGGTGGGGGGAGGGGAGGGGGGGCTGAGGTGGGGAGGAGGGGGAGAACCATTAACTCTACCTCCCCCCCAAACACACCGGCCTGTTTCCCCCCCCCCCAAGGGAAGGATTCCAGGGTCCAGCAAGCCAGATCTGAGGTTCCAAAGCACGGATCGGGGTCCCGTGCTGCCCCAGGTCCGACAGACAAGACAGATGCACACGCGCACACACACACATGCGCACCGCACGCGGGGCTGTGACGCCATCCAGTTGGCTCGGGAAGGAAAAAACGAAAACCATTTGCAAGGGGGAGAGGCTGGGAGGGGGAAGGCCCGGCCTGCGCAGCCGCCGGCGCTCATTTCTCTTTCTTCTCGGAGTCTGTCTCTGTCTTCTCTTCTTTGGGGTCTCCCGTCACTTCCTGTGAGGCGGCGGCGTTCTCTTCGTAGCTGGAGGGGGGGGGCAAGAGGGAAAGAAAGTCCGGTTTATAGCACCCATTGACCACCCTACTCTCCGTTTCACTCGGGTGACTCTGAGACGGGTGGACTTCGACTCCCAGAATCCCCCAGCTGGCCTGCTTTAAAGAGGGGTGGGCTTCAGCTTCCCACCTTGGAAAAGCATGGCTGGTGGTTAACCGTTACACAGCGGTTGTAATAAACGAATGCTGAGGCCGTTAAGCCAGGCCCTGTCCACAAGGGACGTGTTTTGGGGAGGGGGTTTGGCCAGTTTCTGACCCAAAAAATGAAATAAAATGTCATAAATCAGGGCCGAGAAATAACTTTATTTATTTAGCATATGGCGTATCATAGATGGGCTAGCCCAGGAGGGGTAGGCAACCTCGGCTCTTTTATGACTCGTGGACTTCAACTCCCAGAATTCCTGAGCCAGCCACGCTGAGGGGAAAGGGAGAGGTTTCCAAGCTGAGCCATGCTGGCTGAGGAATTCTGGGAGTTGAAGTCCACCAGTCATGAAGGAGCCATAGTTCCCCCATACTGGCTGAGGAATTCTGGGAGTTGAAGTCCACAAATCATGAAGGGGACATAGTTCCCCCATGCTGGCTCAGGAATTCTGGGAGTTGAAATCCACGAGTCATGAGGGGGCCATAGTTCCCCCATACTGGCTGAGGAATTCTGGGAGTTGAAGTCCACCAGTCATGAAGGGGCCATAGTTCCCCCATGCTGGCTCAGGAATTCTGGGAGTTGAAGTCCATGAGTCATGAGGGGGCCATAGTTCCTCCATGCTGGCTCAGGAATTCTGGGAGTTGAAGTCCACAAGTCATAAAGAGGCCACATTTCCCCCATGCTGGCTCAGGAATTCTGGGAGTTGAAGTCCACGAGTCCTGAGGGGACCATAGTTTCCCCCATGCTGGCTCAGGAATTCTGGGAGTTGAAGTCCACAAGTCATAAAAGAGCCAAGGTTCCCCACCCCTGGGCTAGACATTTAAATCAGTATTTCAACTAGATCAGTAGAAATCAGCAAATTAGGCTGATTGCTGAACATCTATCATGTGATCGTATGACTGCAGAGAGGGGCCTGGCCGTTGCAATTGTGAATCTGGGTTCCAAAAATCTTTTGGGGGGCTCTGATATATCTTGAAACGGCTGGTAAGCGACCAGCCCTAAGTTGAGGACTACTGATGCAGGTAGTCCTCAACGTACGACCGCAACGGAGCCCAGAATTCCCGTTGCTAAGTGAGAAATTTGTTAAGTGAGATTTGCCCCCTTTTACGACTTTTCTCACCCGGTTGTTAAGCGAATCTGGCTTCCCCCATCACGTGAGTTTGGGACACCACGACCGTCGTAAGTGTGAGTCTGTTCCCGAGCGTCTGAATTTCGATCACCTGAGCACAGGGAAGCTGCAACGGTCACTAAGTGTAAACAATGGTCGTTAAGTCACTTTTTTTCAGCGTCATCATAACTCCGGACCATCACCAAATGAACCGTTGTAAGTTGAGGCACAGGTAGTCCTTGACTTACGACCAAAATCCGTTTAAAGTTGTCAAGGTTAAGAAACACTGATCTAGCCGCTCGCTATAAATCACGAGCCGGTTGTTGCTCCAGATCAGCAACCTAACACCCTTTTCAGAAGAATTAGGAAAAAAAAAAAAGAAAATCTCCTACAAAGAGTCCTCAACTTACCACGATTCGTTTAGTGACCGTTTGAACTTAACAGTGGCGCTGAGAAAAAAAATGGCTTGTTTCTCACACTTGCGGCCGTTGCAGCCTCCCCAGGGTCAGGTGATCAAAACCCAGACGTTTTGGCAACTGACTCTTATTTATGACAGCCGCAGTGGGGTCCCGGGGTCGTGTGATCTCCTTTTGCGAACCTGCAAAGTCAAGGGGGGGAGGCCAGATCCACTTAACGACCGCGTTGCTGACAACTGCAGGGATTCACTTCACAGCGGTGGCCCAGAAAGGTTGTCAAAATGCGGCAAAGCTGCCTTAACAACCGTCGTGGTTAGCAAGGGACACATGGGGTTCAACTGTGGCCGTAAGCCGAGGACTACCTATAAGACACCCCCCCTCCCAACACCCTTTTCATGAGAATTAAAAAGAACTTTCTGTCTACAAGTGGCCCACGCTGAACTCACAGACCCTCCCCACTCCGCCAGGATGCTAGGCTCTCCCCCTACCTGGCCAGAGTCACAGAAGCGGGCCTTGGATTGGGGGGGTGGTGGAAGAAAGGGGAGGGGGGCTACATGATGCTGGGACTCTGCTGCCGGCGTCTGTGGGAACAAGGCGGGATCTGTTGCATGGAGTCAGCCAAGCTGGACGGACACCCGGAGACGTTAGGGAAATGGGTCAGCCGGGGGGTGTGGGGTAAGATTTCAGCAGAAGACTCATAGCTGCAGGAAAGAGAGAGAAAGAGAGAGAGAAAGAGAGAGAGAAAAAAAGGGGGGCAGGCAGGAGTGGGGAGAGACAGAGACACAATGGGGAGGGGCAAAAGAGAAAGAAGCAGCTTAGGAAGAGTTGGCGTAAATCAGCAAGCTTAATATTGTGGTGGGTTGGTGTAACTTTGTTCTACTGTTGGATTAAATCTACTGTTGCCCCAATTCCCTTTGCAGCTTGATACCCACGGAGAAAGAGTTCAGGGGGAATCAGAACAGGGGTATCCCATGGGGTGATCTGATTAGAGAATAACAGAGTTGGAAGGGACCTTGGAGGTCTTCCAGTCCAACCCCCTCCACAAGTCTTAAAAGGCACCAAGGTTGGACATGGCTGCCCCTTGGAGATCTTCTAGTCCAACCCCCTGCTCAAGCAGGAGAACATCTATAGAGGTGTCCAACCTTGGCCACTTTTTAAGACTTGTGGACTTCAATCCCCAGAATTCTCCAGTCAGCTATGGGAGTTGAAGTCCACAAGTCTTAAAAGATGGCAAGGTTGGACATGGCTGAACCTTGGAGGTCTTCTAGTCCAACCCCCTGCTCAAGCAGGAGACCGTCTACTAGAGATGTCCAACCCTGGCCACCTTTAAGACTTGTGGACTTAAGTTCCCAGATTTCCCCAGTCAGCTATGGGAGTTGAAAGTCCACAAGTCTTAAAAGATGCCAAGGTTGGGCACGGGTGCCCCTTGGAGGTCTTCTAGTCCACCCCGTGCTCGAGCAGGACACCATCTACTAGAGATGTCCAACCCTGGCCACTTTTAAGACTTGTGGACTTCAGTTCCCAGAATTCCCCAGTCAGCTATGGGAGTTGAAAGCCCACAGGTCTTAAAAGTGGCCAAGGTTGGACATGGCTGACCCTTGGAGGTCTTCTAGTCCAACCCCCTACACCGTTTTGGACAAATGGCTGTCCAATCTCTTCTTCCAGGGATGGAGGACCCACAACCAGCTTTTAACACCCCACTAGGAACATAGAACAATGGAAATGACATTGGAGGTCATCTAGTCCAGGCAGGAGTCCCTATACCATTCCAGATAAATGGTCGTCCAAGTCTCTACAACTTCTGAAGAAGAGAAGCTGAGATGTATTCAAGGTCTGATACAGCCTGTTGGACTAATACAGGACCATCGTGATCCCTGGCCCACCTTAACCTCTCTTGCTGACCCCAAAGTTTGGGAGAGAATCACAGGCCAAGCTTGGAGAAGATGGGACAAGCCATCTCCTGTTAAGCAGGCTTGGAAGGTTAACCCTAGGATGGCAGGCAAATCCTACGGCACAGACTAGATGGGCAAATAAAGCCTACCAAACACCGAAGGTGGTGGCCAGCAGACTCCATAAGATTGCGAGAAACCAAGATGGACATCTTCATATGGTTTCTAGGAGGTGCTCCAGAAGGTGCTCGGGGCTTCTCAAGCTTGGGAAAGATGTGTGGACTTCAACTCCTAGAATTCCCCAGCCAGCATGGCTGGCTGGGGAATTCTGGGAGTTGAGGTCCATCACAGGTCAGATGTTGTAGGAGCTATGAAGAGGATGGGAATGTATGCAGAGGGGAGGAGAAACAAGAGCAGTTGAAGTAGAAGGTGGAGAATTTCAAGGTACAGCTCTCTCCACCTTACTACTCCACTCACAAAGCCAAGCCAAGCCTCAAAAGAACAAATTCCCCAAACGCCCTGGACAGCTTTTTGGGTGGACGTCTCTCGACAAGATGCCATAACTCTTAGAAATGGGTCATGAGATGCCTGTAAGTCTAGCTCAGTGAGCATGAAGGACCCCACAACCTTCCTCCTCCTCCTCCACTCTACAGGCCCCACTCTCTCCCAGCACTGATGACGTTCCCTAGTTGGGTCGTGAAACGTCTGCAAGAAAACCACCCAGCTCAGAGAGCACCAAGGACCCCACAGTCCTCCAACTCCTCCTCTTCCTCTCCCTTCTAGCACTGATGATGTTCCCTAGTTGGGTCATGAAATGTCTGCAAGCAAACAACCAAGCTCAGAGAGCACCAGGGACCCCATAGTCCTCCTCCTCCTCCATTCCCCAAACCCCACTCTCTTCAACCAGTGTTGATGTTACTGAGTTGGGTCATGAAACGTCTGCAAGAGAACCACCCAGCTCAGAGAGCACCAAGGACCCCACAGTCCTCCAACTCCTCCTCCTCCTCTTCCCAAACTCCACTCCCTTCTAGCACTGATAACATTATCTAGTTGGGTCATGAAACGTCTGCAAGAAAACCACCTGGCTCAGAGAGCACCAAGGACCCCACAGTCCTCCTCCTCCTCCTCCTCCGTGGTCATGTGATCAAAATCTCAACACTTGGCAACTGGTCCGCATTTATGACGGTCTCCCGGGGTCGTGTGATCAAATTTTGGGCTCAGTTGTGGCCGTTTAAGTCAAGGATTACCTGTATCCGGGTCTTCGAGTCTGTGTGGGAGACCCTAACTCTCCACGGAGGTTACCTTCTAGAGAGGTCTGCCCACATCTTCTGTAGACTACTGGGGAGGGTTGTTTTTCCCCCCTCAACTCAGCACCCCCAACCGCTGCATTCGCTTAACGACCGCCAGAAGGTCATAGTCAGGTTGGTCTCACGGGTGACCCCAAATAATAATAATAATAATAACAGTAATAATAATAATGATGATGATGTTGGAAGGGATCTTGGAGGTCATCTAGTCCAACCCCGCTTAGGCAGGAAACCCTATACTTTATGTCCATCGCGACGTATGACCGTAACGGACAGGCTCCAATGTTACCACCAGGTGGTAAAGTCGGGTCAGTCATGCGGGCACCTTGACCTAAGAATCGTGGCAGAAATTACCGTAGAATAGAATAGAGCTGGAAGGGACCTTAGAGGTCTTCTAGTCCAGCCCCCTGCTCGAGCAGGAGAACCTAGACCATCTCAGACAGGTGACTGTCTAGTAGTCTCTCCTTCAAAATATCCAGCGATGGGGCGCCTACGATTTCTGGTGGCAAGCTGATCCACTGGTTGATGGATTCCAGGCCCTGTGATGGTCGTAAGTCGAGGACTACCTGTGCCACACAAAACCACTCACCTGAACATGTCGGTCACTTCTCCTTTGGCCAAGGCTACCAGAAGCGGGAAGCCGATGCAAGCCGGGACCAGGTACAACAGAGCTGGCTGGGGAAGGAAGATCAAGAGGGAACGTTAGAACGAGAGAAGCAGAGCAGAGGGAATCGGGGTCCGGCCTGCTACGAGACACCCCTCATTCACAGCAGCAGAGTTCCTCACGACCCTCCCATGGTCCCCGGTGAGAAGCCTTCTCCAACCTGGGGCCGTCATTGTTGCAAGGCAGCAGAGGCGCAGCCAAGGTGCCAAGAAGCCCAAAGGCTGTGGCATGGTGTTTCTCAAACGTGGCCATTTTAAGATGGGTGGACTTCAACTCCCAGAATTCCTCAGCCAGCCATGCTTTTGGCCTGTCCCTTTTAGACAGGGGTGGGGGATCTATAGCCCCTTCATGACTTGTGGACTTCAACTCCCAGAATTCCTCAGCCAGCCATGTTGGCCTGTCCCTTTAAAACAGGGGTGGCGATCTATAGCCTTTATTACTTGTGGACTTCAACTCCCAGAATTCCTCAGCCAGCCATGCTGTTGGCCTGTCCCTTTAAAACAGGGGTGGGGATCTATAGCCCTTTCATAACTTGTGGACTTCAACTCCCAGAATTCCTCAGCCAGCCATGTTGGCCTGTCCCTTTAAAACAGGGGTGGGGATCTATAGCCCCTTTATTACTTGTGGACTTCAACTCCCAGAATTCCTCAGCCAGCCATGCTGTTGGCCTGTCCCTTTAAGACAGGGGTGGGGGATCTCTAGCCCCTTTATTACTTGTGGACTTCAACTCCCAGAATTCCACAGCCAGCCATGCTGTTGGCCTGTCCCTTTAAGACAGGGGTGGGGGATCTATAGCCCCTTTATTACCTGTGGACTTCAACTCCCAGAATTCCACAGCCAGCCATGCTGTTGGCCTGTCCCTTTAAGACAGGGGTGGGGATCTATAGCCCCTTTATTACTTGTGGACTTCAACTCCCAGAATTCCTCAGCCATCCATGCTGTTGGCCTGTCCCTTTAAGACAGGGGTGGGGGATCTACAGCCCCTTTATGACTTGTGGACTTCAACTCCCAGAATTCCTCAGCCAGCCATGCTGTTGGCCTGTCCCTTTAAGACAGGGGTGGGGGATCTGAAACCCCTTCATGACTTGTGGACTTCAACTCCCAGAATTCCTCAGCCAGCCATGCTGTTGGCCTGTCCCTTTAAGACAGGGGTGGGGGATCTACAGCCCCTTCATGACTTGTGGACTTCAACTCCCAGAATTCCTCAGCCAGCCATGCTGGCTCAGGAATTCTGGGAGTTGAAGTCCACAGGTCATAAAGGGGTCTCAGGTTCAGCTCCTATAACCTGATATGGGAGGCTGGGCCGGGAAGCTCACCTGAGCATGTTTGAAGACATGCATGATGAAGATGGTGAGGCTGAGTCCAAAAATGTAGGCCACGAAACTGGTGTAGAAGTAGGTGTGGGTGTTCTTCTTCAAGCTGCAGTCACAAGCAAAAGGGGGGAGAGGGAGGGGGATTAGGGCAGTCCAGAACCCAGGTGCGGACCCACAAGACGAGGGGGGGGGGTGAGGAAAGCAGAGCCCCAGGGTAAGAGATAGCCAGAGAATAAGAGAATTAACAGAGTTGGAAGGGATCTTCTAATCCCAGGATCTTCAAACGTGGCCCTTTTACGACTTGTGGACTTCAACTCCCAGAATTCCTCAGCCAGCGTGCCCGGCTCGAGGAATGCTGGGAGTTGAAGTCCACAAGTCGTAAAAAGGGCCACGTCTGAAGACCCCCGTTCTAATCTTCCTTTATATGCCAAGCAAATCTCCCTGTTTTACAGTCTCTCTCAGCTAAATAGATCTCTCTATTGCTGTGAGTGGGCAAACCTCTTAACGCTGGCCACATTCGTTTGCACAACAGCAGACCTCTTATGGCCCCAGGTGAGTGTGCAAATCCAAGCTGGCTCGGGGGTTGTGCAAAACCACAAGCAGGGTGGTTTATAATCATTCATAAAAATAAGCCTGTTTCTGCCTGAAGCTAAAACTCAAATACTTTGGCCACCTAATGAGAAGGAAGGACTCACTGGGAAAGGTGGAGGGCAAGAGAAGAAGGGGACGACAGAAAATGAGGTGGCTGGATGGAGTCACTGAAGCAGTAGGCGTGAGCCTAAAGGGAGTCCAGAAGATGGTAGAGGACAGGAAGGCCTGGAGGAATGTTGTCCATGGGGTCGCGATGGGTCGGACACGACTTCGCAACTAACAACAACAACGTCTGCCAAAGATTCTTGGGGTTTTGGAGAATAGAGTAGAGTGGAATGGAACGGAACAGAACAGAATAGAATAGGAGCTGGGAGGGACCTTGGAGGTCTTCTAGTCCAACCCCCTGCTCAAGCAGGAGAACCTATACCAAGCCAGAAACCCTATACTATTGCAGACATAGCTGTCCAGTCTCTTCTTGAAAACCTCCAGTGATGTAGCACCCACAACTTCTGGAGGCAAGGAGTTCCACTGGTTAATTGTCCTCACTGTCAGGAAGTTTCTCCTTAGTTCTAGGTTGCTTCTCTCCTTGACTAGTTTCCATCCGTTGCTTCTTCTCCTGCCTTCAGGGCGCTTTGGAGAACAGCTTGACTCCCTCTTCTTTGGGGCAGCCCCTGAGAGATTGGAATGCTGCTATCCTGTCCCCCCCTCGCCCTTCTCTTCATGAAACTAGACATACCGAATTCCTGCAACCGTTGTTCTTCGTATGTTTTCGCCTCCAGTCCCCTGATCATCTTTCTCACTCTCAACCCATCCTTTCCCACTCTCTGACCCCTTAATGACAGCTATTTGTCTGAAATGGTATAGTGTTTCCTGCCTGAGCAGGGGGTTGGACTAGATGACCCCCCAACTTTATGATTATGATTATTAATGCTGGAAGGGGGGGGGGAGAAGTATTTTTCAATTGTTAAGTTGCTGCAAAGGATTTACCTGATATCAAAGCGCAAGAGGAGAGCGATGAAGATACCTGGAGGGTGAGAAAGATGGGATAAAATCACCTTTAAGTCTTAACATCTGGCCCCTTATAGATGCCCTTGGTGCCCGCCAGCCACCTGGATCTCCAGATGTCAATTAGCTGCATAGCCCCACAGCGCCCCCTTGTGGCTACAAATACAGTCAGTCCTCAATTGACGACCAAAATTGAGCCCCGTTGATTCCTGTTGCTAAGCGAGACGCTTGTTAAATTAGTTTTGCTTCATTTGACACCTTTTCTCGCTGAACACTCTTATCAAGCGAGTCACTGCGGTTGTTCGGTGAGTAACACGGCCGTTAAATGGATCCGGCTTCCTCACTGACTTCGCTTGTCGGAAGGTCGCAAAAGGGGATCGCGTGATCCCGGGATACTGCCCCCGTCATAAATGGGAGCGTCATAAATGTCAAGTGACCACGTCATCACGTGACCACGGGGGGTGGGGGAGGAGGTTTTGCTGCAATGGTCATAAGTATGAAAGTATAAAAATTGGTCCTAAGTCACTTTTTTCGGTGCCATTATAACGTCCAACGGTCACTAAACAAGTGCCTCTAAGTCAAGAATTACCTGTATCTTTGCTTTATGATAAAAAGATGGACAGGGCTTTTAAATCTCATATTCTTAGAAGTGCCTTGCTGCCTGTCTGGAAAAAGTATTATTATAAGTTAAATTATAAAATACCAATTTGGGGAATTCCCGGACACGCGATAGAAGGCGTATCTATGGGAGTGAGTTTGGATATGTTTTCCTATAAGGAATTACTTAGATTGGAAGGGAATAATTGGCAACTTAAATCATTAGAGGAGTTAAAACAAGAAAACATAAGTTACTCTTGGTTTCAATATACCCAATTGAAAGCTAGGTGGAAGCTGGATCAGAAGGTTGGCATCACAACTACAGATGAAAACTTAGTAAAACAAATTAGAGATTCAAATCGTGCGCATATAAAGAGGATATATAATGTTTTAATTGAATTGGATTCGGAAACAGAATTAGTTAAAGATTGTATGATAAAGTGGGCACAAAATATCCAGGAACCAATTCCGTTGGATATTTGGGAGGTAATCTGGGTTAGAAATGTTAAATTTACGCAGGCTCAAAATTGAAGAGAAAATTTTTATAAAATGTTTTATAGATGGCATCTGGATCCCAAGAAGTTGTCTAACATGTATCCTAACTTACAGTCTAAATGTTGGAGGTGTGGTAGTTTAGAAGCCACCTATTTTCATATGTGGTGGACTTGTAGAAATATAAAAGCTTTCTGGATTAAAATTTGGTGGAACATTCAAAAGATTTTTAAGAGAAAGATAAAGTTTTCTCCACAATTGTTTTTATTGGGTATTGTTGTAGATTGTGATGTTAAAGAAACCAATTTGATGTTGAATATGATAACAGCAGCACGGTTACTGGTGGGACAATATTGGAAGAAGGATAGTTTGCCTACTATAGAAGAATGGGTGTTTAAAGTATCGAATCTTGCAGAAATGTCTAAGATTTCTGCTTATTTGAAGGATCATTCACAAGAAAGATATATTTCAGTTTGGAGAAGATGGATAGATTATATTCAGAATAAATATGGGACTAAAAAGTTCAACTTAGCTTATGAGTAGATTTTAGAGGGATATTGTTATTAATTTTAGTATTAGTATTGATTATATTTTTTGCTTAAGTTATTATGTTTTTAATAATTTGAATGTATCTATGTTAAAGGGGAGTTAAAGCACATTATGAATTTGGTTAATTTTATAATGGATAATTATAGTTAGAATATGATTATTATATCTATAACCCTGTATTCAGCTCTGGGAAGTGGGGGGGGGAAGGGGGGTGGTTTGGGGTGGGTGGGTTTTGGGGATATGTATTGTAAAAAATTTTTTAAAACTCTTTAATAAAAAAAAAGAATTACCTGTATCTACTTGCCATTATATTTCACAAAAAATTTAACAGCTTCTCCATACTTCTAACTTAGACCATCCTGGTTTTATCATATCTATTTGGTCTACATTTATTTTAGATAGGAATAGCAATAGCACTTAGACTTATCTACCTCTTCCTAAGAGAGTTACAGAGTCAGCCTATTGGCACACCGACAATCAGGGTCCCCATTTTACCAATCTCAGAGGGATGGAAGACTGGGTCAACCTTGAGCCGGTCAGGATCGAACTCCAGGCTGTGTGCAGAGTCAGCCTGCAATTCTGCATTCTAACCACTGCACCACCATGGCAGATAGATAGATAGATAGATAGATAGATAGATAGATAGATAGATAGATAGATAGATAGATAGATAGATAGATAGATGGATAGACAGACAGACAGACAGACAGACAGACAGACAGACAGACAGGACAGATAGATTGATATGGATGGATGGATGGACAGATACAATAGATACGATAAATTTGGATGGACAGATAGATGATAGATAGATAGACAGAAGATAGAGATAGATAATAGAGATAGATAGATAGATAGATAGATAGATAGATAGATAGATAGATAGATAGATAGACAGACAGACAGACATGATAGAGTTATTTGTATGGATGGACAGACAGATACGATAGATTTGGATGGATAGATAGAAAGGTAGTGATAGATAAGAGAGAGAAAGAGAGACATAGAGAGAAGATGATAAGACAGAGATACATAGATATAGATAGATGATAGTGGTACAGAGATAGATAGATAGATAGATAGATAGATAGATAGATAGATAGATAGATAGATAGATAGATAGATAGATTTTTTTAAATTCCATTTATATCCCGCCCTTCTCCGAAGACTCAGGGCGGCTTACAAGCTTAGCAGTAGCCTTCATTCTATGTATATGCCTGCTTATTAGGGCTTTCACACACACCCCAGCAGCATTATTACAAAGTCAGCTTAATTTGCCCCCAACAATCTGGGTCCTCATTTTACCTACCTCGGAAGGACGGAAGGCTGAGTCAACCTTGAGCCTGGTGGGATGCGAACCTGCACTAATTGCAGGCAGCTGGTGTTACTTAAGGAGGCATTAGCCCACTGCTCCACCAAGGCTCTTATAATGAATTTAAAGCATTTGTCTTACCTGGAATGACAATGTCACCCAAGCCCAGCATGGCAAAATTGTCAGCTTCCAGGCCCTTCTCCAGCAGATCTTGGGGGAAAACCACTGCAGGGAAAAAAAAGTGGAAGTGAGGTGACAGTAAGAGGAAATGGAAATGGAAGAATCCAAAACAGGCGACTGTTTTGGAACAATTTGACACTGAATATTAAATTACATTTTGTTCTTGATTGACGTAGGAGAAGAGCAAGCTGAGCTGCAAGGTGCAGTTAAACATGTCATCACTTTAAAGTCACTGCATTGCCACAAGAAAACCAAATCCAGCCCCCCCCGCCCCCTCCGTGAATTCCACTGAATTTAGGATGGACTGTTCCATTGACTAGATTCATGTGTAAGTAGTCCCCACGGCAGTGAAAAAATACGACATGACCATTTTTTACACCATTGCAGCATCCCCAATATGCTCACATGACCAAAATTTCGTAATAATAGTAAGTTGGAAGGGACCTTGGAGGTCATCTACTCCAACCCCCTGCTCAGGCAGGAAACCCTTTATCATTTCAGACAAATGGCTGTCCAGTCTTTGTTAAAAACTTCCAGTGTTGGAGCATTCACAGTTTCTGGAGGCGAGTTGTTCCACTGGTTAATTGTTCAGGAAGTTTCTCCTTAGTTCCAGGTTGCTTCTCTCCTTGACTAGTTTCCATCCGTTGCTTCTTCTCCTGCCTTCAGGTGTTTTGGAGAATAGCTTGACCCCCCTTTTCTTGGTGGCAGCCCCTTAAATATTGGAAGACTCCTATCACATCACCCCTCGTCCTTCTCTTCATTAAACTGGACATCTCCAATTCCAGCAGCTGTTCCTTGTATGTTTTAGCCTCCAGTCCCCTGATCATCTTTGTTGCTCTTCTCTGCCCTCTTTCTAGAGTCTCAACCTCTTTTTTACATCGTGGTGACCAATACTTTGCTTTGCAACTGGCATGGATTGGACGAAGATTGTAAAAAACAAAACAAAACATGACTTTTGGCTTTGGGGGGGGAGGGAAAACCCCATCCCACCCCAAAGTGAGCAATGGGGTCTGTGGCATTTGTTTAAAATAAACGTTTCCCACTTTTGTTGTAAATTTTGAAAGGTCGCTAGATGGACCGGCAGTATGTCAAAGCAAGGCCTCCCTCGGTCTTGAAGGCCCCTATGGAGTTGGGGAGGGGGCTACCCTGTGGGCACAATGCCCTCATCCCAAATCTCACCAGGGTTAGATGTGAGCTATCCCTACGGATTCGGGAGTGTCTAAAGTCCGCTACTCACGTTTGATGGGGGCTTCAAAAGACTTGGCTACAGTCACCATCACGTTGGTGCCAAAAACCTAGGAATAAGGAAAACAGAATTAGGAAGAGGGGTGATTGGCAGGCAGTGATCCACCAGATGGAGTGTTATTATAAGGCAGGGGTCTTCCAACTTGGCCCTTTTATGACTTGTGGACTTCAACTCCCAGAATTCCTCAGCCAGGCACGTGTGCCTGGCTGAGGAATTCTGGGAGTTGAAGTCCACAAGTCATAAAAGGGCCAAGTTGGATGACCCCTGTTATAAGAGATCCTGTTCCTGCCACACCTCTGAGGTTTTGGGGTCATGACAGCCCAAGAATGCTCAGTAGAGCAAGGGATGGGCTGGATGTTGAGCTACACCTACCTCGAAGTCCTTACACATCGTCCGTCCAAGTTCATGGTGCCCATGTTCTCAGCCTGGTCCACCTCCCTTGCCACCACTAAAAGTCTAGCCCACTATAAGTCAATAACTTTTATTTTTCAGAGGAATTGGCTGAGACTTTCCAAATCCAAGATGGCACCTACAAGGAGCTGGGTTAAGGAGAAGCTCCTGCAGACTGTCCAGGAGACAGCGAGTTCTAATCCTGCCAAAGGCTGAATTGGGGCCAATCACAAGGAGACTGTGAGTTCTAGTCCCACCTTAGGCAGGAAAGATGGCTGGGTGACTTTGGATCAATCAACAGGAGAGGGTGAGTTCTAGTCTCATCTTAGGCATGAAAGCTAGCTGGGTGATCTTGGGCCAATCACCCGGAATCTGTCAGTTCTACTCCCGCCCAAGGCATGAAAGCCGGATGGATGACTCTGGGCCAATCCCCAGGAGAAGGTGAGTTCTAGTCCCGCCTTAGGCATGAAAGAGGCTGGGTGACTTTGGGCCAATCACCAGGAGACGGTGAGTTCTAGTCTCGCCTTAGGCATGAAAGCCAGCTGGGTGACTTTGAGCCAATCACCAGGAGACGGTGAGTTCTAGTCCTGCCTTAGGCATGAAAGCCAGCTGGGTGACTTTGAGCCAATCACCAGGAGATGGTGAGTTCTAGTCCTGCCTTAGGCATGAAAGCCAGCTGGGTGACTTTGAGCCAATCACCAGGAGACGGTGAGTTCTAGTCCTGCCTTAGGCATGAAAGCCAGCTGGGTGACTTTGAGCCAATCACCAGCAGACGGTGAGTTCTAGCCCTGCCTTAGGCATGAAAGAGGCTGGGTGACTTTGAGCCAGTCCTTCTTCCTCAGCCCAACCCACCTCACAGGGTTCTTGTTGTGGGGAAAATAGGAGGAGGAAGGAATATTAACCTTAAGTGATTTATAAAAGGGATGAAAATGGTGGGATGAAAAGCTAATAAATACATTAACGGACTTGTCCGGAGGATCTTGTCAAGACTGACTCGCACTTTCCCCTCTGCTCCGCTCGCCGCTTGACCAAGAAAAGGGAGGAGGTGGGATGGGACGCAAGGTGTGCGTGTGTGTGTGGGGGGGTGTAGCTAAGCCTCACCGCTACCCACGAGACAGTGCTTGAACCCAAGAACCTAGCGTGACTGGTTTCCCCCATGACAAAATGGACAGGAGCCCTTGGTGGACTCTGATTGGTGGCCCGCAGGGGGAAGGGGAGGGAATTAACTAGGCAAGCTTTTGCGCGGGAAACCCAGAGCTGGTTTTGCTTCGTCTGTTGCCAATACGGTTTAATTCAGTAAAGTTTAAGCGCTGGTTAAAAATAACGTCCCGGGAGTTTCTTTTTTTCTGGATCCGCCGACTGGACAGTTGGCAGATCGGCTGAGCCCGGAAAGAAGCTGCAGGAGAGGGGCTTACCCAGAAGACGTCGTAGATGAAGAGACCTCCAAGAAGGATGCAGCCCGTGCTGACGTTGTTCAAGTGTAACAGCTCCACTCCGTTGAGAGAGAAGGCCAAGCCAAAGAGGTTGTTAGCGATCCAGTGCTGGAGGAAAGAGAAGGGAAGTGCTGAGTAACACTGACCCCACGTTGCACCCTCTTGGCCCGATAGGAACCCAGCCCGCAGGCTACGCAGATCCTCCTGCCTGCAGTCTGCTCAGAATAAGAGGATAACAGAGCTGGAAGGGACCTTGGAGGTCATCTAGTCCTCAAGCAGGAGACCCTATATCAGTGATGGCAAAGCTTTTAGAGACGGAGTGCCCAAACTGCAACCCAAAACCCAGTTATGTATCGTCAGGTGCCCGGTGGGCGTGGCCCACTGGGTGGGCGTGGCTGCAGTGGTAACGGCAGACTGGGTGGGAATTAAAAAGTTCAATCAATCAATTCCAACTTTGTGAGATCCCTTTTTTTCCCCGCGAGAAGTTGAAATTGATTGATTGAACGAACCTTTTTTTTGTTTTTTGCACAGGGTGGCGGAGGCCTATAGCAAAAAGATTTTATAAAACCCAGCTTGAGGCCTAGGACTGGGGCAACGGCACACGTGCCCACATAGAGGGGCTCTGCGTGCCACCTGTGGCACGCATGCCATAGGTTCGCCACCACGACCCTATATCATTTCAGACAAAAATAGCTGTCCAGTCTCTTAAAAACTTCCAGTGTTGGAGCATTCACAACTTCTGGAGGCAGGCTGTTCCACAGGTTAATTGTTCTAACTGTCGGGAAGTTTCTCCTTAGTTCTAGGTTGCTTCTCCCCTTGATAAGTTTCCATCCATTGCTTCTTGCCCGGCCTTCAGGGGCTTTGGAGAACAGATGGACCACCCCCCCTTCTTTGTGGCAACCCCCGAGATATTGGAAGGCTGTTATCATGTCGCCTCTAATTATCCTTTTCATGAAACTAAGGGAACAAAATAACAGAGTTGGAAATGGACCTTGGAGATCTTCTAGTCCAATCCTCTGCTCAAGCTGGAAACTTTACACCATCTTTGCACAAACTTTACACAATCTTCTTAAAACTAGACAGGCCCCATTCCTACAACCGTTCTTCGTATGTTCCAGCCTCCAGGCCCCTAATCATCTTTGTTGCTCTTCTCTGCATTATACCCTATGCCAGGGGTCTTCGAACTTGGCCCTTTTATGACTTTTGGACTTCAACTCCCAGAATTCCTCAGCCAGGCACACGTGCCTGGCTGAGGAATTCTGGGAGCTGAAGTCCACAAGTCATAAAAGGGCCAGCTTTGACGACCCCTGCCCTATGCCATTTGAGACAAACAGCTGTCCTCCAGTGATGGAGCACCCACAAGGTCTGGAGGCAAGTTGTTCCACTGGTTAATTGTCCTCAGTGTCAGAAAGTTTCTCCTTAATTCCAGGTTGCTTCTCTCCTTGATGAGTTTCCATCCGTGGCTTCTTCTCCTGCCTTCTGGTGCTTTGGAGAACAGCTTGACTCCCTCTTCTTTGGGGCAGCCCCTGAGATATTGGAAGGCTGCTATCCTGTCCCCCCTCATCCTTCTCTTCATTAAACTAGACATACCCAATTCCAGCAACTGTTCCTTGTATGTTTTTAGCCTCCAGTTCCCTAATCATCTTTGTTGCTCTTCTCTGCACTCTTTCTAGAGTCTCAACTTCTTTTTCACATCGTGGTGACCAAAACTGGATGCAGGATTCCAAGTGTGGCCTCACCAAGGCCTTGTCAAGTGGTATTAATTATTCCACCTGCCTCACCGGCAGGTCAGCTTACCTTCCTGAGCAGGTACCAGACGCCCACAATGCTGCTCATGGCCAGGCAGATGAGGTCCTTGGTGTCAAATTCATAGTTGACAATCTCTGGAAGGAGACAGTAAATGCCATTTTCAGGGTCACTAATGGGAGGATACGCTGAAGGGGACCTACCTAAGGTGAAGGAGGCGCGTAAGCAAGGTGACGAAAAATCAGGAATCTTTGTTGAAAAGATCCCTCCGGGAGATAGAGAAGAAAGAAGCGAATCCTCAAGGAAACAAAGGGAAAAATGTCAGCCGAGCCAGATAAAGGAAGTTGGGCGTTGAGTCCATGGGCACCTCACCCCACCCCCAAATCCCACCAACAGCTGCCAGACGTGTCAATCGACAAGGCAAGAGTAGCTGCCGGTCCTGTCAATCAACAGAGGAAGGGGATGTCTGTTCCACAAGGAGGAAGTTGTTGTTATCTTAGTTAAAATATATTTATCAGTATCCCAACGTAAGGGGGAGAATTTATCTATACATCTGTTTTGGGTTGGGTTTTTTTCTGCACTTTTTCTCGTGTAGCATTGTCTAGGGTTTTTTTTTCTTTCTTTCAACCCCCCCCCCCTTTTTTTGGGGGGACAGGACTTTGTATTTCAATGTTTTGAATAAAATAAAAAATAAAAAATTGAATAAGAAAAAAGAAAAGAAAGGGATTTGGGAGATAAAACAGGTCCTGAAGCCCACCCACTCTTAAAATCTCTAGGGATCCAAACCTAGTGGCGTCCTTCACTCCAGTTAGTGCCTGCCAGCCTACTTGTGGAGGATGTAAGTGTGGGTGAGAGGGTGTGTGCATGTGAGAAAGAGATTGCCTGTCTGTCTTCTATTTATCTCTATGTATCATCTCTCTCCCTCCTATCTATTATCTCTCTCTATCTACTATCTCTCTCTGTACTATATTTATCTATCTATCAACTCTACTACCGGTTTCTCTCTGTCTCTATCATCTCTCTACTATCTATCACTATCTACTATTATCTCTCTATGTATCTCTCTACTGTATCTATCTCTCTACTATCTATCTATCTCTGTCTCTCTGTCTCTCTATCTCTAGTTATCTGTGTCTGCCTAATTTTTAAGACTATCTATCTATCTATCTATCTATCTATCTATCTATCTATCTATCTATCATCTATCTCTTATCATCCTGTCTCTATCATCTCTCTATCAATCTCTGTACCTCTCTCTCTCTATCATCTATCTCTATGTATCTCTGTCTTATCATCCTCTCTGTCTCTATGTCTCTATGTCTATGTCTCTATCTATCTATCTATCTATCTATCTATCTATCTATCTCTTATCATCCTGTCTATCATCTCTCTATCAATCTCTGTACCTCTCTCTCTCTCTCATCTATCTCTATCTATGTATCTCTGTCTGTCTTATCATCCTCTCTATGTCTCTGTCTCTATCTATCTATCTATCTATCTATCTATCTATCTATCTATCTATCTATCTAATCTGTATCTGTCTATCATCTATATCTCTGTCTATCATCTCTTCCTCTCTTTCTCTCTCTATCATCTACTATCTCTCTCTCTCTCTCATCTCTCTAAATTCACTTGTTGCCCTCAATGCAACGCAGCCAGCAAAGATATGGAAAGCCTTTGTCGTATGGCAGCACACAAGCAGACACACAAGGCAGGAGACCTAAGATCCACAGAGGAAATCCTTCAATTCTCCTTGGCCAAACGAGGGAGCAAACTTACCTTCCTTTGCTTCCCCAGAGCCTTGAGTAAATAGGAGCTGATACTGCTTGTTGGGAAAGTTGGCTGGGAAAAACTTATTCATCATGGGGCTGAAACGAGATCGGAGGAAGAGGAAGGAAGAGGGAGAAAGAAGGGAAGGAGCCGTCATTTTAAAAGGCATAAACCGACCAATAGCAACTCTATGAAAGGAAAATCAAAATCCCACAGAAATACGTTTATAAAATTAACTAAAGGAATACCAAATAGTTCTGTTCTGTTCTATTCTATTCTATTCCATTCCATTCTACAATCTCTTTATTCTATTCTACAATCTCTTTATTCTATTCTATTCTATTCCATTCTCTATTTTCTCTTCTATATTCTATTCTTATTTTCTATTCTGTATTCTATTCTATTATTCTTGGGCACTCCACCACTGGAGGTTTTTAAGAAGAGACTAGACAATCACCTGTCTGAGATGGTACTGGGTTCTCCTGCATGAGCAGGGGGCTGGACTAGAAGACCTCCAAGGTCCCTTCCAGATCTGATCTATTCTATTCTATTCTATTCTATTCTATTCTATTCTATTCTATTCTATTCTATTCTATTCTATTCTATTCCATTCCATTCCATTCCATTCCATTCCATTCCATTCCATTCCATTCCATTCCATTCCTATTCTAATCTTGATGGGCTATATATCACCCTGGGGTCCCCAGCCCCCTTGGCAGGGCCAAAAGAGTATCAAGGAGCGGAGCAATTTTATCTCCACAAGGATGAAGCTCCACAGGGATGGCGCCACTAGAGACGGCCTTTCTTCTGGGTCCCTCCAGGGGGAGGCGGGCATTACACCCCCTGCCCTCCTACTCTGGTGGGCTGGGTGATTTTTAACTGGGAAACGATGGCCGTTCAAATAACCCAGCCTTAAGCTGTGGCGGGATTTAAAAGTGACAGGAATTGGAGCTGGAAGCTAATTGGCAGCCAATAAGCCTGGTTGCTGGAGGGATTTTGAAATTCTCCGGAAAAATCAGTGTTAGCTCAGCCCCCCCCCCCAGAGGTTGGTGAGGTCCCACAGGGGAATGCAAGGCTCCGCACCCCAAATTAGAGGATTGCCAAGAAACGGTTTTTCACTAATCATATAAACAAGACCTCGCAAAATTCAGAATCAGAATAGAACCAGAAGGGACCTTGGTGGTCATCTAGTAGTCCAGCCCCCCCGCCTCCGCTGAAGCAGGAGACCCTATACCAGATAGGCAACCTTAGCTCTTTTATGACTCGTGGACTTCAACTCCCAGAATTCCTAAGCTAGCCATGCTAGCCCAGGAATTCTGGGAGTTGAAGTCCACGAGTCATGAAGCGGCCATAGTTCCCCCATGCTGGCTCAGAAATTCTGGGAGTTGAAGTCCAAAAGTCATGAGGGGGCCATAGTTCCCCCATGCTGGCTCAGGAATTCTGGGAGTTGAAGTCCACGAGTCATGAAGGGGGCAAAGTTCCCCCATGCTGGCTGAGGAATTCTGGAAGTTAAAGTCCACAAGTCATGAAGGGGCCATAGTTTCCCCCTGCTGGCTCAGGAATTCTGGGAGTTGAAGTCCACGAGTCACGAAGGGGCCATAGTTCCCCCCTGCTGGCTCAGGAATTCTGGGAGTTGAAGTCCACAAGTCATGAAGGGGCCATAGTTCCATGCTGGCTCAGGAATTCTGGGAGTCCATGAGTTATAAAAGACACAAAGTTGCCTACCCCTGCCCTATACCATTCCAGACAAGTGACTGTCCAGGCTCTTCTTAAAAACCTCCAGTGAATGAAGCACCCACAACATTTGAAGGCAAGATAATCCTCCATTTTCTGGTTGTTAAGGCATGGCAATGGGCGAACAAGGCCAGCCAACCTGAGTCTTATTTGTTACCTGGAGACCAACATTAAACTTTTAAAAAAACTCGCCTGGCTTTTGAAGAGGCCGAGCATTTTTTGTTTTGTTTTTTTAAAGGGAAAGCTGGCCTCAAAAGCTGGCAGGTGTCCTCCACCTACAGATAAATATTCTCATTTTTTAAAACAGAGAGGAAGTTCAGCAGCCGGCTGGGTGCCCGTTTCCCATCTGATTAGGCAAGTTAACTATTAAACTTAGAGGCTTTGCCAGGATTTTAACCTTTCATTTTTGTGCAATAATCGGCCAGGCACCGATTTATTTGCAAATGACGAGGACTCCAAAAGGGTTTTTTGCTTCCACCGACTCCGAAGACTTAATTTTCGGCACTGGTGGAGAAATGAAGGAATAACCAAAGCAGGTATAAAAAGGGATATTCCAGGTACAGAAAACTCTACAGCAGGAGCCTTCAAACTTGGCCCTTTTATGACTTGTGGACTTCAACTCCCAGAATTCCTCAGCCAGGCCTGGCTGAGGAATTCTGGGAGCTAAAGTCCACAAGTCATAAAAGGGCCAAGTTTGAAGACCCCTGCTCTACAGGATGTGCATGACTCACTTAGTACGGCTCGTCCTTGAGTTACGACCGTTAAGACAGCCTCCCTACCATGATCGTAAGTCATGACAGTCCCCACATCGTGTAACCAAACCAGGTTTTTTTGCAGCCGTCGTTAAGCGGATGCAGCGGACTTTAAGCGAATCAAAGGGCCTGTTTAAAAAGCGCCTGTGCGTTTCAATGTATACGGGTAGTCCTCCACTTATGACTGTAATAGAGACTGCCCGTTTGAGGTCACAAGTCACGACAGCTGTAAAGGTGAGGCACCCACCTGAGACAACCTGATTTTGTGACTTGTTTCGTGGCGGTCATTAAGGGAAGGCCGAGGTTGTAAAAGCGAATGCTGCAATCGTTAAGGAACCAATGGGGTGTTTCTGCTGAAAACTGGAAGTAAAGGCCAGGGGGTTTTTTTGGGGGGGGGAAATGGCCATAAAACGGGATCACGTGACTGCAGTGACGTAAATGGGGGGGGCCCTGACTGTAGGGCACCCGAAGTGCAAATAACTACAGGGGAGGGAGGGGGCCAGAAGTGGGTTATAAGTACCCCCAAGGAGGTCAGTCATAAGTCTTGTGTCCTGTTTATTTATATTTTCTCTGTTTCGCGTCACTCGAGACAGTGAGATGGGCCACACATTGATTTGTTAAATCAATCAATCAATCAATCAATCAATCAATCAATCAATCCCGGTATTATAGGCTTTTTTGATGTTTTGCACTCACTATACGTTGTTCACGTTTCTTCACCTTACCTGATGGTGTGGGACAGGGCGAGGATCCCAAGGACGAAGAAATACATGGAGAGCAACAGGTTGATATATTCTTGAGAGAAGATCTAAGAGGCAAGACAAAAACCAGGAGAGGTGAACTTCTGGTTTTCCAACGACACAAAGGACATCGTAAAAGCGCATCGCCCTTTTTTATTTTTGTCACGCGGATAATCAACCAGCCAGCTCATCAAAAAGCTCTTTCTTTTTCCATCAGGACATTTAAAAAACCAAAAAAAAAATTCATTAGTTATCTGTATCCCTGCTATATTATTATTTTTTTAGAAATAACTCAAGGCAATGAACATCTCCAACACAAAATGAAAGCGCCAAAGCTCCTGTTGAATGAAACGATAGAATAGGATAGGATAGGATGGGATGGGATGGGATGGGATGGGATGGGATAGGATAGGATAGGATAGGATAGGATAGGATAGGATAGGATAGGAGAAATTAGAATAGGATAGGATAGGATAGGATAGGATAGGATAGGATAGGATAGGATAGGATAGGATAGGATAGGATAGGATAGGATAGGATAGGATAAGAAATTAGAATAGAATAGGATAGGATAGGATAGGATAGGATAGAATAGAAGAAATTAGAATAGAATAGAATAGAATAGAATAGAATAGAATAGAATAGAATAGAATAGAATAGAATAGAATAGAATAGAATAGAATAGAATAGAATAGAATAGAATAGAATAGAATAGAATAGAAGCTGGAAGGGACCTTGGAGGTCTTCTAGTCCAGCCCCCTGCTCAAGCAGGAGAACCTATACCATCTCAGACAAGTGACTGTCCAATATTTTCTCAAAAGCCTCCACTGTTGGAGCACCCACAATTTATGAAGGCAAGGAGTTCCACTGGTTAATTGTCCTCACTGTTAGGAACTTTCTCCTTAATTCCAGGTTGCTTTCTCTCTTTGATCAGTTTCAATTTTTCTTACATTTTTTTGTAAGAGCTTTAGAGAAAAAAAAATCCCAAGTTGGCTTCTTTGTTTTGATGGCCTTTAAATAATCACAGGAGGGGGGGGAGAGAACAAAACGCAGAGATAATCAGGGTAGAAATACATACGTTATCGAAGGAAAATTAAAAATAAAAACGTAACAAGGGCTTTTAAAAAGGTGACAAAAACACAGCGGAACAAAGAAAAAAAAACAGTTACAACAGTAATCGGTTTCATCTCTGTATATACTTATCTAATGCAAATCTTATGCATTAGATTTATTTATTTATTATACTTATTTATTTCTATTTATTTATTTCTATTTATTTATTTCTATTATACTTATATAACTATCATGCTTTGTTTTTTTTCTAATCTACCTTCTTTTGCATAAATGAGTTCCATGTAACGTATTATTTATACTGATCACTCTGCTCATTGCTGGTGAGTACAATCAGGTCTTTGATCCATTGAGTAAAATGTATTTTTCCAAAGCTGCAATATACTCTTTTGCCCATAGCACAGGTAGTCCTTGACTTACAACCAATCAGAATAGAGCTGGAAGGGACCTTGGAGGTCTTCTAGTCCAGCCCCCTACTCAAGCAGGAGTTTCCTATGTCATTTCAGACAAACGCATGTCCAGTCTCTTCTTAAAAACCTCCAGGGATGGGGTAACTAAAACTTCTGGTGGCAAGCTGTTCCACTGGTTAATTGTCCTCAATGTCAGGAAGTTTCTCCTTAATTCCAGGTTGCTTCTCGCCTTGATCAGTTTCCATCCGTTGTTTCTCGTCCTTCCCTCTGGTGAACAAAGTGACCCCCTCCTCTTCTTTGTGGCAGCCCCTCAGATACGGGAACGCTGCTATCATGTCTCCCCTATTTCTTCTTTTCTTTAGACTAGTCAAACCCAAGTCCCGCAGCCGTTCTTCATATGTTTTGGTCTCCAGGCCTTGGGTCATCTTAGTTGCTCTTCTTTGAACTTTTTCCAAACTCTCAACGTCTTTTTTTGTGATGTGGTGACCAAAACTGGCTGCAGTGTTCCAGGTGTGGCCTCACTAGGGTGGTACTAAAGCGGTACTAATACCTCGCGTGATCCTGATTCTATGCCTCTTGTTTATGCAACCCAGGATTGCGTTAGCTTTTTTGGCTGCCGCCGCACACGGCTACCTAAAACCAGTGGCTTAGCGACAGTTCAAAAGTTAGGGGTCCTCGATCTCAGGCCACAACTGAGCCCCAAAAATTCTGCCGCTAAGGGAGATATTGGTTGAGCGAGTTTTTGCCCCATTTTACGGCTTTTCTCGCCCCGGTTATTAAGCGAATTGCTGCAGTTGTTAAAGTTAGGGACATGGTTGCTAAGCAAGTCCAACTTCCACCGTTGACTTTGCTTGTCAGAAGGTCGCAAAAGGGGATCCCGTGACCCCTGGGACACAGCAACCGTCATAACTGGACAGCCATTTGTCTGAAATGGTATAGGGTTTCCTGTCTGAGCAGGGGGTTGGACTAGATGACCTCCAAGGTCCCTTCCAACTTTATTAGTAACTACCTGTACTTGTGTTTTAATGTTTTCTAATTTGTATTATGCTGTAACCTGCCCAGAATGACGTGATGGTGAGACGGGCAGCACAGATAGTCCTCAACTTACAACAGTTCTCTTAGCGACCTCTTCGAAGTTACAACGGCCTGGGGAAAAAGGGACGTACGATCATTTTTCACGCTTAATGACTGCTGCGGCATTCCCCAGGGTCACGTGATCCCAACTCAAACGCTTGGCAACTGTCTCATCTTTATGACGGTGGCCGTGTCCTTTGGGGAAGGGTGACACGATCCCCTTCTGCGACCGTCTGTCAAGCAAACTCAACGAGGAAGCCGGTTTCGTTTAACGACCGTGTGGTTAACTTAACAACCGCCGCAATTCACTTATGAACGGTGGCAAGAAAGGTCGTAAAGTGGGGCAAAACGAATGTTTCTGCTAAGCGACAGACATGTTGGCCTCAGTTGAGGGCCACTGGTATAAATTGAATAAATCAATAAATAAAATAAAATAAAATATCCAGCCGACGGGGATCTGCGCCGACGGGGAAGTCCCAGTCTGACGGATCTCCCAGGCTCCTTTGCAGCTCGGTGCCTCACTTTACCACCCCAAATGCCAGCAGCTCCAGGCACAGAACAAACACCAAAGACAAACAAATCCTATTGCAAAGGGTATTTCCAATTTAAGGCACGCATTGTCTTTTAACGGGCAACGAAAGCCGCGCCTCAGATCAGGTTAACCGGGTATTGCAAATGGTTTTACGTGAGCATTTCCGAGAAAGAAAAAAAATATTATTTTTATTTCCTGTTCTGCATTTTTTCTCCACCCCACCCCACCCCGGTACATTAAATCTGTGTAAGATACTAGTGTGTGTGTGTGGGGGGGGGGGAATCTACAAACAAGTAATAAAAATAGATTAAGCCAACAAGGCTGCTTGTGAATTTATCTCCGTTTCCCTCTGAAAAAATGAAAAATGCCTTTGGGTTTTCAGGGGATCCTTGAGAAAATAGCTGAGTCTTCTTCCCCAGGATAATGTTTGCTAGGCGGGCAATCACAAATACATCAGAAACACCACCAGATTTACCTTTCAAATCAAACAGTACGGGAGGGGAACTACAGGAAACAAAAGTGGTGGCCGCGGTTCTCTTGCGGACGTTTCATGACCCAACTATGGAACATCATCAGTATTAGAAAGGTGTGGGGTTTACAAGGAGGAGGAGGAGGAGGAGGAGAAGGAGGAGGAGGAGGACGACTGTGGGGTCCTTGGTGCTCTCTCAGTTTGGTTGTTTTCTTGCACCCAACTACAGAACAACATCAGTGTTAGAAAGGTGTGGGGATTGAGGAGGAGGAGGAGGAGGAGGAGGAGGAGGAGGAGGAGGAGGAGGAGGAGGAGGAGGAGGAGGACAACGACTATAGGGTCCTCGGTGCTCTCTGAGCTTAGTGGTTTTCTTGCAGACGTTTCAGGACCCAACTAGGTAGCATCATCAGTGCGAGGAGGAGGAGGAGGAGAATGATTCTGGGGTCTTTGGTGCTGACTGTGGTTGTTTTCTTCCAGATGTTTCATGACCCATGTTAGTGACATCAACCCCCCCTTCCCTTCTAGACCTGATGATGTCACCTAGTTGGGTTATGAAACGTCTGCAACAAAACCACCAAGTTTGGAGGGCACCAAGGACCCCACAGTCCTCTTCATCCTCCTCCTCCCATCTGCAAACCCCCCTTCCTTCTAGCACTGATGATGTTCCCTAGTTGGGTCATGAAATGTTTGCAAGAAAACAGCCCAGGTCAGGTAGCTCCCAGGACCTCACACTCCTCTTCCTCTCCCCCTCCTCCCTTCTAGCACTGATGATGTTCCCTAGTTGGGTAATGAAACGTCTGCAAGAAAAGAACCAAGCTCAGACAGCACCAAGGACGCCACAGTCTTTTTCCTCCTCCTCCTCCCCCCACCCCACTCCCTTCTAGCCCTGATGATCTTCCCTAGTTGGGTCACCAAACGTCTGCAAGAAAACCACCCAGCTCAGAGAGCACCAAGGACCCCACAGTCCTCCTCCTCCTCCCTTCTAGCACTGATGATGTTCCCTAGTTGGGTCATGAAACGTCTGCAAGAAAACCACCCAGCTCAGAGAGCACCAAGGACCCCACAGTCCTCCTCCTCCTCCCTTCTAGCCCTGATGATGTTCCCTAGTTGGGTCATGAAACGTCTCCAAGAAAACCACCCAGCTCAGAGAGCACCAAGGACCTAACAATCCTCCTCCTCCTTCTCCCCTTGGGAAAATAAGCTTTTGGTCCCAGCAAACGACTCAAACTGGATCCTAGAAATATTCTCAAGATAGCTGCATTAGCTGCCTGGTATTAAAAATAAATAAACAAAAGTAAATAAAACTTTATTGTCAAAGTACAACATGTGTACATTGAGATTAGCTGAGCCTCCCCCCCCCCCGTGCTCTCTCCCCCCAACACCCAGTGACAACAAACCCTCCATCCTACCACACCGTGTGAACCAACTACACCACACACCGGCCTCCCAAGTCAATTCTGCATAAGATTATGTCCCCTTTAAAAGCCTAACAGCCCACGGATAAAAGCTGTTTTTCAGCCTGTTGGTACAGCTGGCTATTTTCCTATATCTGCTACCGGATGGTAGGAGAGTAAAGAGATACCGTCCAGGGTGTGAGTCATTCCTGAGAATCTTCCTCACTCTTCCAAGGCAACGAGCCCTGGCGAGGTCATCCAGTGGTGTCAGGGAACAGCCCACAATGTCTTGTGCTGTGCTCACAACCCTCCGTAATGCTTTCCTGTCCGCGGCTGTCAGACCAGCGTACCAAACCACAATACCATACGAGAGGACGCTCTCTATAGTAGACCGGTAAAAGAGGGTCATTAGCCGTTGTTCTACCCTGTTCTTCCGCAAGACCCTAAGAAAGTGAAGCCTCTGTTGGGCCTTTCTGGCCACCTGGGTTGTGTTGACTTTCCAGGTCAGATCTTCACAGAGGTAGACTCCCAGAAATTTAAAGGAGGAAACTCTCTCCACACAGTCCTCCCCGATGTAAAATGGGGCAGGTTCCTCCTTTTTTCTCCGGAAGTCTAACACCATCTCTTTCGTCTTGCCAATGTTTAGGTGCAAGTTGTTGTTACTACACCATATGGATAGTTTTTGTACCTCCGCCCTGTATGCTGTCTCATCCCCACCTGTAATAAGACCCACCACAGTTGTATCATCTGCGAACTTGATTATCACAGTGGATGGGTCAGATGATACACAATCATAAGTGTATAAAGAGTACAGGTAGGGGCTAAGCACACAGCCCTGTGGCGTGCTGGTGCAAAGCTTCAGGGGGGTGGACAAAGCAGACCCGACCCTCACTGTTTGTACCCGATCCCTAAGAAAGTCTTGAATCCAATCGCAGATGGCGGGGGAGAATTTCAAGTCAGTCAGCTTCTCGATGAGAATGCTCGGCAAAATGGTGTTGAAAGCCGAGCTGTAGTCAACAAAAAGCATATTGCTCACAAGTGTGTGTGTGTGTGGGGGGGGGAATATCCTAAAAAAACAAGAAGGTAATCAAGGAATGGTCCCACCAGATCAGGGAATCAAGTCCTATAAGGTTAAACTCCACTCTGGTCATATCCAGGGATCAACGAAAGAGTCATGATCAGCAAAGAGTGCAGCCACATGGGATTTAATAGAACCACCGAGTTGGAAGGGAAATTGGAGGTCATCTAGTCCAACCCCCTGCCCAAGCAGGATACCCTACACCATTTCTGAGGGATGGCAGTCCAGTCTCTTCTTGAAAGCTTCCAGTGACGAAGCTCCCACAATATCCGAAGGCAACTTCTGTTCCGTTGCTTGATTGTTCTCACCGATAGGAAATTTTTCCTTATTTCTAGGCTGAATCTCTCCTGGATGAGTTTCCATCTGTTATTCCTTGTCTGGCCTTCGGGTGCTTTGGAAAATAGGTTGACCCCATCCTCTCTGTGAGACCCCCTCAAATATTGTCCTAGTGGACGTTCACTTAAACATGAGCCAGCCGTGCGCTGCAGCTGCCAAAAAAGCCAACACAGTGCTAGGCTGCATTAACAGAGGGACAGAATCAGGATCACGTGAAGCGTTAATACCACTTTACAAGGCCTTGGTAAGGCCACACCTGGAATACTGCACCCAGCTTTGGTCACCACGATGTAAAAAAAAAGATGTTGAGACTCTGGAAAGAGGGCAGAGACGAGCAACAAAGATGATCAATGGACTGGAGGCTAAAACATAATAAGGAACGGCTGCTGGAATTGGGGATGTCTAGTTTCATGAAGAGAAGGATGAGGGGGGACAGGATAGCAGCCTTCCAATATCTCAGGGGCTGCCCCAAAGAAGAGGAAGTCAAGCTATTCTCCAAGGCACCTGAAGGCAGGACAAGAAGCAACAGATGGAAACTCAACAAGGAGAGAAGCAACCTGGAACTAAGTAGGAATTTCCTGACAGCCAGGACAATTAACCAGTGGAACTACCTGCCTCCAGAAGCGGTGAATGCTCCAACACTGGAAGTTTTTAAGAAGAGATTGGACAATCGTTTGTCTGAACGGGTATAGGGTTTCCTGCCAGAGGAGGGGGTTGGACTAGAAGACCTCCAAGGTCCCTTCCAGCTCTGCTATTTTATTCTATTCTAAGTGTGGAAAACGGTCCTAGGTCCCTTTTTTTTTCAGCGCTGTTGTCATTTCAAACGGTCGCTTGTAACGTTAAGGGCTCCCGGTGCAGTACAGCCAGCAACTGTTCCTCATTTCTTGTGGTTATTCTCAGAAGTAGCCTCCAGTCTTCTGACTTCCAAAACAGCTTTTTAAGCATCTGGAGTTGCCAAATGCTTGAAAGTAAACCGCCACCTTGCAGGAAACGTGATTTGCCAACTGGAAAGCTTCCTGGCATGAGGGCGCAGTCTGCAACGCCCAGTTGCCCCAGACTGGCAAATGAGCTGGCAAAGGAGAAACAGTCCGAAATCCAGCTCAGTTCAACATCTCAGGGAGGAGAGGAAGCGTGAACACCCCCCACTCCCCCAAAGTATGGTATTGGCTAGAGCAGGGGTAGGCCACCTCGGCTCTTTTATGACTCGTGGACTTCAACTCCCAGAATTCCTGAGTCAGCTACGCTAGGCAAGAAAGCTGGCTAGGTGACTCTGGGCCAATGACCAGGAGACGGTGAGTTCTAGTCCCGCCTTAGGCATGAAAGCCAGCTGGGTGACTTTGGGCCAATCACCAGGAGACGGTGAGTTCCAGTCCCGCCTTAGGTATGAAAGCCAGCTGGGTGACTTTGGGCCAATGACCAGGAGACGGTGAGTTCTAGTCCCGCCTTAAGCATGAAAAACAGCTGGATGACTTTGGGCCAATGAGCAGGAGACGGTGAGTTCCAGTCCCGCCTTAGGTATGAAAGCCAGCTGGGTGACTTTGGGCCAATGACCAGGAGACGGTGAGTTCTAGTCCCGCCTTAAGCATGAAAAACAGCTGGATGACTTTGGGCCAATGAGCAGGAGACGGTGAGTTCCAGTCCCGCCTTAAGCATGAAAACCAGCTGGATGACTTTGGGCCAATGAGCAGGAGACGGTGAGTTCCAGTCCCGCCTTAGGTATGAAAGCCAGCTGGGTGACTTTGGGCCAATGAGAAGGAGACGGTGAGTTCTAGTCCCGCCTTAGGCATGAAAGCCAGCTGGGTGACTTTGGGCCAATGACCAGGACAGTGAAATTTCTAGTTCTTGACTGGGGGATTCTGGGAGTTGAAGTCCACCCACCTTCAAACTGCCAGGGTGGAGAAACGCTGCCTCTTAAATTGGGAGGACTGAAAATGCTAATGGCAAATAAAGGCCTTTCTAGGGAACGCCCTGAGGCCTCTTCCCTGTATTTACACCACTGATTATCAAAGATTGGAACTTTTCCTGTTTGGCACTGGCATTTTTTTCAGATCTCTTGAATATTTGATTATATCTTGAAGAGCCGAACTAACGCCAGCATCGAAACGCAGAGGGATCAGGTCAAAATATAGCCTCTGCTCCCTGCCCTGCTGGGCGATCCGCTAATTCATTTTATGACTAAGTTGCTTTAAGTTTGCATTTGCTTTCCGTGCAACCCGCGGCTCTGGTTTCACTGGAAATCATCCACCACCTTTGCTTTTGTTGCCAAACAGCAGGTCTCTCACACTAAAAACCCCGCACAAAATTCTATTTAAAGCCAGGAGTAACCGGTCTATAATTATCTGCTGCTTTCTTGACCTTTAGCAAACAAAAACAGCCGCATCCATCTGAATGAAACCAGCACCTCCGGAACATGGCAGAGCAAACCAGACTGAGCAGTCAAGACGTGACGACGTAAGGTTTGGCCTCTAGCAACTTCGAATCCCTTTCCCACAGAGGGTTGGAAAAGCTTCTTCCATCCCCAAGAGGAACCACAGTCCCTCCCTGGCCACAAGGTAAAACATATTGGATTAGCTACGAATCAGAAGAAAATTGAAATATAAACAGAGGGCTCTTGCCATTCCCTCCAAGCACTGATGACGTTACCTAGTTGGGTCATGAAACGACTGCAAGAGAACCACCCAGCTCAGAGAGCACCAAGGACCCCACAGTCCTCCTCCTCCTCCTCCTCCCCCTTCTCCTCCCCCTCTCTACAAATCCCCTCCCTTCTAGCACTGATGATGTTCCCTAGTTGGGTCGTGAAACGTTTGCAAGAAAACCACCCAGCTCAGAGAGCACCAAGGACCCTACAGTCCTCCTCCTCCTCCTCCTCCTCCCTTCTAGCACTGATGATTTTACCTAGTTGGGTCATGAAACGTCTGCAAGAAAACCACCCAGCTCAGAGAGCACCAAGGACCCTACAGTTCTCCTCCTCTTCCTCCTCCCACTCCTACCCCCCTCTACAAATCCCCTCCCTTCTAACACTGATGATGTTCCCTAGTTGGGTCGTGAAACGTTTGCAAGAAAACCACCCAGCTCGGAGAGTACCAGGGACCCCACAGTCCTCCTCCTCCTCTACTCTGCAAACCCCACTCCCTTCCAGCACTGATGAGGTTACCTAGTTGGGCCATGAAACGTTTGCAAGAAAGCAGCCAAGCTCGGAGAGCACCAGGGACCCTACGCTCCTCTCCACAAGCCCTGTTCCCTTATAGCACTGGCGATGCTACATAATTTGGTAATGAAACGTCCGCCTTCTTTGCAGCACTGATAATGTTCCCTAGTTGGGGCATGAAACATCTGCAAGAAAACCACCCAGCTCAGAGAGCACCAAGGATGCCACAGTTCTCCTCCTCCTCCTCACAATCCCCCCTCCCTTCTAGCATTGATGGCGTCCCCTAGTTGGGTCATGAAACGTCTGCAAGAAAACAACAAAGCTCAGAGAGCATCAAGGACCCCACAATCCTCTTCCCCCTCCTCTTCTCTTTTCTTCTCCTCCTCCTCTCCACAAACCCCGCTCCCTTCTAGCCAGACTGATGATGTTGCCTACTTGGGCCGTGAAACGTCTGCAAGAGAACCACCCAGCTCAGAGAGCACCAAGGACCCTACAGTTCTCCTCCTCCTCCTCCTCTCCGCAAACCCCCCTCCCTTCTAACACTGATGATGTTACCTAATTGGGTCGTGAAACATCTGCAAGAGTAACCACGCAGCTCAGAGAGCACCAAGGACCCCATGGAAGAAAGCTGTGCCACCAAAGGCACATCTGTCGCTTTACTTACTTTGAAAAAAAGATAGAGTCCTAGGAGAGTACAGCTGGCAACAATAGGAAAACGGGCCGCGTCTCGGCTGGTGATGGTTTCCGGCATATCCGAAGCATTCTGGAAGAGAAATTGGTCACGATTCAATCCACCCACGATGTAGCAAGCAGAATCCAGAATCTTTGCAAGGAAGCTCAAAGACAACCTACTTCAGGGGTCTTCCAACTTGGCAGCTTTAAGCCTTGTGGACTTCAACTCCCAGAATTCAGAATTGAAGTCCACAAGTCATCAAAGGGCCAAGTTGGAAGACCCCTGAGAGTCTTGATCCAAGCCCCCAGTTTCATCCAAATGGCCAACTGAAAAATTCTGAGAATTGAAGTCCACAAGTCTTAAAAGTTGCCAAGTTGGAAGACCTCTGGTATGAAGCAAGTGTAGTTTTTATGGTAGAAAGCAAAAAATAAAAATAAAAATAAAAATAAAAAATCTCCAGGCTTTCTGTAACTATGAAGAACATCTAAAGTCACCTGGATGATCTATTGCAGGTTCTCCAAAGTTGGCAACTTAAAGACTTGTGGACTTCAGCTCCCACAATTCATGGCTGGCTGGGCAATTCTGGGAGTTGAAGTCCACAAAGTCTTCAAGTTGCCAAGTTTGACGACCACTGGCCTACTTGATCCAGAGGAACTCAACCCCTCCTCATTCCACAGCAGACGTTACGGCACGAGGGAAGCCCCACTGATGGTTGTGGTTGTGGGTTTTTAAAGTCCTCAGAAGCACTGCAAAAGCAGGCATCCCTGCACAACGACCAGAGGCAAATTAGCTGCTTTCCAGGAAATATGCGCCATATGCTACACGCAAACAAGCTGTTTTCTGCTTTTCTGATTTAGTCTGAAGGACGCTCCTTCTAAATGTCCCTTTGGGGACATAAGAGCCCCTGTCCGGTTCCTGTGACAACTTTCGAGTCCTTTTGACTTTTTTCTCCCCCTAAAACGGATATTTTTTTTTCTTTTCAAAACAACAACTCTACAGTTGCAGCCTTCTTCAGTCTGGTGCCCTGCAGATGTTTTGAATCACAGTTTCCATTCTCCACGCCCGTTTGGATGTTCTGGCTGGGGTCTGATTGCAAACTGCAGTCCAAAATATCCAGAGGAATGTCTGTTCGGAAAAGCTTCTCCGGTTTAAAATAATAATAATAATAATAAAAAAAAATAGGGTTCTTCGGTTTAAATCAGACTGGAACGCAACCTGGGGAAAGAAAATGTTAGAATTCTGCTCCGAAAATCAAAGGCGAAGAGGGAGCTGGGGTGGGGCGAGAGAAATTTATAGACTCCAGATGTTGACGAATTACAACATGCTTCAGCCAGGAGCCTCTGTGGCTGAGAAATGGAATTCAGCCACATATGAAGGAGGAACAAAAGGTTCCTCCTCTCTGGAATGCAGAAGTTATTGTACGATGAAAGCGGGAAAAGGTGATTCGGAAAATGAGCCCAGGCATTCCTTGACTTGTGCCAACGGAGCCCAGCACTTGCCTGAGCGAGGGGTTGGACTAGATGACCTCTAAGGCACCTTCCAACTTTTACTGTTATTGATCATCGCAGAGTCAGCCAGATGTTCAGACTGGATTTGGCCTTTTTG
This sequence comes from Vipera latastei, assembly GCA_024294585.1. Lineage (NCBI taxonomy): Eukaryota > Metazoa > Chordata > Lepidosauria > Squamata > Viperidae > Vipera > Vipera latastei. The sequence goes on from CM044356.1 coordinate 3,143,915, forward strand.
TCTACCTGTCGAGTCCTTCCCAAGGACCCGGGATAGGCAGATGTGGGTGTTTGATGGTATTACAGATCTCGTCGCAAGATGGAAGCAGCAAGGGGTTGGACTAGATGACCTCTAAGGTCCCTTCCAACATCATCATCATCATCATCGTCATCATCATTATTATTATTTCCGTTGGCTAAGGGAGGCAGTTCTTAAGTGATTTTTGCCCTGTTTTGCCACCTTCGTTGCCCCGGTTGTTAAAAGAACCGCTACAGTTGTTAAATTAGTAACACGGTCGTTAAGCGAATCCGGCTTCCCCCACTGGCTTTGCTTGTCGGGAAGGTTGTAAAAGGGGATCAGGTGACACACACTCCCCCGGGGACACTGACAACCGTCATAAGTATGAATCAGACGCCCGGTGGCTTAATTTTGATCATGTGACCAAGGGGATGCTGCAAGGGTTATTAAGTGTCAAAAAGGATCATTAGTCCTTTTTTTCCCCCAGTTCTGTTATAACTTGGAATGGTCACTAAACAAACCGTTGTAAGTCAAGGACTATCGGTGTCAGCTGTGGATTCCTGAAGCAGACTTGTTCAGCCAAGCCACCGGTTCTAGTGGATTGCTCTCGCTGTCAGGAAATTTCTCCTTAGATCCAGGTTGCTTCTCTCCTCGATTAGTTTCCATCCGTTGCTTCTTGTCCTGCCTTCAGGTGCTTTGGAGAAGAGCTTGACTCCCTCTTCTTTGGGGACGCCCCCGAGATACTGGAAGACTGCTATCCTGTCCCCACTGGTCCTTCTCTTCATTAAACTGGACATACCCAATTCCTGCAACCGTTCCTTCTATGTTTTAGCCTCCAGACCCCTGATCGTCTTTGTCGCTCTTCTCTGCACTTTTTCCCCAGTGCAACTACAGGAGACAAGCTATTCCACTGATTAATTGTTTTGTCAGGAAATTTCTCTTTAGTTCTAGGTTGCTTCTCTCCTTGATTAGTTTCCCTCCGTTGCTTCTTGTCCTGCCTTCAGGCGCTTTGGAGAATAGCTTGACTCCCTCTTCTTTGGGGCAGCCCCTGAAATACTGGGACATTGCTATCCTGTCCCCCCTGGTCCTTCTCTTCATTAAACTGGACATACCCAATTCCTGCAACCGTTCTTCATATGTTTTTAGCCTCCAGTCCCCTGATCGTCTTTGTCGCTCTTCTCTGGACTCTTTCTAGAGTTTCGAGACCTTTTTTTTATATACTGTGGTAATCAGAACTGGATGCAGGATTACAAAGTATTTGCTCATCAAAAAGTACTTGCAAAGGATCTGTGTGATCCCCTCTTAAGAGCTTTAGCCATAATGGATTAAAACCACTGACTGACTCAGGCGCCGGCAACTGTCACAACCCACACGTCAAATATGCTGCAGAAATAATAGAATTATAGCCTGAAACTGGACAGCTGCTGCGAACGTCAGCAAGTGAATCCAGAATGAATACATCCTATGCAAATCCAGTCCTTCTGCAAAGGTCAGTTTCATCCTCCCTGACACCCGTTTAGCCATAATTTCCAGCAGAGGAAGCAGTTGAAGTCTGTTAGAGGTGGGACCTCTTCCTCATTCAGCCCTCTTGGCTACTAACACGTCAGTCCTCTGCCTAGTTTAGCTCACAGCCGTGAAGACTGCTCACGCTACACATTCAAGAAGGGGAAGGGAAAAATACTGGGGGGGACTTGATCTACCCCTCCATCAAAAATCTTGGCTTCTTCAAGGGGAGGGAGGGAGGGAGGGAGGGAGGGAGGGAGGGAGGGAGGGAGGAAGAAAGAAAGAAAGAAAGAAAGAAAGAAAGAAAGAAAGAAAGAAAGAAAGAAAGAAAGAAAGAAAGAAAGAAAGAAAGAAAGGGAGGGGGGAGGGAGGGGGGGGAGGGAGGGAGGGAGGAAAAAAGAGAAAGGGAGTGAGGGAGGGAAGAAAAAAGAAAGGAGAAGAAAAGGGTAGGGAAGAAAGAATGGAGGGAGGGAAGGGGAGGAAAGAAAGAAAGAAAGAAAGAAAGAAAGAAAGAAAGAAAGAAAGAAAGAAAGAAAGAAAGAAAGAAAGAAGAAGGAAAGAAAGAAAGAAGGAAGGAAAGAAAGAAAGAACGAACCATATGTATAGGAATCTTTGGAAGAGGGAAGAGACTATATTCTAAATTCCATCATTTAAAATTTTTAACCAATTAATTTTTTATTCATTGTTTGGATTTATCGGTTGTTACATTAGTAAAGCTCCTGTTTGAGGGAGACAGGAGGTTTAGAAATACAAAATATAAATAAAGAAGAGGTGAAGAAGCAGAGACCAAACAAGAAAAAAAGGCAAACATTTGTGGGTTCCCCCCCCCATGCAAAGCGAGGGTGGGGAAACATACCTTTACTCACCTGTTGGCCCAATCCTTTGCATTAATCCTAGGGATCAGCTGATTTTCCACCCCCACCCCAGGCCAGAAAAAGGCCAGTGGGGGCCAGACAAGGCACACCCCATTTCTATACATGGTGCCCCCTTTTCCCTGTATCCCCCTCCCCAGCCTTGTTGGATCCTAGGCAGCAGGCAAGACTGCTGGGATAGATGGGCAGAACCAGCCAAGGGGGAAGCCAGGAGGGAGAAAAAGACCCCCCCAAAATTACGAGTGAAAGACTGACTACAGGTAGTCCCCGACTTACAACCACAATGGAACCCAATTTCTGTTGCTAAGCGGGGTGCTTTAAACTAAATTTTGCCCCATTTTACATGTTCAGCCAATCACTTCCGTCATTAACTGAGCCACACGGTCGTTAAGCAAATCCGGCTTCCCCATTCCCAACTTTGCCCGTCAGAAGGTGGCCAAAGGGGAATCGCACAACCCCGGGACACAGCAAACCACCATCAAAAAGGAGTCGGCTTGCCTCACTGTGCAACACCTTCATCGAATCACCGCCGCTAAGCGATTCACCCCGGCGTTAAAGCGAATCCCGTTTTCCCCATTCCCCACTTTGCCCGTCAAGGTGGCGACAAAAGGGGAATCACACAAGCCCGGGACCAGCATCAAGGAGCTGGGTCAGTGGGCCCAGCTTGTCGATGGCGACAAACGCTAATATATATATATATATATATATATATATATATATATATATATATATATATATATATATAATTCCATTTATATCCCGCCCTTCTCCGAAGACTCAGGGCGGCTTACAAGTAATTATTTTTTTTTATTTTAATTCCATTTATATCCCGCCCTTCTCCGAAGACTCAGGGCGGCTTACAAGTAATTATTTTTTTTAATTTTAATTCCATTTATATCCCGCCCTTCTCCGAAGACTCAGGGAGGCTTACAAGCTTAACAGTAGCCTTCATTCTATGTATCTGCCTGCTTATTAGGGCTTTCACACACCCCCTAAGTGGCATTATTACAAAGTCAGCTTAATTGCCCCCAACAATCTGGGTCCTCATTTTACATAATAATAATAATAATAATAATAATAATAATAATAATAATAATAATAATAATAATAATAATAATAATAATAATAATAATAATAGTTGGAAGGGACCTTGGAGGTCATCTAGTCCAACCCCCTGCTCAGGCAGGAAACCTTATACCATTTCAGGCAAATGGCTGTCCAGTCTCTTCTTAAAAACCTCCAGTGTTGGAGCATTCACCACCTCTGGAGGCAGGTTGTTCTGATCAATGTGACCGGGCGGACCCTGCGACGGTCGTTAAGTGTGAAAGACGGTCACTTTTTTTTCCCCAGCGCCCGTTGTAAGTTTGAACCGGTCACTAAATGAATGGCTGTAAGTCGAGGATAAGCTGTATAGGGATGTTTTGGCAAAAACGTGGCCCTTTTAAGAGGGGGGGGTGGACTTCAACTCCCAGAATTCCCCAGCCAGCAAAGCTGGCTGGGGAATTCTGGGAGTTGAAGCCCACCCCCTCTTAAAAGGGCCACGTTTAACTATAGGGAATGAAGACCCCCCCCTTTCTCGGATGCCCAACTAAGGTAGACTGACCCCGCCTGGGGAGGCTCTCCTCCTCCTCCTCCTCCTCCTCCTCCTCCTCCTCCTCCTCCTGCTCACCTTCCCTTTGGCGCAAGTGACGGAGCGCAGCGCCCCGAAGAAGATGGGCAGCAGGGCCATGACCACCAGGCTGCCGTAGGCCAGCGCCATGCCTTCGGGGGTGGCCGGGGGCCGCGTGCCGGCCGCGGGGGCTTCGGCCGCCCCGCTAACGTTGTGCGCCTCGGCCTGCTCCATCGCCGCCAGTGCCCGACGCAGCCCGCACTTCCGACCCGGCAGAGGCGGCCCCGCAGCGCCCAGGGACACGTTCCCTTACCCGGGCGGAAGTGGGCCGCGGCGCATGCGCGGGCGCCGCCACGCCCCCTGGAGACGACGGCGGCCTGCACCGTTGCTAGGGAGCCGCCGCCGCCCGGCCTAGGCGACTAGAATGGGGACACTGCCCCCCCCCTCCCCAGCAGCACCATCGGGACCCCCTCCCCCGGTTGGGTCGCCCCCTTGGCGCCCCGGGGTTCGGCGGCGGCGCCCTGAAAATACAAGGGCCTTTCTTTTTTTTCCCCCCCGCCCCCGGAAGATGCATTCCCACGTGACGATGGTGAGACACGTGTCAGGAGCTGGCAAAGGCGGCTGATGCTGGTGTGATGTGCTTTGCTTTGTGTGCTCTTAGCGCTGTGATTATTATTGCTGTGTCGGTGCTGTTGCGGCAATTGTTATTTCTATAATCGCTGCCGTTATCGTTGCTGTTATTGCAGTTGTTATTTCTGTTACTGCTGCAATCGTTATTTACTGCTGTGATTATTTGTTGCTGTTATTGCAGTTATTATTTTTATTACTGCTGCAATTGTGGCTAATACTGCTGTGGTTATTACTGCGGTTATTGCAGTTATTTTTATTACTGCTGCAGTTGTGGCTAATACTGCTGTGATCATTCCTGCTGTTATTGCAGTTATTAGTTTTATTCCAGCTGCAATTGTGGCTATTATTGCTGTGATTATTGCTGCTGTTATTGCAGTTATTATTTTTATTACTGCTGCAATTGTGGCTATTATTGCTGTGATTATTGCTGCTATTATTGCAGTTATTATTTTTATTACTGCTGCAATTGTTGCTATTACTGCTGTGATTATTGTTGCTGTTATTGCAGTTATTATTTTTATTACTGCTGCAATTGTTGCTATTGCTGCTGTGATTATTGCTGCTGTTATTGCAGTTATTATATTTATTACTGCTGCAATTGTGGCTATTATTGCTGTGATTATTGCTGCTGTTATTGCTATTATTATTTTTATTACTGCTGCGATTGTTGCTATTACTGCTGTGATTGTTCTTGCTATTATTGCAGTGATTGTTATTTCTGTCATTTCTGCCATTACTATTGCTGTTACTGCTGTGATTATTGCCATTGCTGCAGTTGTCGCCATTATTGCTGCAATTATTAATTGCTGTGATTATTTGTATTTCTGCTGTTGGTATTGCTATTATTACTATTACTATTATTCATTGTATTTATCTATTCAGTTTCTATAGCTGCCCAACTCAACCAAGGGACTCTGAGACTGCTGTCATTATTACTGGAGTTATTATTTGTGTTATTGCTGTATTATTCCTTTTACTGCTGTAGTTGTTATTGCTATTACTGCTGTGATTATTGCTGTTACTGCAGTATTTTAATTGTTGCTGCGATTATGGTTACTGAGGGGTCCTTGGTGCCTTCTGAGTTTGATGTTTTTCTTGCAGACATTTCATTACCAAACTAGGTAACGTCATCAGTGCAATGATGACGTTACCTAGTTTAGGCCACAAAACATCTGCAAGAAAACCACCCAGTTCAGAGGGCACGAAAGACCCCACATTTCAGCCCTGAGCTACAAATATCCTTTGTTGATTACTATTACTATTGTTTCTCGCTGTTATTGTATGCAATAAACACGGTATTTAACCAACTCAGATTCCTTGGTTGTGGTTTTATCTAGGATTCCTTTTTTTTTCCTTTACAAGCCGTGATTCGATGTGGGGCACCTATGTCCATTCCTCACATTGCTATGTATTTACTTAAATTGATATGTTTATGTTTATGTTTATTGGACTTATATACCGCCCTTCTCCTGTAGGACTCAGGGCGGTTCACAAGGAATTTAAAATAACAATACAAATTACAAAAGTTAAGAACAATTAAAATAATTAAATTTAGTCCTTGAATAAAATAAAACCCCTATTAAACTCCAATTAAAACCCAATTAAATAAAATTACAATTAAAATTCTCAGTCCTGGCCGGAAAGCTCAAAGAGCCAGGTCTTCAGGTCCCGGCGGAATGAACGAAGGTCAGGGCCCCCCCTCCCCCAGTCTCAAGAACATTGAGCATTGATGGAAAGACAAGAAGAAAAACAAAAAAGGGATATTCTACAACAGGGATCAGAAATGAAGCATAAAAGATGGTGAGGATGAAAAACAACCTGAGAGGAACAAAACCAACAAACCCAAAGCCACACAATCCATACAATGCTTTGCTTATGAATAATTGGGAGTCAGGTGATATATGCATTGAATAAATAAAATAAGTAAATGTAACTCAAGATTTTAAAAAAGGCTTCAATAACCCTTCAGGAAGTCAAAGAAAAAGGAACTGATGAAGCAACAGAATACCACATAAGGAAAACTCCCAAGGGTTAAGCCATGCCTAAACTAGCAGAAAGTGAAGAGGAACTAAAGAGCCTCTTGTTGCGAGTGAAGAAGGAGAGTGCAAAAGTTGGGTTGAAACTTAATATTAAGAAAACCAAGATCATGGCATCCGGCCCTCTCAATTCCTGGCAAATAGATGGGGAAGAAATGGAGGTAGTGACAGATTTTATTTTCCTGGGCTCCAAGATCACTGCAGATGGGGACTGTAGCCAAGAAATTAAAAGATGCTTGCTCCTGGGGAGGAAAGCCATGGTAAATCTAGACAGCACACTAAAAAGCAGAGACATCACCCTGTCGACAAAAGTGCGTATAGTCAAGGCTATGGTCTTCCCAATTGCAATGTTTGGCAGTGAAAGCTGGACCATAAGAAAGGCTGAGCGCCAAAGAATTGAGGCCTTTGAACTCTGGTGCTGGAGAAGACTCCTGCGAGTCCCTTGGACTGCAAGGCGATCAAACCGGTCGGTCCTAGAGGAGATCAACCCTGACTGCTCTTTAGAAGGCCAGATCCTGAAGCTCAAACTCAAATACTTTGGCCATCTAATGAGAAGGAAGGACTCACTGGAGAAGAGCCTAATGCTGGGAAAGATTGAGGGCAATAGAAGAAGGGGACGACAGAGAATGAGGTGGCTGGATGGAGTCACTGAAGCAGTAGGTGTGAGCTTAAATGGACTCCAGAAGATGGTAGAGGACAGGAAGGCCTGGAGGAACATTGTCCAAAGGGTCGCGATGGGTCGGACACGACTTCGCAACTAACAACAACAACAAACTAGGTTGGCAAGTGGCCTCTGTCCAGGACTCGGTGGAAAAACAGTGTTTTAGACTTGGGATCTTCAGGGTGAGCAGATGTCTCATTTATTATTTCATTATTTGTATCCTGCCTTTATTTTTATAAATAACTCAAGGCAACGAACATATCCAACACTCTTTCCTCCTCCCCCTTTTCCCAAAACAACAACCCTTTAAGGTGGGTTGTGCTGAAAGGAAGAGTGGCCCAAAGTCACCCAGTTGGCTTTCGTGCCTAAGGTGGGACTAGAACTCCCAGTCACCTGGTGATTGGTCAAAAGTCACCTACCCAGCTTTCGTGCCTAAGGCGGGACTAGAACTCACCATCTCCTGGGGATTTGTTACCCAGTCAGCATTCATGACTAAGGCAAGACTAGAACTCAAGCATTTCCTGGGGATTGGCCCATTCACCCAGTCGTCTTTCATGCCTAAGGTGGGACTAGAGTTCATTTTAAAAGCTTAAATCAAGGCAACTGGACCAAAGTTTATTGAATTAAGTTACTCATCCAAGTAACTTCAGTCAAAATGCAAACGCTTGGATGAGTAAGGAAAGGTCTCCCTTTACGTTCTTACTAGAGGGTGAGATAGAATTTCCCTTCCCTCTCTCCAGAGGGGGGAAGCTTATACAGGTGGAAAAAATAGGATTCAAGAGATGTTCAGATCTCACCCAGTCTCATCCGCGATGCTTTGTAGGTGCCTGCTGGTAAGATTGACTTCGGCTGTCAGCAGCCTGGTGACAAGCCAAATTTCTACGACCGGTCTTTCATCCACTGGTTTGGAGGGCTGCATCAGATCAAGCGGAAAGGCTACCACCCTCCCGCGATCAAGCGGGGATCCCCTCCTTGCTGGTTGCCCCTACAGGGCGACTTTTGACCCTTTCCAGGGTCCCCCAGTGATGCGAAATCGGACGTGGAAGACGGAGCTCGCCTTCTAAACGTCCGTGGCAGCCACGGTGGCAAACCGGAAGCCAGGAAAGGTCTCCCTTTAATAAACTTTGCTCCAGTTGCCTTGATTTAACCTTTTTAGATACTTTTGGCCTGGATGATTGAGTCCTCATTTACATCTAAACCAGAACTCATGTTCTTCTGCTTGCTTGGAGGGGCGTTTTTTTGTGTGTGTGTGTGTGTGTGTGTGTGTGTGTGTGTGTGTGTGTGTGTGTGTGTGTTGATATTCCCAAAGACGGAGGAGGAAGGCACGGAGAAAGGGTCCCATAATAGCTTTTGTTGGTGGCATCTGGAGCATGCGAGCCTTGCTAAGGCTCGAAGGACAGGCATGAACAATAGGAGACGGGTGTCCCGAGCCTTGAAGCGTGAAGACCTTCATTTCATTTCATTTCATTTATTTGATTTCTATACCGCCCTTCTCCCTAGGGACTCAGGGCGGTTCACAGGGCATATATAAATAGCTATACAAAAATTTAAAAAGAATTAAACCATGCCCAATTAAAATACAGCAATAATTGAATAATAAAAAACCAATTAAAAAACCCATATTCCCCATCAGGCCAGACCAGCTAACTCAAACAAATGGGTTTTCAACCCGCGACGGAAGGATCGGAGGTCCAATGCCATCCGGAGCTCAACCGGCAGTTGGTTCCATAATGCCGGAGCACCCACAGAGAAGGCCCTCCCCCTGGGGGCCACCAGTCGACATTCCCTGACCGGAGGCACCCTGAGGAGGCCCTCTCTGTGGGCACGCACAGGGCGGAGGGGAGTTGACGCCGGCAGCAGGTAGTCCTCAAGGTATCCCGGACCCATGCCATGTAAGGACTTAAAGATAGAGCCTTGGTGGCGCAGTGGGCTAATGCCTCCTTAAGTAATACCAGCTGCCTGCAATTAGTGCAGGTTCGCATCCCACCAGGCTCAAGGTTGACTCAGCCTTCCATCCTTCCGAGGTAGGTAAAATGAGGACCCAGATTGTTGGGGGCAATAAGCTGACTTTGTAATAATGCCGCTTGGGGTGTGTGTGAAAGCCCTAATAAGCAGGCATATACATAGAATGAAGGCTACTGCTAAGCTTGTAAGCCGCCCTGAGTCTTCGGAGAAGGGCGGGATATAAATGGAATTAAAATAAATAAAATAAAATAAAATCATAACCAAGACCTTGAACCTCACCCGGAAGACAACTGGTAACCAATGCAGCTCGCAGAGCAAAGGTGTAACATGGGAGTACCGGGAAACTCCCAAGACAACTCTCGCGGCCGCATTCTGTACCAGTTGGAGCCTCCGAGTGGTCTTCAAGGGAAGCCCCATGTAGAGAGCATTACAATAGTCTAGGCGAGAGGTCACGAGCGCATGAGTGACCGTACACAGGGCATCCCGGTCCAGGTAGGGCCGCAACTGGCGCACCAGGCGAACCTGGGCGAAAGCCCCCCTAGTCACGGCCACTATATGGTCTTCCAGGGTAAGTCATGAATCTAGGAGGACTCCCAAGTTGCGAGCCCTATCCACGGGGGGTAAGAGCTCACCCCCCATAGAAAGCGATGGAACATTTTGAATGTCCCGGGATGCCGGAATGTACAGCCACTCAGTCTTGTCAGGGTTGAGTTGAAGTCTGTTCCTCCCCATCCAGACCCGAACCGCCTCCAGGCAACGGGACATCACAGCGAGGGCATCACTGGGGTGGTTTGGGGTCGAAATGAAAAGTTGGGTATCATCGGCATATTGATGATACCCAACTCCAAAACCACGAATGATCTCACCCAGCGGTTTCATGTAGATGTTGAACAGGAGAGGCGAGAGAACCGACCCCTGAGGAACTCCACAAACGAGAGACCTAGGGGCCGATCTCTGCCCCCCTGCCAACACCGACTGCGAGCGTCCCAGGAGATAGGAGGAGAACCACTGAAGGACCGTGCCTCCCACTCCCAATCCCCTGAGACGCCGCAGCAGGATACCATGGTCGATGGGAAAGCCGCCGAGAGGTCTAATAGGACTAGGACAGAGGAATATCCCCTATCCCGAGCCCTCCAGAGATCATTCACCAGAGCGACCAATGCCGTCTCCGTGCTGTACCCGGGCCTGAAACCCGATTGGTAAGGGTCCAAATAATCCGCTTCATCCAGGACCAGAGGGAGCTGATGCGCCACCACACTCTCAACAACCTTCGCAAGAAAGCGAAGGTTGGAGACTGGACGAAAGTTGTTCAATACAGCTGGGTCCAAGGCAGGCTTCTTGAGGAGGGGCCTCACCACCGCCTCCTTCAAGACGGTGGGGAAATAACCCTCACTCAAGGAAGCAGATATAACCGCCTGGAGCCAGCCTCGTGTCCTCTCCCTAGCTGCATAAACCAGCCAGGAAGGGCACGGATCCAATAAACATGTGGTGGAGCTCAGCCTCCCCATAATCCTGTCCACTTCCTCAGGGGTCACAGAATCAAACTCCTCCCAAATAACATTGACAAGACCGCCCGTGTCCTGATCGCCAGACTCTGCCCAGCTGGAGTCCAAACTGGTCCGAATCCGAGCGATTTTATCCGACAGATGTTGACTAAATTCCTCGGCACGACCCTGCAAGGGATCCTCCCTCACCTCCTGATTAAGAAGGGAGCGAGTCACCCTAAACAGGGCGGCCGGGCGATTATCTGCGGACGCGATGAGGGTGGAGAAGTAATTACACCTCGCCTCCCTCATCGCTGCGAGATAAGACCTAATATAGGTTCTTAACCGCAACCGGTCGGGTTCGGATCGGCTGGACCTCCAGCAGCTCTCTAGGCCCCGTTTCCGACGCTTCATCTCCCGGAGCTCCACGGAGAACCATGGAGCTCGCTGGGATCTGCGCCGGGTCAGGGGCCGCAAGGGTACAACCCGGTCAAGTGCCTCAGTGGCTGCGCTTTCCCAGGCTTCCACTAAGGCATCCGCCGAGCTGTGAGCAATGGAGGCAGGTGGGGACCCCAGCGCCGCTTGGAATCTATCAGGATCCATTAAGCGTCTGGGGGCGGTACCATCTAATTGGCTCCGTACCCCCACGGCGGGGGGTGGCAAAACGGAAGACCAGCCGCAGGAGGTGATGATCGGTCCATGACAGGGGCATAATAAATGGAGAGCCCCCACCAAGATCATCCAACCACCGTCCAGATAAGAAAATCAGGTCAAGGGTGTGGCCTCCCTCATGAGTTGGTTCAGAAATTACTTGCGTCAGGTCCATGGCCGTCATGGAAGCCATGAACTCCCGAGCTAGCTCAGATGAGCCTCCCAGGGATGGTAGATTGAAGTCTCCCAAAACTATAAGTTTGGGAAACTCAACCACCAACCCCGAGAGGATATCGAGCAGCTCGGGCAGGGCTGCCGCTGCGCGACTAGGCGAAATGTACACCAGCAGCAAGCCCAACTGCGCCCCCGAACCAAATCTCACAAAGAGAGACTCACACCCGACTATCTGAGAAACGGTGGACTCCCGCGGACATAAGGTCTCCCTGATAGTCACCGCCACACCCCCACCCCTACCATGAGCTCGTGGCCGGTGTAGCACCCGGAAGCCTGGTGGGCAGAGGTCAACCAAAGGGACCCCACCCTCTGGGCCCAACCAAGTCTCCGTGATGCAAGCCAGGTCTGCGTGCTCACCCTCAACTAAATCCCTAATGAGGGGAGCTTTGTTAACCACGGACCTGGCATTCAGGTACACCAGCCGGAGCTCAGGAGGCTGCACATCCTCGCTCCCGGAACCTCGGGGAAGAGGCAGAGGGTCGGAGCGCCTCACCGCTTGCAAATAGCGGAGACGGCCCTCCCGGTAACGATACGGCCCTCTGTCTATCCACCTGCTGCCATTCCCCGCCGTGGGAATCGGTAATCCCACGACCCGCTCATGAGCCCCGGAGGCAACCACACCCTGTTCTCCCCCCGCGCGGTCAGACCCACGTCTGGCCTGAACCATGGTAGATTGGCCACCCCCCATAGCCAGACAACCCCTAACTCCCACCCCTCTCCCTAACCCCATAAAAAATTTCGATAAAAAAGTAATCAGAGGCCTCCTATTAAATTTGTGTTGACGGCCCCTGCCCCTGCCCAGCCATCTCTCAGGGTCCCAGGAATCGGGCCCTTCATCGAGGTTAAGAGTGTTTAAGGAGGCGGGTCGCACCCAGGAGAGGGGGGCACCCCTGAGGGCGTACAAGTCCGTGCTGGTGTATTGTCGCATATGGGTCCAGCAAGTCCAGGATAGGCATCCCATTAGTTATGTCCATGGGAGGATCGAAACATGGAGACAAATATCTGGATCCACACCCAACTTCACTGCCACTCAGTTGGGTGCACCCAGAGACAGGCCGCCCCCCGCCCTCTCACGACGGGTTGCAACTCTGTTCCTGGGGGTGGACCAGATATCCTCCGGGTAGGCAAACCCCATAGAGCTCCCACCTCTATGGGGCTGCAGATGGAAAAGTCAAGCCACTCTCCCACCGTGGCCGGTACCCAGGTGTGTCCAAAATCCAAGGGGAGAGGGGGGGGGTAGGCAGGAAGATGATAAATAAATATGTCCAAGGCAAAAGGGGTAGGCAGGCCGGGATAGTAGGGATGGTCTGAAGTCACCGTCATCGCTGCAGAAGCAGTCCAAAGGCGGTGCAGGAACCCCGTGTCGTTCTTGCTCCATTAAGATGACCCATTAAGATGACCCATTAAGATGGAGAACAGCCAGCACCTTGAATTCCCCCAGAAGGCAGCTGGTCCCCAGCCTTGTCTAACAATGTGGCTTGTTTGGAAGGGGGAAAAGTTCATTTTTGGAACGTTTCCTTCGCTGACCTGTGTTTCCATCTCTCTCTCTCTCTCTCTCTCTCTCTCTCTCTCTCTCTCTGAGTCCACACCCTTAGAAATAGAAAAATAAACAGAATAGAATAGGGTAGGGTAGGGTAGGGTAGGGTAGGGTAGGGTAGGGTAGGACAGGACAGGACAGGACAGGACAGGACAGGACAAGAATAAAACATAATGGAATAGAATAGATTGTAGAGTAGAATAGAATAGAATAACATAGAATAGATTGTAGAATAGAATAGAATATTAGAATAGAATAGAATAGAATAGAATAGAATAGAATAGAATAGAATAGAATAGAATAGAATAGAATAGAATAGAATAGAATAGAATAGAATAGAATAGAAGTCATCTACTCCAACGCCCTGCTCAGGCAGGAAACCCTATTCCATTTCAGACAAATGGCTGTCCAGTCTCTTCTTAAGAACTTCCAGTGTTGGAGCATTCACAGCTTCTGGAGGCAGGTTGTCCCACTGATTAATTGTTCTGTTTGTCTTGGAGTTTTATTTCTGTAAGCTACCAGAATTGCCCCGAGACTGAATTGGGCTGCCAAATAAACCTGAATAAATGTATTATTTATTCCACTTATGTCCTAGCCCTCTCTCCTGGAGATTTATTTATACTCAAATAACTGTAGAGGGAAATTCCAGGAAGGCATGTGGAAGAGCAGAATGGTGTTGCTGCTGTACATGGTGAGCTGTCTGCTTACACCAAGCATGCCTGCCCCCCCCCTCTCTCTCTCTCTTTGAAGTAGCGGGGAAGGAAGAGGAAACTTTTAATATTTGATTGGTGAGAACTGGACCAAACCATCTAGATTATGGCAGGGAAGGTTTGGGTTGTAGACCATCACATCAGGAAACCAATGCATCAGTAAGGCCACAGTAGAAATGCATGAAGAGCAGGACGCACGGAGAGTCCTATGGAACGAGAGTGTCCGTGCAAGTGTCTCGGCCTCCAGGGGGTAGCAAAATCCCGTTGTATGGACTATCCGCTTTCTGGTATCCAGATAAGCCATCCTGAATTACATCCATCGTCCCCTGCATTCTCTGCTGGAGCAAATGTCCATGCCTGCATTTGGATCTCAGGGGCTGCCACAAAGAAGGGTGTGGGGGGTCCACCTATTCTCCAAAGCACCTGAGGGCAGGACATGAAGCAACGGATGGAAACTGATCATGGAGAGAAGCAATCTGGAATTAAGGAGAAACTTCCTGACAGTGAGGACAATTAACCAGTGGAACTACCTGCCTCCAGAAGTTTATTCTATTCTATTCTATTCTATTCTATTCTATTCTATTCTATTCTATTCTATTCTATTCTACAATTCTATATTTCTATTCTATTCTATTCTACAATTTTATATTTCTATTCTATTCTATTCTACAATTCTATATTTCTTTTCTATTCTATTCTATTCTACAATTCTATATTTCTATTCTATTCTATTCTATTCTATTCTATTCTATTCTACAATTCTATATTTCTTTTCTATTCTATTCTATTCTACAATTCTATATTTCTTTTCTATTCTATTCTGCATTCTATATTCTATTTCTATTTCTTTCTATTTCTATTCTAGTCTATTCTAGTCTAGTCTAATCTAGTCAAGTCTGCATTCTATATTCTGTTCCATTCCATTCCAATTCTATTCTATTCTATTCTATTCTATTCTATTCTATTCTATTCTATTTCTATTCTATTCTATTCTATTCTATTCTATTCTATTCTACTCTACAATCTATTCTATTCCATTATGTTTTATTCTTCTATTCTATTCTATTCTATTCTATTCTATTCTATTCTATTCTATTCTATTCCATTCCATATTTCTTTTCTATTCTATTCTATTCTATTCTATTCTATTCTATTCTATTCTATTCTATTCTATTCTATTCTATTCTATTCTATTCTATTTTCTTCTATTCTATTCTATTTCTATTCTACTCTATTCTATTCTATTCATTTCTATTTCTATTTCTATTCATTTCAATTTCAATTTCAATTTCAATTTCTATTATTTCTATTATTTCTATTTCTATTTCTATTCTATTCTATTCTATTCTATTCTATTCTATTCTATTCTATTCTCTATTCTATTCTATTCTATTCTATTCTATTCCATATTTCTATTCTATTCTATTCTATTCTATTCTATTCTATTCTATTCTATTATTCTATTCTATTCTTTTCTATTCTATTCTATTCTATTCTATTCTATTCATTTCTATTTCTATTCATTTCAATTTCAATTTCAATTTCTATTATTTCTATTATTTTTATTATTTATATTTCTATTCTATTCATTTCTATTTCTATTTCTATTTCTATTTCTATTTCTATTCCTATTCTATTCTATTCTATTCTATTCTATTCTATTCTATTCTATTCTATTCTATTCTATCTTTAGCCCAACTTAAAATCTTCTTTAGTTGAATCTGTGCAACAATTTAGTGGCTTGTTGCTTCGGAAAAACGAAACCTCCTGGGTGTTGTCCTTCCTGGGAAACGGGTTGTAGAAAGCTTCCCATCATCCGACATGGCAAGAACGGCACTGCAGAGGACACAGCTGCATCGTCCAGCCATTACTCGACTTACAACAGTTCATTTAGCGACCGTTCAGAATTAGAACGGCATTGAAAAAAGTGACTGATGGCTATTTTTCATCCTTGCGACCGTTGCAATCTCTCTGAGGTCATGTGATCAAAATTCCATGCTGGCTCAGGAATTCTGGGACTTGAGGTCCACAAGTCATAAAAGAGCCAAGGTTCCCCACCCCTGTTCTCGACTTACAGCAGCTCATTTAGTGACTGTTCAAAGTTAAACAACGGCATCCGAAAAAAGGGACCGATGACAGCTTTTTCTCACACGGCCGTGGCAGCATCGCCAGGGTCACGTGACTTGCATGCGGATGCTCGATAACTGATTCGCACTTACGACGGTCACAGTGTCCCGAAGTCACACGATCCCCTTTTGCAACCGTCTGACCAAACACACGTGGCAAGGAAGGTTGTAGAACAGGGCCAAACTCACTTAACAAATTTCTCACTTAGCTACATAAATTCTGGTCCCCTTCGTGGTCATAAGGCGAGGACTACTGTCATAGAGGAACACACACACCCAGCTGGCTAACAGGCGAGAGCAGACGAGATGATGCCGAGAAACTGGACAGATGCTTAATAATAGGAAATAAAAACGCCACTGCCAACGTGCTAATCAGCAACTCCACAAGGAAAGGAAGAATTCCAAAGGAAAATACATTTTTCGGCCAATTTTCCAGCGCTTTCTGGCTCCTCTCCAGCTATGTGGAACATCTGATTTCCTTTACAAGGCAGTTTCATTAGAGAGCTGTAAACTTGGCCCCAGTGCAGATGGCACCCGGGGTGGAACTGGAACGAAGAAAGAAGCAAAGAGAACATTCGCTCCATCTGCAGTGAGTCCTCGACTTACGACCACCCAACATTTCTGCTGTTAAGTGAGACATTTGGTATGGAATTGGGTAGGTCTAGTTTAATGAAGAGAAGGGCGAGGGGTGACATGATGGCAGCCTTCCAACATCTCGGGCTGCCCCAAAGAAGAGGGAGTCAAGCTATTCTCCAAAGCGCCTGAAGGCAGGAGAAGAAGCAACGGATGGAAACTCATCAAGGAGAGAAGCAACCGGGAATTAAGGAGGAATTTCTTCACAGTCAGAATGATTAATCAGTGGAATGTGAATGCTCCAACACTGGAAGTTTTTTTAAGAAGAGACTGGACAGCCATTTGTCTGAAATAGTATAGGGCAGGGGTAGGCAACCTTGGCTCTTTTATGACTCCTGGACTTCAACTCCCAGAATTCCTGAGCCAGCATAGGGGAACTACGGCCCCCTCATGACTGGTGGACTTCAACTCCCAGAATTCCTGAGCCAGCATGGCTCAGCTTGGAAACCTCTCCCTTTCCCCTCAGCATGGCTGGCTCAGGAATTCTGGGGGTTGAAGTCCACCAGTCATGAGGGAGCCATAGTTCCCCCATGCTGGCTCGGGAATTCTGGGAGTTGAAGTCCACCAGTCATGAGGGAGCCGTAGTTCCCCCATGCTGGCTCGGGAATTCTGGGAGTTGAAGTCCAGGAGTCATAAAAGAGCCAAGGTTGCCTACCTCTGGTATAGGGTCTCCTACTTGGCCAGGGGGTTGGACTAGATGACCTCCAAGGCCCCTTCCAACTTTATTATTATTATTATTTCATATTATTTATTGAGGCAGATGATCCCTAACGTAACTCTTTGTCTTTCAAACTCTTCTCAGGACCCGTCAAAATTCTGAATGGAAGCAGATCTTAGGACGAGGGAGGGAGGGAGGGAGGGAGGGGAAAAAAGGAGGGCTTTTTTTTTAAAAAAAATGTCCTCTTCTAAAAAAGACACTGAGCTTCTATTTTAAGGATCCCAGGGAGATGAATCATGAATTCACATTTCAAGCTAACAGCAAAGATAAGAGGCTCCTGGGAGCAGTGGTCCTTCCCGCCCACCCCCCTCTCCCAAAAATCTGGCCTTTTGCCTTAGTGTGTTGTTTCCTTTGGACAACATCCCCCCACCCCCACCCCGGCCGATCCTGCTGCCTCAATCCCACACAGGCTGCACACAAACAGTTGTTCACTCTTTGTTGGCCCAAGATTTGGGATTCCGTTCCCCATCCATGTTTCTGCACGTATTTATATCCGTGGTCTCCACAATTTCAAAAGTTGGGCACACAATATAACTAGATTTGCTGGGTTAAGAAAGAGTGGAGTAGAGAATGTTCCAGAACAATTCACTATTTTTCAAAAAATTGATTTCTACCTTCCTTGATTTTCTCTCTCTCTCTCTCTCTCTCTCTCTCTCTCTCTCTCTCTCTCTCTCTCTCTCTCTCTCTCTCTCTCTATCATTTATTCTATCTATTTATCTATCTGTATATCTGTCTGTCTGTCTACGTACCTATCATCTATCCATCTATTCTATCTATCTATCTATCTATCTATCTATCTATCTATCTATCTATCTATCTATCTATCTATCTATCATCCATATCTTACTATCTATCTTCTATCTATCATCTATTAATCATCTATCTACCTACTATCTATCTATCTATCTATCTATCTATCTATCTATCTATCTATCTATCATCTACCTACCTACTTACCTATCATCTACCTAATTTATCTATCATATCTATCTATCTATCTATCTATCTATCTATCTATCTATCTATCCATCCTATCTGGATCCATCTAGCTAGCTAGCTAGCTAAAATTTATGGGCTGCTCATCTTAGCTCAAGGTTTTTATTTGTATCCTGTCTCTATTATTTTGACCAATAACTCAAGGTGGCGAACATATCCAACATGCCCTTTTCCTTCTATTTTTGCCACAACAACAACCCTGTGAGGTAGGATAGGCTGAGAGAGAGGGACTGGCCCAAAGTCACCCAGCCTAAGGAGGGACTAGAACTCACCGTCTCCCAATGATTGGCTCAAACTTATTCCGATAGCTTTCATGCCTAAGGCAGGACTAGAACTCACCTTCTCCAGGTGACTGGCCCAAATTTTCATGCCTAAGGCAGGACTAGAACTCACTGTCTCCTGGTTTCTAGCCTGATGCCTTATCCACCAGACCATATGACGGCAGCTTCATATTTGTAAAGGAATTTCCATAGGAAAAGCTTCCGTGAAAAATTGCTAATCCTGAAGGACATTATAGAGGGCAATCTTCTCAGTGGAAAGAACATTTGACTCCAAGATTTTGTGGGAAATGAGATTATTTAATACTGTATTCGTCACGGTAGGCATGAGGATATACCTTATGCCAGTGGTAGGCAAACTTGGCTCTTTTATGACTGGTGGACTTCAACTCCCAGAATTCCTGAGCCAGCAAGGGGGAACTATGGCCCCTTCATGACTTGTGGACTTCAACTCCCAGAATTCCTGAGCCAGCATGGGGGAACTATGGCCTCTTCATGATAGGTGGACTTCAACTCCCAGAATTCCTGAGCCAGCATGGGGGAACTATGGCCTCTTCATGATAGGTGGACCTCAACTCCCAGAATTCCTGAGCCAGCATGGCTCAGCTTGGAAATCTCTCCCTTCAGCATGGCTGGCTCAGGAATTCTGGGAGTTGAAGTCCACCAGTCATAAAAGAGCCAAGGTTGCCTACCCCTGCCTTATTCCAACACTCTACCTGCACTTCACTGGTTTTCCTCTAGAGGGCAGAAAACACAATATTCCTCAACTTACGATCACAAGTGTTGCTAAGAGTGACAGTTGTTATAAGTGAATTTCTCCCCATTTTATGACCTTTCGTGCCAATTTGTTAAGTGAATCAAGACGTGTGAAGTTAGGTGAATCCGGCTCCACCCCCCACCCCCCCCGGCTGACTTTGCTTGTCAGAAGGTCACAAAAGGGGGAATTGCGTGACACACACAAACGGGACACTGCAGCCGTCATAAACGCGAGTCAATTGCCAAATGTCTGAACACGTGACCAGGATGGGATGCAGCTACGGTCGTAAGTGTGGAAAAATGATCGTAAGTCCCTTTTTTCAGTGTCGTCGTAACTTTGAACGGTCGCTAAGTGAATTGTTGTAAATCAAGGACTGTATGGTGGATGCAGATAGCAGAATCTTCAATCTGGCAAGATTTTGTCTGTAGGGGGTGAAACGGTAAAACAACTCAGCTTGGAAGAATCTCCACGTTTTTTAATTGGGGGGGGGGTGGTCTAGACAAACAGGACCCCTGTCTCGTCTCCTCGAAGTGTCTCTTTTTGACAAATTTCTGCGGCTCGGAGGACAGCTCCCATCATCCCCGGAGACCTAATTTCCCAAAAATTCCAGCTCTTCTGTTTAGAAAGGCCTCTTTGCCCTTTCCCCTTTGAGGATGAAAGCATAAAATCCCCAAGTAAATAACATTATTATACAGCTTCATTCCAATCAACTCCCAGCAGTGTATACTGAAAAGGAAAAGAAAAAAGTCACGGCAGAGCGAGCTGCGGGAATTTTAAGTCCCCGGTAAATTCCAGCATCCTTTATTTCCTTGACAAAAGCAGAGCCATCTGCTCCCAAGGAAAATAGAGATGATGATGATGATGATGATGATGATGATGATGATGATGATGATAAAGTTGAAAGGGACTTTGGAGGTCATCTAGTCCAACCCCCTGCTCAGGCAGGAAACCCTATACCATTTCAGGCAAATGGCTGTCCAGTCTCTTCTTAAAAATTTCCATTGATGGAGCATTCACAGCTTCTGGAGGCAGGTGGTTCCACTGGTTAATTGTCCTCACTATTAGGAAGTTTCTCCTTAATTAGTGCAGGTTCGAGTCCCACCAGGCTCAAGGTTGACTCAGCCTTCCATCCTTCCGGGGTAGGTAAAATGAGGACCCAGATTGTTGGGGGCAATTAAGCTGACTTTGTAATAATGCCACTTGGGGTGTGTGTGTGAAAGCCCTAATAAGCAGGCATATACATAGAATGAAGGCTACTGCTAAGCTTGTAAGCTGCCCTGAGTCTTCGGAGAAGGGCAGGATATAAATGGAATTAAAAATAAAAAAATAAAAATAATTCTAGGTTGCTTCTCTCCTTGATTAGTTTCCCTCCGTTGCTTCTTCTCCTGCCTTCAGGCACTTTGGAGAAGAGCTGGACTCCCTCTTCTTTGGGGCAGCCCCTGTGATACTGGAAGGCTGCTATCCTGTCCCCCCTCGTCCTTCTCTTCATTAAACTAGACGTACCCAATTCCAGCAACCATTTCTTGTATGTTTTAGCCTCCAGTCCCCTGATCATCTTTGTTGCTCTTCTCTGCACTCTTTCCAAGTCTCAATATCTTTTTTACATCGTGGTGACCAAAACCGAATGCAGGGTTCCAAGTGTGGCCTTACCAAGGCCTTGTAAAGTGGTATTAACACTTCACGTGATCTGGATTCTGTCCTTCTGTTGATGCAGCCTAGCACTGTGTCACAATTAGTTCTTGACTTAACAACTTTTACGACCTTGCTTGCCACAGTCGTTAATGTCTTTGTGTAGTTTTGTTTTGCTTATTCCCCCCCCCCCGCTTTGGATTTAGTATTTCAATCTTTTGAATAAAATTTTAAAAAAATGAAAGAAAAAGAAACCTAAAGTAAACCGCAGAGGAGACAATGGATCTCCTGATTTTATTCCTTTTTTGTATCTCACGGGGTTAGCTAGATCTCCATGAATGATTGTTGTGCTTCCTGTGATGTTTAAAAATCAATATCGTAAAGTTCTTTCCAAAATTCTCCTCTTCCAAAACCTTGAACCAAAGAAGGTGGGAAGCCTGGTTAGTTTCCTGCCCAGATTTTGTTTTTGTTTTTTTGTATGGATGCATAAATCGTGGCTTTGGGGTTGTTGTTTTTTTGCAACAGGTGAATCCAGGTTACAATGGCTTCTCCAACCAACTGGCTTAGCACGACGGGTGAATCTAGTTTGTGATGGCAAAGAAAATTTGTCCCCTTCGTCAGTCGAAGGTCCAACAAATTATAATATATAACAAAGCCCTGGGCTGCAGTAAATTCCTCCATGCAGCAGCTCAGGACTTTAAACAACTTGCACAGATGTTTTGCTTCCATATCATCAGCTCAGTTCTTGGAAAATTCCCCTGATGTCCAGTCATTTTATTTTAAAAACTGCAGCACAGCAGATCTACTCCCTAGAAGGAAAACACGCAGCGAGGAAACGTCTATAACTTTGGAAGCTTTGGCCAGGC
The DNA here is from genome assembly GCA_024294585.1 of Vipera latastei. Classification (NCBI taxonomy): domain Eukaryota; kingdom Metazoa; phylum Chordata; class Lepidosauria; order Squamata; family Viperidae; genus Vipera; species Vipera latastei. Next base: position 3,165,807 of record CM044356.1, read on the forward strand.
TGCTGCGAATTCAGCATGCCGTCTTGACTGTGTAACTTGTTAGAAAGATGGGGAGACGCCTAGATAGAAAGTGAGCTGCAAAGATGATAAAGAGTCTGGGGGCTAAATCGTACAATGAACGGTTGAACGGGAACTAGATATGTCTCGTTTAACAAAGAGAAGGACCGGGGGGGGGGGGACATGATAGCAGTCTTCCAGTATTTGAGGGACTGCCACAAAGAAGAGGGGGGGAGGTTCCACCTATTCTCCAAAGCACCTGAAGGCAGGACAAGAAGCAAAGGATGGAAACTAATCAAGGAAGAGGAGAGGAGAGGAGAGGAGAGGAGAGGAGAGGAGAGGAGAGGAGAGGAGAGGAGAGGAGAGGAGAGGAGAGAAGAGAAGAGAAGAGAAGAGAAGAGAAGAGAAGAGAAGAGAAGAGAAGAGAAGAGAAGAGAAGAGAAGAGAAGAGAAGAGAAGAGAAGAGAAGAGAAGAGAAGAGAAGAGAAGAGAAGAGAAGAG
>CM044356.1:3171304-3181304 GCA_024294585.1 Vipera latastei
TTGCATTTGTGACCGTCGTAGCTTCCCCGCAGCCACCAGTCATCAAAATTTGGTGCTTCATACAAGTGCATCGCACGGTCAGTAAGAAAAGCCGATCCAAGGCTTTCAACAAGCAAAGTCAATGGGGGGAAGTTGGATCCTCTTAATGACCACGCGATTCGCTTTACGACGGTAGCCAAACAAAGATTGTGAAACCAGGCCTGCCTGAGTAGCACCCGGCCCTAGCAATAGATATTGTAATCCCAAATGTGGTCGTAAGTCAAGTAGACTGTATCTGTAGACTCAGAAAAATACAGCTGGTCCTCGACTTGCGACAGTTCATTTAGTGACCGATGGAAGTTACGACGGCACTGGAAAAAAGTGACATGACTTGTTTTTCACACTTACAACCATTGCAGCATCCCTGTGGTCACGTGATCGAAATTCAGACCACTTGGCAACTGGTTTCACATTTGGGGTCGGGTGATCCCCTTTTGCAACCTTCCGAGAAGCAAACTCAATAGGGAACCCGGATTCGTTTAACGACCGTGTTTAACAACTGCAGTGATTCTCTTAACAACTGTGGCAAGAATAGTAAAACAAGGGAAAAATTAACAGGTGTCTCACTTAGCAACAGAACGTTTGGGCTCAATTTCGGCCGTACGTTGAGGACTACGTGTATTTATGACGGTCGCCACGTCCTGGGGGTCACGTGATCCCTTTTGAGACCTCCTGACAAGCAGTCAGTGGGGGAAGCCTGATTCACTTAATGACCGTCTGGCTAATTTAACAACCGCGCTGATTGGTTTAACGGCGGTGGCCAGAAAAGTCGTAAAATAGGGCAAAACAAAACCCGCTTCACAAATGTCTCGCTTAGCAACGGAAACGTTGGACTCAATTGTCGTCCTAACTTGAGGACTATCTGTACATGCATAATCCTAAACCTGGAGGGAACCGGGGAGATTTTTTGCAAATCTGCATTCCAAGTTTTGTCCTCTTGAGAGTCTTCCCTTTTGCCTCCTGAAGGAAACAAGCTTCCACAGACGGGATTTGAAGTACAGACAGTCCTCGACTTGCAAGCATTCGTTTACTGACCGTTCAAAGCCACGGCCGCACTTTAAAATATCGACTTCGGACCATTTTTCACCCTTAACGGCCGTTTGCAGCGTCCCCGTCTCACGTGATCCGAATTTGGACGCTGGGCAACCGGCTCCTATTTACGACGGTTTGCAGCGTTCCCGGGGGGGGGGAAAGGGGGATCACGTGATCCCCTTTTGCGACCTCCTGACAAGCAAAGTCAGTGGGGGAAATCCAGATTCACTTAACGACCGTCTTAACAACTCCACAGCGATTGACTTAACAACTAGGGCAAGGAAGATTTGCGAAAACTGGGCGAAGCTGGACTTGATATCCGTCTTGTTTAGCGACGGACGTTTCCAGCTCCACTGCGGTCTTACGTCCAGGACCACTCGCGCGATCAACGTAACAGAAAACACTCCTTACGGGAAATCCTCCGTTTACAGCCGCTTCTTTAGTGACCATTTGCAAGAAGGGACGTTCTGCGAATTACAATGCGAGACGAGGCCGTATTATTTCAAAAACCGTTCCCGTTGAGTTGCATTATTTTTTCGCCCCCTCCCCTTCTGCTCATCTGGACTCCTGCCGAGCCACGAGGCGAAAAATCAAAAGCCTTGGGGAGCAAAGTGGCACCGGTCTCCTTGCGGCCTCGTCCCTTGCTCGTTTTTCATCCAGCGGATTCCAGCGTGGCTTTTTTTGGGAAAGCCTGGATATCTTGCCTCTTTCTTAGAAATGCCAAGGCAGTCAGTTCCCCCCCCACCACACACAAACACACACACACCTGCAATCAACTCAGAGGATACTCCTCTGGCATGCCATTGTGTTCTTTTACCACCTGAAGGTACCACCCACCGGGATGGAATAACACCGTTGGAAGGGACTCTGGTGATCTTCTAGCCCAGTGGTGGCGAACCTATGGCACGCGTGCCAGAGGCGGCACTCAGAGCCCTCTCTGTTGGCACGCGTGCCACCGCCGCCAGCAGCAGGTCCATCAGGAGCCCCGCCCGGCACAAAAGAGGCGAAGCAACCGTCTAGCCAACTCCAGTAGAGGTGGCAGAGCAGAGGTCACCAGCCATTGTCGATTGGTGGACTGGAAGAAAAGGGAGGGGGAAGCATTTTACATGCGTGCATGCGCGCACGGGGCCGCGAGCACACACACACATGCTGTAAATGGGGCGGGGCGAGTGCCTGCGTGATACTCACTAGCCCTGCGCCATTCTTGCGTGGGGCAGCGCCTTGTATCTGCATCCGGCAGTGCGGTGGCCATTTTTGCGTCTTGCAACACGGTGGCCCATTTTTGCGCCCCTGCTTTTTGCATGCCAGAGGCGGCACTCAGAGGTGCCTCCCTGTTCCCCCCGAGGGCACCACAATGCTGATGCGGCCCTGGCACTTTGCGATAAATAAGTGTGTTGTGGGCTGCGGTTTGGGCACTCGGTCACTAAAAGGTTTGCCATCACTGTTCTAGTCCAACCTTCTCCTGAAGCAGGAGAAAATATGGAGGCCAAATACAACATCTTTTTGCGGGGGGGGCGCAGAGATTTTGGTTTGGTTTTTGGGGGGGGGAGGTTTGCCTCGTGAATCCCTACCTGCAACCTGTAAACCTGGGACGACCCAGCTATTGAGCATGAGAGCCTTATAGCAGAATCAGAGAGCTGGAAGGGAGCTTGGAGGTCATCTAGTCCAGCCCCCTGCTCAAGCAGGAGACCTATACTATTTCCAAACAAATAGCTGTCCAGTCTCTCTTGAAAACCTCCATTGTTGGAGCATTCACAGCTTCTGGAGGCCAGTAGTTCCACTGGTTAATTGTTCTAACTGTCAGGAAAGTTCCATGTTGCTTCTCTCTTTGGTTAGTTTCCATCCGTTGCTTCTTGTCCTGCCTTCAGGCGCTTTGGAGAAGAGCTTGACTGCCTCTTCTTTGGGGCAGCCCCTGAGATATTGGAAGGCTGCTATCCTGTCCCCCCTCGTCCTTCTCTTCATTAAACTAGACATACCCAATTCCAGCAAGCGTTCCTTGTATGCTTTAGCCTCCAGCCCCCCGATCATCTTCGTTGCTCTTCTCTGCACTCTTTCTAGAGTCTCGACATCTTTTTTACACCGTGGTGACCAAAACTGGATGCAGGATTCCAAGTGTGGCCTTACCAAGGCCTTGTAAAGTGGTATTAACACTTCACGTGATCTTGATTCTGTCCCTTTGTTAATACAGCCTAGCACTGTGTTGGCTTTTTTGGCTGCTGCAGCACACGGCTGGCTCCTGTTTAAGGGATCCTCCACTAGGACTCCAAGATCCCTCTTGCCATTACTATTATTGAGCAACCACTTACGACCAGGGCAATATCCCCAGGGTGACACGATCCAACTACACAAGCTTGGCAACTGAGATGTAGAGGCCATCCTTGACTAACAGCAGTTCGCTTAGTTACGCCCAATTGCATAGCCGTGCCAGGCACAGAAAAACGGAGACCCAGGCCAGACCCTGGGCGGGGCAAGCCGGGAGACCTCCGATGCCCTCACAGCACAGAAAGATCGTGGCAAGACTTGGAGCGGACCTTCAGTGCAACTTTTTGGTTGTTGCGTGCCACCAGCCGGTCCAGGAAACGCCGCACTTTCTTGGTCAGGCTCTCTTTCCGTTTGTAAAGCGACATGCGCCGTTCGTTGGCCTCCTTGCTGTCCTGGCGCAGCCGGATCTGCCGCACCAACCCTTCGAAAAGTTCGGTCACGTTGTGCTGGAGGGCAGCGGACGTCTCGATGAATTTGCAGTCGAAAACCACGGCGCAGGCCCGGCCTTCTGCCAAGAAAAAACAACAACAACCCACAACTTCTGGTGAGCAAGACTTGGTTGATGTCTCCGGCACATCCCGAAGGTGTTTTTCCAAAAGGCAACTGGATTTTTTTGGGGGGGGGTTTTCCCCCTCCTGGGACCCACCTTCCACAGAGACTTCTCGAGAGCGCACCAGGTCGGTCTTGTTCCCCACCAGGATGATGGGGATGTTCTCCGCCTGCCGGGTCCTCCGAAGCTGGATGCGCAGCTCCGAGGCGCTCTCGAAGCTGGCCCGGTCCGTGATGGAGTAGACAAGGGCATAGGCGTTGCCCACCTGCATGCAGTGATTGTGCAACCAGTTGTCTTCTTCTGAGAACTGCAAAAAACAAACAAACAAAAAAGATGGAATGGAATAAGAATTGAATTGAATTAAATTATAATTAGAATAGAATAGAATAGAATAGAATAGAATAGAATAGAATAGAATAGAATAGAATAGAATAGAATAGAATAGGAATAAAATTGAATAGAAATTGAATAGAACAAGAATAAGAATAAGAATAGAACAGAATATAGAATAGAATAGAATAGAATAGAATAGAATAGAATAGAATAGAATAGAATAGAATAGAATAGAATAGAATAGAATAGAATAAAGAGATTGTAGAATAGAATAGAATAGAATAGAATAGAATAGAATAGAATAGAATAGAATAGAATAGAATAGGAATAAAATTTAAATAGAATAGAATAGAATAATGATAAGAATATAATAATAGAATATAGAATAGAATAGAATAGAATAGAATAGAATAGAATAGAATTTAAATAGAATAGAATAGAATAATGATAAGAATATAATAATAGAATATAGAATAGAATAGAATAGAATAGAATAGAATAGAATAGAAATTAAATAGAATAGAATAGAATAATGATAAGAATATAATAATAGAATAGAATATAGAATAGAATAGATACAATAGAATAGAAATTAAATAGAATAGAATAAAATAATAAGAATAGAATAGAATATAGAATAGAATAGAATAGAATAGAATAGAATAGAAATTGAATAGAATAAGAATAATAGAATAGAATAGAATAGAAATTAAATAGAATAGAATAGAATAGAATAATGATAAGAATATAATAATAGAATAGAATATAGAATTGAATAGAATAGAAATTAAATAGAATAGAATAGAATAATGATAAGAATAGAATAGAATAGAATAGAATAGAATAGAATAGAATAGAATAGAATAGAATAGAATAGAATAGAATAGAATAGAATAGAATATTTATTTATTTATTTATTGTTTGGATTTATATACCGCCCCTCTCCCGAAGGACTCGGGGCGGTGTACAGGGCAATTAAAACACTATAGAATAGGAGCTAGAAGGGACCTTGGAGGTCTTCTAGTCCAGCCCCCCGCTCAAGCAGGAGAACCTCAGACAGGTGACCGTCTAGACTCTAGCCTCTTCTTAAAAATTTCCAGTGATGGAGCACCCACGATTTCTGGGGGTGAGAGGGGGACAAGAGGTGTTCCTGCACGAGAAGAAGAGTCTCTTTTGACCTCCGTCCCACCCTGATCCAGGACTAGGCCGGGCTTGGCCAATTCGAGTCAAAAGTGAGAGGAATAAATCTTTGCATCCTTTTTTTTTCGCAACGCAAAGTGCATGTCGTCAACCCTACAACGAAGTGAGCTGGAGCCATTTTCCCTTCGTTTTTTCAGTTGCCACGGAATTGGGAGGGGGAAATGAGTGTTTTCTCTTAGACATAACAATAATTTGTTCTGTGGGAACCAAGGTCATTTGCTAACTGCATTTTGGCGGGGCAGTAACTTTCCTTAGAAAGCCGGCACAACCAATTAATCGGGGAATGTGATTTATGACCACGGGGGTGGGAAGTTTCACTTTGTAGCTTTGTAACCTTGTGTGTGTGGGGGGGCGTTTCAGTCGGGTTCACTTTTGAAGGGGCCGATATTAAGCAGCCAAATAAATCATGTTCTTTTTGCACATCAACACAACCCGTTTTACACACTTAACGACCGTTGCAGCGTCCCCCGCGATCACGGGATCAACCTCCAGACGCTTGGTGACTGACTCACGTTTACGACAGTTGCAGCATCCCGGGAGGGGTGTCACAGGATCCCAGTTTTACGACCTTTGGACAAGCCAACTCAATGGGGGAAGCCGGATTCACTTAACGACCATTGTGACGTAACAACTGCAGTGATTCACTTACCCACCGTGGCAAGGAAGGTCGTAAAACGGGGCAAAGGTTACTTAGCAAGTGTCTCACTTCGCAATAGAAATTTGGGGCTCAGTTGTTGAGGACAACCTGGAATCACGTCACACAGGTGGGCTGAACACAGGTGATGAGTTTGTGCAAGCAGCCAGGTGAGGACTTCCTATGGAAGCTGCAGCCACTGCTGGACTGAACCTCAAAGAATTAATTGAATTGATTTATTTGTATTCCACCTTTAATATTTTATGGCAAATAACTCAAGGTCGTGAACTTATCCGACACACCTTCCTCCTCCTATTTTCCCCCACAACAATAACCCTGTGAGGTGGACAGGGCTGAGAAAGAGGGACTGGCCCAGAGTTACTCAGCCAGTTTTGGTGCCTAAGGCGGGACTAGAACTCACCGTCTCCTGGTGATTGGCCCAAAGTTACCCAGCCGGCTTTCATGCCTAAGGTGGGACTAGAACTCACCGTCTCCTGGTGATTGGCCCAAAGTCACCCAGTCGGCTTTTATGCCTAAGGCGGGACTAGAACTCACCGTCTCCTGGTGATTGGCCCAAATACACCCAGTTGTCTTTCATCCCTAAGGCAGGACTAGAACTCACCGTCTCCTGGTGATTGGCCCAAAGTCACCCAGTCGGCTTTTATGCCTAAGGCGGGACTAGAACTCACCGTCTCCTGGTGATTGGTCCATAGTCACCCAGTTGTCTTTCATCCCTAAGGCAGGACTAGAACTCACCGTCTCCTGGTGATTGGCCCAAAGTCACCCAGTTGTCTTTCATCCCTAAGGCAGGACTAGAACTCACCGTCTCCTGGTGATTGGCCCAAAGTCACCCAGTTGTCTTTCATCCCTAAGGCAGGACTAGAACTCACCGTCTCCTGGCGATTGGCCCAAAGTCATCCAGCCAGCTTTTATGCCTAAGGCGGGACTAGAACTCACTGTCTCCTGATGATTGGCTTCAAGTCACCTGGCCGGGATTAGAACTCCCGGTCTCCAGCTTCCTAGTTTGGTTCCTTAACCCATAATAGACCAAGAGGTTCTGCAAGATTTTACAGCGTCCACATCGGAGTTTCTCAATCTTGGCCACTTTTAAGACAGGGGGTCCAGTCCCTCTCTCTCAGCCCAGCCTACCTCACAAGCTTGTTGTTGTGGGGGGAAAAGAGGAGGAGAAAGGTGTCTTGGCTACATTCGCTGCCTTGGCCGAAATAATAACGGCGGGATGCAAAGCAATGCATAAATTTTGCACGCCAGTCAGGAAGAGCGCTTTGCAGATTCCCTCCAGCCGAGAGAGATGCAGGCTCCCTTCCCTGTTTGAGGAAGGCATTCCTGGCCTGGATTTCAGGGTCTGACCATTCCCACCTACCCGCTTTTCAGCCTCCCAAGGGTCGATCACCACCAGCGTGGTCTCCTCCCCGTCCACGGACAACGTCCGTTCGTAGCTGTCCTCTGGAAGAAAGCAGAAGCAGAACTGGGTCCGATGGCCACGAATTGCTTCAGAATCAGCAATAAAGAGGATCGACCCAGAGAACCGGGACTGCCCCAGACTCCAGAAACACGGAGGGAGCCTGTGGGAGCAGCCACGGCAGCCACGGGAGGGCAAGTGGTTTAAATCGGGCAGCAAGGAGGCCGAAAGTCACCAACCTTAGAGTAGCCCGTCCAGTTCAAGCCAGGAAGCAGGAGGACAATTTTGGGGTCCTGGGTGCTCTCTGAGCTTGGTGGCTTACTTACAGATGTTTGGTGACCCAGCTAAGAAACATCATCAGTGCTAGAAGGAAGGGGGGGTTGCAGAGAGGGGGAGGGAGAGGAGGAGGACTGTGGGGTCCTTGGTGTTCTCTGAGCTGGGTGGTTTTCTTGCAGACGTTTCATTACCCAACTAGGGAACATCATCAGTGCTAGAAGGGAGGGGGGTTTGGGAGGAGGAGGAGGTCCGTGGGGTCCTTGGTGTTCTCTGAACTTGGTTCTTTTCTTGCAGATGTTTCATGACCCAACTAGGGAACATCATCAGTGCTAGAAGGAAGGGGGGTTTGCAGAGAGGGGGAGGAAGAGGAGGAAGAGGAGGACTGTGGGGTCCTGGGTGTTCTTACAGATGTTTCGTGACCCAGCTAGGGAACATCATCAATACTAGAAGGAAGGGGGGTTTGCAGAGAGGGGGAGGGAGAGGAGGAAGAGGAAGAGGAGGAGAACTGTGGGGTCCTTGGGGCTCTCTGAGCTGGGTGGTTTTCTTGCAGACGTTTCATGACCCACCTAGGCAGCATCATTAGTGCTAGAAGGGAGAAGGAGAGGATGGCGACAACAACTGTGGGGTCCCTGAGGCTCTCTGAGCTTGATTATTTTCTTGCAGACGTTTCACGACCCAACTAGGGAACATCATCAGTGCTAGAAGGGAGGGGGGGTTGTGGAAAGGAGGAGGAGGAAGAGGAAATGATGCCCTCTGAGCTTCATTGTTTTGTTGCAGGCATTTCATGAGCCAACTAGGGAACATCATCAGTGCTAGAAGGAAGTGAGGTTTGCAGGGGGGAGGAGGAGGAGGAGGAGGAGGAGGAGGAAGAGGAGGTCCGTGGGGTCCTTGGTGTTCTCTGAACTTGGTTCTTTTCTCGCAGACGTTTCATGACCCAACTAGGGAACATCATCAGGGCAAACCTCGCTCCCTTCTAGCGCCGATGACATGACCGACCTGGGTCATGAAACGTCTTTAAGAAAACAAGCTCAGACAGCACCAAGGACTCGGCTGTTCAAACCAGAGCTAGCAACAAAAATAAAATAAATAAAAAAATCCTCGGGAATCCGGATTCAAAGCGAATTCTGCCAGCTTTTTTACCAACCCAGCTCCCGGCTCTTTTACTGTCTAAAAACTTACCACTTCAGGCTTCCTTGAGAAACTGCTTTTTTTGAAAATAGCCTGACTCTTGTTAGATCACAGACCACCCCCGAGAGACGTGGCCCACTGTTTCCTCCCCACCCACCCACCCCGAAAAAAGTCCTAACGGGAGTAGCCTAATTCCGGGTCCCGCCCCATCGCCCCACCGGGAAAAGTCAGAGGAGCGTGTTGGAGACCTACCTCTCAGTTGCTCCAAGGAGTCCCTCTCTTGGAGCCCAGCAAAGAGACTCACCAGGCTGCTCTTGCCCACCCCGGGGTCTCCGAGGAAGACCACCCGGTAGAGGGATCCAGATGACTCCTCTGAGCTGGGGGACTCGGACCGCCAGCCCCCACAGGGCTCCGGGAGGCAGGCCCGGGGCTCGCAGGATAAGGACTGTCCCAGCTGGGGGTGGCACGGCTCAGCCCCCCTGCTCCGAGGGCTCAGCCTCTCCCGGGGAGGGGCCGGAAGAGGGGTGCTGGCCCGGCGCTGGCACGGACCCCCGGGGCTTCCCCGTTGGATGTTCAGGGTCATCTCCTGCCAAAGAGAATCGGTCCCAGGTTAGGTTTGCGTCACCGAAAAGATGGGGGGGAGAGGGGGGGAGTGTTTCCCGCCTCTTCTCCAAAGCGCCCGAAGGCAACGGGAGAAGAAGCAACCGGTGGAAAGTTCACCCAGGAGAGAAGCAAACCTGGAATTAAGGAGGAACTTCCTGAGAGTCAGAACGATTAGCCAGCGGAACTGCCTGCCTCCAGAAGTGGTGGCTTTTAAGAAGAGACTGGACAGCCACTTGTCTGAAATGGTATAGGGTTTCCTGCCTGAGCAGGGGGTTGGACTACATGACCTCCGAGGTCCCTTCCAACTCTGTTATTCAATGGAATAGATTGCCTCTAGGAATTGTGGGTGCTCCATAATGGGAGGTTTCCAAAAACTGATTGGACTATCATTTAACTGGGATGAAAGCCACAGCTGGAGCAGCTGGCATAACCGGCCTGCCTTGGTCTTTGTGATTCAACTTCCTTCCTTCCTTCCTTCCTTCCTTCCTTCCTTCCTTCCTTCCTTCCTTCCTTCCTTCCTTCC
>CM044356.1:3188804-3490564 GCA_024294585.1 Vipera latastei
TTCCCAAAGGGGCCGCGCACTTCGACTTGGGGGGTGTGTGTGTGTGGGGGGGTCCCTAATGCAGGGGCGTCCACCCCATGGCCAACTTTATAAAGGCTCTCCAAAGCTGCCCGGGCAACGCCGGGAGTCCACAAGTCTGAAAAGTTGCCAGAATTGGGCACCCCTGCTCTTTACGGGGTGTGGGGGCGGGCGGGGGGGTTCCGGGCTGCTTTTCCCTCCCCAGAAACCTCGCGAAAGCGAATCCCGGGTGGAAAGCTTTCCAGGGCCCTCTGCGTGGCCTCGGAGGGGGAGGGGGGGACCCCTCGCCCGCATTTCGGGTGGGGGGAGGGGCGGCTCTAAAGGCGCAGGAGGGGGAGGGGGGGTCCCACCGGAGCGGGGGGGGGGCGCGCGCTTCTCCCTTTCAGCCAGGGGGTCCGACCCATCCCGGGGGGACGACCCCTTCCCCCCCCCTCCCCACGAACCGCTCTCCAAGTTTCGGGTTTGGGGGTGGGGGGGAAATCTGGCCGCCAGCCGCCCGGCTTACCAGCTCGACGGCTCGCTCCCGGGGGTCCTCCGGGCGCCCCCAACCTTGCGCCCCGTCCAGCCTGTCCGGCTTCAGGGCGCAGCGCCAGCCGCGGCGGGGCAAGGCGGGGACTTTGGAAGCGGAGCGAAGGCGCCCCCGCCCCGTCTGCGGGCGGGACACACCCCCGGCGGCCCAGATAGACCCCCCCTTCCCCCCCCCGCCGCCGCCCTTCCCAAGCAGGATGAGAAGAAGGGGGGGGGGGTCTCTGCGCGCCTCCAGAATGCTGGGGGGGGGCTGCACGGCCGGCGGGCACGTCTCGGTACCAGCCCCGTCTGCCTTGGGGAAGAGCCAGGCTGGCACCCGTCTCAGCCGCCTGCGCTTGGCGCTGCCAGCCCCGGTTTTCCTTGGAAGCCCAGGTTCCCTTAGGAAGGGGAACTAAGCGAAGAACGGAGTTGGAAGGGGGGGGGTGTCTTGGAGGTCCTCTAGTCCAACCTGCTGCTGGAGCGGAAGACCCTAGCTAGGCCAGGGGTCTTCCAACTTTGGCCCTTTTTATGACTGGTGGACTTCAACGGGCGCCTGGCTGAGGAATTTTGGGAGTTGGAAGTCCACCAGTCATAAAAAGGGCCAAAGTTGAAGAAACCCACCACACACACACACACACACACACACACACACCAGGGATAGGCAATCTCGGCTCTTTTGTCACTCGTGGACTTCAACTCCCAGAATTCCTCAGGAATTCTGGGAGTTGAAGTCCACGAGTCATAAAAGAGCCGAGGTTGCCTACCCCTGGACTAGACCATTTCAGACAAATGGCCGTCCAGTCTCTTCTTAAAAACCTCCAGTGATGGAGCATTCACCACTTCTGGAGGCAGGTTGTTCCGCTGGTTAATTGTTCTAACTGTCAGGAAGTTTCTCCCTATTTCTAGGTTGCTTCTCTCCTTGACTAGTTTCCATCCGTTGCTTCTTGTCCTGCCTTCAGGGGCTTTGGAGAATAGCTTGACTGCCTCTTCTTTGGGGCAGCCCCTGAGATATTGGAAGACTGCTATCATGTCACCCCTCGTGCTTTTCTTCATTAAACTAGACAGACCCAACTCCTGCAATCATTCAACATATGCTTTAGCCTTCTGTTCCCCAAATCATCTTGTCTCCAGAAGAGGTGAAGCTGATCAAAGAGAGAAGCAACCTGGAATTAAGGAGAAACTTCCTGACAGTGAGGACAATGAACCAGTGGAACAGCTTGCCACCAGAAATCATGGGTGTTCTATTCTATTCTATTCTATTCTATTCTATTCTATTCTATTCTATTCTATTCTATTCTATTCTTTATTCTATTCTATTCTATTCTATAATGGAATGGAATGGAAGGAATAGAATAGAATAGAATTAAAATAGAATAAATAGAATGGAATGGAAGAGTAGAGTAGAGTATAGAGTAGAGTAGAGTAGAAGAACAGAGTTGGAAGGGACCTTGGAGGTCATCTAGTCCAACCCCCTGCTCAGGCAGGAAACCCTATACCAGGGATAGGCAACCTTGGCCCCTTCATGACTTGCGGACTTCAACTCCCAGAATTCCTGACCCAGCATGGGGGAACTATGGCCCCCTCATGACTTGGTGGACTTCAACTCCCAGAATTCCTCAGCCAGCATGGGGGAACTATGGCCCCCTCATGACTCGTGGATTTCAACTCCCAGAATTCCTGAGCCAGCATGGGGGAACTATGGCCCCCTCATGACTTGTGGATTTCAACTCCCAGAATTCCTGAGCCAGCATGGGGGAACTGTGGTCCCCCTCATGACTCGTGGACTTCAGCTCCCAGAATTCCTGAGCCAGCACGGCTCAGCTTGGAAACCTCTCCCTTTCCCCTCAGTGTGGCTGGCTGAGGAATTCTGGGAGTTGAAGTCCACGAGTCATAAAAAGGGCCAAGGTTGAAGACCCCTTGCCCCAGGGTTAGGCAATCTCAGCTCTTTTGTCACTTGTGGACTTCAACTCCCAGAATTCCAGACTCAGGAATTCTGGGAGTTGAAGTCCACGGGTCATAAAAGAGCCAAGGTTGCCTACCCCTGCCCTAGACCATTGCAGACAAATGAAGAACAGGACTGCTCGAAAAAATGGACTCAAGGCCGGAGTGAAGGCTAAGGGGACCTCCTCCTTATCTCCAACCTGAGGAGCAGCAGCCAGTTAGGAAGGAGCAGCCCACGGTCCTTTCCCACTTTGTCATTCCGTATTTGGGATCCAGATAACTCCCTGGGGCCGTTCGGAGGACCACGATTCCAAGGTGGGGCTGTGAGAAAAGATTTAACGAGAGCAGCAGATGCTCAGCAAGGCACAAGCCCAGCCCTCCACTTACCAGGACTTTCCATCCCAATCCCTATCTGGAATTTCTCAGAAAATGTGGATTTTTTTAAAAAAAAAGGTGGGGGGAGGATCCTCTCCATCTGCTTTTATTCCGAGTTCACCCAGAACGAGGTGGCTCTTGAATTAAGCCCTCTCCTGGGTGCAAGTGCGCTAGGCCAATGAAGAGAGGGACTAGGGGTGACATGATAGCAGTTCTTCCAATATTTGAGGGGTTGCCACAAAGAAGTGGGGGGGGGATCAACCTGTTCCCCAAAGCACCAGAAGGCAAGACAAAAAACAACGGAGGGAAACTAATCAAGGAGAGAAGAAGCAACCTGGAACTAAGGAGAAACTTCCTGACAGTGAGGAACAATTAACCAGTGGAACAACCTGCCTCCAGAAGCTGTGAATGCTCCAACACTGGAGGTTTTTAAAAAGAGACTGGAGGGCCATCTGTTTGGAATGATATAAGGACTTTGCTTTGAGCAGAGGGTTGGACTAGAAGACCTCCAAGGTCCCTTTCCAAGTCTGTCATTCTCTGCTGTTAGTTTAATGAAGTGAAGGACGAGGGGGGACATGATAGCATCTTCCAATATTTGAGGGGCTGCCCCAAAGAAGAGGGAGTCAAGCTCTTCTCCAAAGTACCTAAGGACAGGACAAGAAGCAACAGATGGAAACTCATCAAGGAGAGAAGCAACCTAGAACTAAGGAGAAACCTCCTGACAGTTGAGGACAATTAACCAGTGGAACTACTTGCCTCCAGAAGTTGTGGTTGCTCCAACACTGGATGTTTTCAAGAAGAGACTGGACAACGATTTGTCTGAAATGGTACAGGGTTTCCTGCCTGAGCAGGGGGTTGGACTAGATGACCTCCAAGGTCCCTTCCAACTATATTATTCTGTTAAAACTGCAAGTAAACCTCAACTTATTACAAAGGACTAACTCTATTCATAGCCTGCCTTTATTATTTTTATTTTACAAACAACTCACACAGTGGATGTGGTCCTCAACGTACGACCACAATTGAGCCCCCCCCCCATTTTCCGATGCTAAGCAAGACAGTTGCTCAGTGCGTTTTGCTTCATTTTATGACCTTTTTTTGCCACGGTTCTTAGCTGAATCACTGCAGCTGTTCAATTAGTGACATGGTTGTTAAGCTTGTGTACGTCATGATTTGAACCGCAGTCCTCGGTAAATGAGTTGCTTTGGTGTGAATGGATTGTTAGGCGTTTAAATGTAAGGTCAGACCTGTGTTAGCAAGGGAAAAGTCAGCTTAAATGCCATCTGTCTCCACCTAGTGGTGAATTCGGAGGCTGCAATGGAAAAAACCTGGATCCATTCTTTCTTTGTGCCTTTCTCTTTCTTTCTCTCTGTGCCTTTCTCTCTGTTTCTCTGTGCCTCTCTTTCTCTCTCTTTCTTTGTGCCTTTCTCTGTTTCTCTCTGTGCCTTTCTCTCTCTTTCTGTTTCTTTTTGTGCCTTTGTGACTTTCTGTCTTTCTCTGTGTGTGCCTTTCTTTCTCTCCCTCTTTCCATCTTTCTTTGTCTCTCTCTTTCTGTCGTTCTTTCTCTTTTTCCCTGTCTTTCTTTCTTTCTCTCTCTCTCTCTCTCACACACACACACACAAATGTGTTATGAACTTAACAACAGCAGTGATTCACTTAAAAGCTCTGGTGAGAGACATTGTAAAATGCGGCAAAACTCCTTTAACTGTCTTGCTTAGCAATGGAAATAACAGAGTAAGAGTTGGAAGGGACCTTGGAGGTCATCTAGTCCAACCCCCTGCTCAGGCAGGAAACCCTGTAAGATTCCAGACAAATGGCTGTCCAGTCTCTTCTTAAACACTTCCAGTGTTGGAGCATTCACCACTTCTGGAGGCAGGTTGTTCCACTGGTTAATTGTTCTCACTGTCAGGAAGTTTCTCCTTAGTTCCAGGTTGCTTCTCTCCTTGGTGAGTTTCCATCCGTTGCTTCTTGTCCTGCCTTCAGGCGCTTTGGAGAAGAGCTTAACTCCCACTTCTTTGGGGCAGCCCCTGAGATAGTGGAACACTGCTATCCTGTCCCCCCTGGTCCTTCTCTTCATTAAACTAGACCTGCCCAATTCCTGCAACCGTTCTTTATGTGTTTTAGCCTCCGATCCCCTGATCTTCTTGGTTGTTCTTCTCCATCCTCTTTGTTGGGCCTAACTGTCCTCATAACCTGAGGACTAGCTGCACGCCCTTCCCTGCAGGGCAGAATTTAGCAGGATCCTGGCGTTGTAAGAAAGCAGGGATCCTGGTCACTGGATCCTACCACTGCAGCCTTGGCTGCACTCCGCATTGGGGTACAGTGGGGAGAACGGGGCCTTGACCTTTGGGGTGTCCCGGCGACAAACCCAGCACCATCCAGTCAGACAAGGGCTGCCTTTAATAGAGAAAAGAGGAAAAAGCCGACATAGCTGGAGGAGGAAATTTAAAAACAGTGGGCCTAGGCCAGGGGTAGGCAACCTCGGCTCTTTTATGACTCATGGACTTCAACTCCCAGAATTCCTGAGTCAGAATTCTGGGAGTTGAAGTCCATGAGTCATAAAAGAGCCGAGGTTGCCTACCCCTGGCCTAGCCTTTGCCCAGGATGCAGCACCCAATGTGGGCCAAACACTGCCAAACCAAACCAGCAACGGAGCTCAAAGAGGTTTTTTTTGCAATCCAGGCATCTCCTTCCCGCTTCGTTCCCGGCGGCTACAAGGGGAAATCGTCGTCCGTCGGGATGTTGAGAACCACCTCCATATCCGGGGTGCACCTGGGGGCGGGTGTGGGGGGTGTGTGTGAAAGAGAGAAGCAGACAACATGAAATCCACACTAGGAAAGAAGGTGAGGCGTAAAAAGTAAGCCCCACCCCACCCCAAAATGGCACCACAAGGCCATGCGGGGGCTGGGGTGGGGCAGCCATCGGAACTACGAATCCGGGTCGTAAATACAGGTCGTCCTCAACGTACGGCCACAGCTGAGCCCAAAGCTTCTGTGGCGGGGTGAGACCGTGGGTAAGTGAATTTTGACCCGTTTTATGACGTTTCTTGCCACCGTTAAGTTAGTCCCAGGGTCGTTAAGCAAATCAGGCTTTTCCCCCATTGACTTTGCTTGTCAGGAGGTCGCCAAAGGGGGGGGGTGTCACGTGAACACGGGACACTGCAAACCGTCATACATGTGAGTCAGTCGCCAAGCATCTGAGTTTTGATCACATATTCGTGGGGATGCTGCAACGGTCGTGTGAAAAACGATCGTAAACTCCCTTTTTTTCAGTGCCGTCGTGACTTCGAACAGTCACTAAATGGACTCAGGCGCTTGGCAACTGAGTCATACTTATGGGGTTGCAGCATCCCTGTTTCACATGATCCCCTTTTGCGACTCTTCCGACAAGCAAAGTCAACTGAGAGGCCAAGTTCCCTTAACAGCCAGGTTACTAACTCGTCAACAGCAGTGATTCCCTTAACAACTCGGGCAAGGACAGTCGCAAAACGGGTCAAACTTCACTTAACAACTGTCTCACCTAGCAACAGACATCTTGGACCCAATTGTGGTCGTAAGCCGAGGACCACCTGTACACATTAGGGGCCTCTAGCATGCATTGTGGGCTGCTTATGCATCATATTGTTGCCTTTTAAACCCCAGGTTGCAATTGTACCCTTTCCATCTGTCGTAACTTCGAAGCGTCGCTAAGCGACCGGTCGTAAGTCCTGTATACGCTTCTTGGTGGCCGTTTCTTACCTGTGTTTCTCCAAAAATAAGACTGGGTCTTTTTTTTTTAATTTTGCACCAGGTCTTATTTTCGGGGTAGGCCTCACCTCACCTCTGGCACCGAGAGGCCAACGCAGCCGATCCACTTCTTCTGGAGCCGAACTTCTGCAGCTGCATTTGGGCCTGCATTCTGCAGTCAGGCCTTTCCAGAAGGCTTAAACAGCCGAGTACTGAGCTATGGATTCAATCCATCACTTGGTGCTCAGCTGCAGAGATCTTGCAGAACCGAGCTACAGACTGAACCCACAGCTCGGGTCTCGGCTGCACAGGCCTTCCGGAAAGCCCCGTGACTGAGAAAGGCAGGCCTGGCTGCAGAAGAGGCCTCAGGAGAAGAAGCAGGCCGGGCGGGGGAGAGGCCTGGCTGCAAGGAAAGTGGGTGTGAGGCGGGTGGGGCAGCTCCACACACCCCCATCCCTGCCCCAGCTTGATTTTTAGGTGTGTGCCTGGCACCAAAACTAGGGCTTATTTTCGGGGTAGGGCTTATATTAGGCCCACCCCCAAAAATCAAGCTAAGGCATAAGGTAGCTGTATGCAAGCCATGCGGCTGCCCGACAAGGGACGAGAAGGTGAAAAGGGAGGCCGTACTTGGGCCGGCGCAGAAGGACGTCGGGAAAAATGGTGTTGTAGGGGTCCCTAGCCGAGTGATGCAGGACAATGATGCTCTTGTGCAGTTTCTTCACTTCCTTCACCAGGTCGTTGATCACCTGAAATAATAATAATAATAATAATAATAATAATAATAATAATAATAATAATAATAATAATAATAATGAAGTTGGAAGGGACCTTGGAGATCATCTAGTCCAACCCCCTGCTCAGGCAGGAAACCCTGTAGCTTTTCAGACAAGTGGCTGTCCAGTCTCATAATACTAATACTAATAGGTAAAGGTAAAGGTTCCCCCGCACACGCGTGCTAGTCGTTTCCGACTCTAGGGGGCGGTACTCATCTCCGTTTCAAAGCCGAAGAGCCAGCGCTTGTCCGAGGACGTCTCCGTGGTCATGTGGCCGGCATGACTAGACGCCAAAGGTGCACGGAACGCTGTTACCTTCCCACCGGAGTGGTCCCTATTTTTCTACTTGCGTTTTTTTTACGTGCTTTCGAACTGCTAGGTTGGCAGAAGCTGGGATGAGTAACAGGCGCTCACTCTGCTACGCGGCACTCGGGATTCGACCTGCCAAACTGCCGACCTTCTGATCGACAAGCTCAGCGTCCTAACCCACTGAGCCACCGCGTCCCTTAATACTAATACGAAGAAGAAGAAGAAGAAGAAGAGGAAGAGGAAGAGGAAGAAGAAGAAGAAGAAGAAGAAGAAGAAGAAGAAGAAGAAGAAGAAGAAGAAGAAGAAGAAGAAGAAGAAGAAGAAGAAGAAGAAGAAGAAGAAGAAGTAGTTGTTGAAGTTGGAAGGGACCTTGGAGGTCATCTAGTCCAACCCCATGCTCAGGCAGGAAACCCTGTACCATTACAGACAAATTGGTTTCCAGTCTAATAATATTAATATTAATAATATTAATATTACTATTAATATTTATTAATATTAATAATAATATTAATAATAATATTAATATTATTAATAATAATGATGATGATGATGATGATGATGTCCAGTCTCTTCTTAAAAACAAAAAAAGGAGATCAAGGCCGGCTGTTCCCAGCTCCGAACATCTCCTGTGCCCCACTGCTTCCAGTTCGACTTCCCGGCCCCCCAGTGAGTTTTCAACATGGTTGGCATCCAGGTCTCCTGTTACAGATAGTCCTCGACTTACAAAAGTTTGTTTAGTGACAGTCGGAAGTTAGAGCGTCACTGACAAGAACGAGCTAGGACCATCTTTCCCCCTTCCGGCCGTTGCTGCATCTCCCACGGTCGCCTGATCAAAATTCAGATGCTTAGCAAAGGCTTCGCATTGATGAGGGTCGCAGCGTCCCTGGGGGTGGGGTGGGGGTCACGTGATCCCCTTTTGTGACCTTCTGACGAACAAAGTTCATCGGGAAAGCCAGATTCATTTCACAACCGGGTTGCTAACTTAACAACTGCAGTGCTTCACTTCACAACTGTGGCAAGGAAGGTCCTAAAATGGGGCAAAACTCAATAAATGTCTCGGTTAGCGACAGAAATTTTGGGCTGAATTGTGGTCGTAAGTCGAGGGTGACCTGTACAGTGTTTCACAATCTTGGCGGCTTTTAGACTCCCAGAATTCAACTCCCAGAATTCCCCAGCCAGCTAAACCTGCATCCGCTTCCCATTTGCGGCCAAACTGGCCCAAAACGAACCCACTGATTCGCTTAAGGACAGTGGCGTTCGGCTAATGACCTCTGCTAAAAAATCCATCAAATCGATTTGGTCACCCAGGCCACTAAGTGAATTGATGGCTCGCTATGGCCAGTTTGGCCGCCAATTTTTTTAGCTTTTGCCATTTTACAACCATCGTGACTTCTGGCTGAAGGGCAGGCTCCATTAGAGTTTAAGTCAACGATTAGCTGTAGAGTGACTTAAATAGCTTTTCTGTTTAATTCTTCTCATTTAATTGCCTGAATGGAGTACTTTTTTTTCTTTTTACTTTTTAATTACATGGTAAGCTACCCAGATTTCCTATATCAGGGCGATATAGTAATTTAATAGACAGACGGAGAGACAAACAGAGAAATATTAGATAGACAGATGGACAGACAGACAGGCAGACATATAAGACACAGATAGTAGACAAATAGACAGAAGGAAGGAAGGAAGGAAGGAAGGAAGGAAGGAAGGAAGGAAGGAAGGAAGGAAGGAAGGAAGGAAGGAAGAAAGAAAGAAAGAAAGAAAGAAAGAAAGAAAGAAAGAAAGAAAGAAAGAAAGAAAGAAAGAAAGAAAGAAAGAAAGAAAGAAAGAAAGAAAGAAAGAAAGAAAGAAAGACCGATATTAGAGACACATAGATATTAGATATAGACAGATTATCTATATGGGGCACAGGAGAGATAGATAGATAGATAGATAGATAGATAGATAGATAGATAGATAGATAGATAGATAGATAGATAGATAGATAGATAATTGCAAGGATAGAAAGATATAGATAGATATTAGATAGACATACAGAGAGAGATATTAGAGACACATATAAATAGATAGATAGTAGATATAGATAATATAGATGATAAATAGATAGATACAGATAGATAGATGATAGATAGATGATAGATAATTGATAAATAATAATAATAATAATAATAAGGCTTCAGCTGGTGCAGAATGCAGCCGCCCGAGTTGTGATGGGGGCCTCCCGATACTCCCATGTAACACCTCTACTCCGCGAGCTGCATTGGCTTCCGGTTGCCCTCCGGGTGAGATTCAAGGTGCTGGTGATGACCTATAAAGCCCTACATGGCATGGGTCCGGATTATCTTAGGGAGCACCTGCTGCCAGCATCAACTTCCCATCGTCCTGTGCGCTACCACAGGGAGGGCCTCCTCAGGGTGCCGCCGGTTAGGGAGTGCCGGCGGGTGATCCCCAGAGGGAGGGCGTTCTCTGTGGGCGCGCCTGCCCTTTGGAATGATTTACCTGTGGAACTCCGGACCGCCCCCGATCTGCGTTCATTTCGCCGGGACCTAAAAACCTGGCTTTTCGATTTATCAGGCCTGGACTGAAGGGGTTTTAGCTTTTTAAATATTGTTTTAATTGTTGGGTTTAATTAATTTAATTTATTTTAATTTTATATTATCTTTTATATTGTATTTTATGCTGCCCTGTAAACCACCCTGAGTCCTTCGGGAATAGGGCGGTATAGAAATCTAAACAAACAAACAAACAAACAAACAAACAAACAAATAAATAAACAAATAAATAAACAAATAAATAAATAATAAAAAGAAGAAGAAGAAGAAGAAGAAGAAGAAGAAGAAGAAGAAGAAGAAGAAGAAGAAGAAGAAGAAGAAGAAGAAGAAGAAGTAGTTGTTGGAAGGGACTTTGGAGGTCATCTAGTCCAACCCCCCGCTCAGGCAGGAAACCCTATACCATTTCAGACAAATGGCTGGCCAGTCTCTTCTTCAAAACCTCCAGTGTTGGAGCATTCACCACTTCTGGAGGCAGGTTGTTCCACTGGTTAGTTGTTCTAACTGTCAGGAAGTTTCTCCTTAGTTCTAGGTTGCTTCTCTCCTTGACTAGTTTCCATCCGTTGCTTCTTGTCCTGCTTTCAGGTGCTTTGGAGAATAGCTTGACTCCCTCTTCTTTGGGGCAGCCCCTGAGATACTGGAACACTTCTATCATGTCCCCCCTCACCCTTCTCTTCATTAAACTACACATACTCAATTCCAGCAACCGTTCCCTATATATTTTAGCCTCCAGTCCCCCAATCATCTTTGTTGCTCTTCTCTGTACCCTTTCTAGAGTCTCGACATCTTTTTTACATCGTGGTGACCAAAACTGGATGCAGTATTCCAGGTGTGGCCTTACCAAGGCATTGTAAAGTGGTATTAGTACTTCACTTGATCTTGATTCTATCCCTGTTAATGCAGCCTAGCACTGTGTTGGCTTTTTTGGCAGCTGCAGCACACGGCTGGCTCATAGATAGATAGATAATAGACAGAGATAGACAGATATAGATAGATAGATAGATAATAGATAATAGATAGATATAGATCAGGTGTGTCAAACTCAATTTCATTGAGGGCCGCATCAGCATTGCGGTTGCCCTCAGGGGGCCGGGTGGGTATGGCCTGGGTGGGCGTGGCCTACTGGGTGGGCGTGGCTAGAGTGCGTATGGCCTACTGGGTGGGCGTGGCCAGCTCTACATCGTTGGCATCAAGGGTGCCTATGGGGGCCTGGGCAGGAGTGGGACAGATCTGAGGGTCTCTGGCAGAAGGAGGGTCTCTGGGCCAGGGCCAAGGCAGTGGGGGCCGTTCCCTCCCTGTTTCCAGGTTGGCTTCACGGGCCACATGAAACCACTTCGCGGGCCGGATCTGGCCCCCGGGCCTTGTGTTTGACATGTCTGGTATAGATGATAGATAATAGATAGATAGATAATAGATATAGATAGATGATAGATAGATAATAGATAGATATAGTTATTGGATAGATTGACAGACAGATATTATAGACACATAGAAATTAGATAGAGATAGATAACTGACTGCGATTCCCAGATTTCCTTACCTCCTTTTGTGCTTTTATCTGCCTTCTCAGTTCTGTGTTGTTCCGGTGCATCTGCTCCAGGCCGTCTTGATACTTCAGCAGCGTCTTCTAGAATGACAAAAAAAGGACGACAAAATTTAAGACGGGAACAGCGGTTCACGATCTCTGGGTGGCCACGTGAGGTGGCAAGATCCCTTAAAGACAGCTAGTCCTCGACTTTTAACCGTTCATTTAACCAGCGTTCGCTTACAGCAGCACTGGGGAAAAAAAGAGATTTAGGACCGGTCCTCCCACTTACGACCGTCGCAGCGTACCCCATGGTCACATGATCAAAATCCAGATGCTTGGCAACTGGCATGAACGAATGACGGTTGCACAGTGACCAGGTTTTGTGTGTTTTTTTCGGCCCGTGTGGGACAAGCCAAGTCAATGGCGAAAGCCCAATTTCCTTAATGACGGTATATGATTCACTTAGCAGCTGCAGTGATTCGCTTAAGGGTGGTGGCCAGAAAGTTCGCAAAATGGGGCAGAGCTCGCTTAACAGGTGTCTTGGTTAGAAATTCTGGGCTCAGTTGGGGTCCTTAAGTAGAGGTAGCCCCAAACATGGGCTTGTGATGGCGTTGCCCAGTCCACCGAAAACAAAACGAAAAGTGCTGTGGGCACTCCATCATTAGAACTTTTTAAGAAGACAGTCACCTGTCTGAGATGGCCTACGACTTTCTCCTGCTTGAGCAGGGGGCTGGACTAGAAGACCTCCAAGGTCCCTTCCAGCTCCTATTCTCTTCTCTTCTCTTCTCTTCTCTTCTCTTCTCTTCTCTTCTCTTCTCTTCTCTTCTCTTCTCTTCTATTCTATTCTATTCTATTCTATTCTATTCTTATACTATTCTATTTTATTTAAATTCTATTCTGTTTTGTTCTATTCTATTCTATTCCATTCCATTCTACTCTATTTTAAATTCTATTCTATTCTACTCTACTCTACTCTACTCTACTCCACTCCACTCCACTCCACTCCACTCCATTCCATCCTATTTTAAATTCTATTCTATTCTATTCTATTCTATTTAATGAAGAGGAGGAGTAGGTGACATGATAACAGGATTCCAGTATTTGAGGGGCTGCCACAAAGAAAAGGGGGGGGTCAACCTGAACGTAGGACAAGAAGCAACGGATGGAGACTAATCAAGGAGAGAAGGAACCTGGAACTAAGGAGAAACTTCCTGACAGTGAGACCAATTAACCAGTGGAACTACCTGCCTCCAGAAGCTGTGAATGCTCCAACACTGGAAGTTTTTAAGAAGAGACTGGCCAGCCATTTGTCTGAAATGGTATAGGGTCTCCTGCCTGAGCAGGGGGCTGGGCTAGAAGACCTCCAAGGTCCCTTCCAGCTCTATTCTGTCTCCATTGGGAGACATCCCAACAAGCCATGCAGAAGAGCAATCCTCTAGAGCGCACATAGGCTCTCCTGCTTGAGCAGGGGGTTGGACTAGATGACCTCCAAGCTCCCTTCCAGCTGTATTCTGATTGATTGGGGGAAAAACCCCCTCAAGAAAGTCCAGTTCCTCTTTCGGGGGGGTGGAGGGAAGGCACTTTTGGGCCAGGCGGAGGGATTCCACTCACATCGGCCACGGACTGCAGAATGCGCTCCCGCTCGTCCCGGGCCTTTCCCGCTAAGGAGTCCAGGAACCGCTTGGCCAGATCTTCGGTGTCTTCCAATTCGTACTGCAGGGGGCAGAAGAGCAGAAAGAGGGAGGGTGTGTGTGTGTCTTTAAAGAAGGGTCCGGGGACTGCACGCTCCCCCCCACCTCAGCCCACCCTTGAGACGGAGCCCCCCCCCCCCGTCCACCTGTTGCTCCTCGTTCAGGTTCCGGATGCTGCGCAGAAGGGAGGAGATCTGGACGGCCTTCAGCGGATACTCCTTGTCCATGTACGTCCGCAGGAGGTTGACCTCCTCTTGCAAGGTGTGGACTTTGGTGCCGACCTGTTTCAGCTCCAGGTCCATCTCTGGAGGGGAGAGAAAGAGAAGCTGTGGGCCGCTTTGCTCTCTGCAAACAGCCTGGCAGCCCCTGAGGGCGGAAGGAAGTTCTGAGGCCCGCTCTCAGAAGGAGATGTGTGTGTGTGTGTGTAAATATATAACCATACAATACATGTAAGCACATACATATATGTACAGTATATATAAATATATTATAGACACACACACATATATATACACAGACCCATACATATACAAATATGCATATATGCATATGTGTGTGTGTATGTATATATATATACACACACACATATACATACATACATACATATATATATATATATATATATATATATATATATATATATATACACACACACACACACATACGCATACATATACCTATACTCACATATATATATACACACATACATATATATATACATATCTGTATATACACACATATACATACATACTTATCTATACACACATACACACGTGTGTATATATATATATACATATATATACATACTGTATGTGTGTGTGTGTGTGTGTGTAAAAAAATTTTTTGGATTGTTAACAAAGAATTAAAGGGAGACTGATATGCATTTCAAACTTATTTGTTCTCATCAGTCAGCCACACCCTTCTGAGATTAGAACCTGGGCCAATTGCATATTAGGCAATTGTTCTAACCTCTAGGCCACTGGCTCTTTCTTGCTTTGTTGGCTGAGAGGCAAGGGAGATATGTGTTAAGTGTTTGTTAAGTATTTTAGAATACCTTGCTAGGCCCCAAACACAGGACAAATCTTATTGCCTGTTTCAGCCTAACCCAAGGCCGTCCACAGGTTGTAGTCACAACAGTGACAGCTCATATTTGTGTAAATTTTAAATTTACTTTTGGGGCGAGGCACACACCTAAAAATCAAGCTGGGGAGGGGGTGGAGGGGTGGAGTTGCCCCACCCGCCCGGCACCCACTTATTTTGCAGCCAGGCCTCCAGGCCTCGCCAGCCCACTTCTTCTCCTGAGGCTTCTTCGGCTGCCAGGCCTGCATTTCTTTCCAAAAGGCCTCTGCAGCTGAGAACCGAGCTATGGATTGAATCCGTAGCTCAGTACTTGGCTGCAGAGGCCTTCCGGAAAGGCAGCACGTCAGCCCCAGAAGAAGTGGACCAGCTGAGCAGGGCTGTCGTTGTTGGAGGTGAGTATGAAAGACCTGTTGCCTCTTTTGGAGGCAAAAACAAAAAAACAAAAAACCCGGTCTTACTTTCGTGGAAACATGGTAGATAGATAGATAGATAGATAGATAGATAGATAGATAGATAGATAGATAGATAGATAGATATTGGATGGATGGATGGATGGATGGATATGTAGATGATAGGTAGATGATAGATGACAAGATAGACTGATAGATAGATAGATAGATAGATAGATAGATAGATAGATAGATAGATAGTAGATGATAGATAGATAGATAGATAGATAGATAGATAGATAGATAGATAGATAGATAGATAGAAGATGATAGATAGATAGTAGATGATAGATAGATAGATGATAGATATTAGATGGATGGATGGATGGATGGATGGATGGATATGTAGATGATAGGTAGATGATAGATGACAAGATAGACTGATAGATAGATAGATAGATAGATAGATAGATAGATAGATAGATAGATAGATGATAGATAGATAGATAGTAGATGATAGATAGATAGATAGATAGATAGATAGATAGATAGATAGATAGATAGATAGATAGATAGATAGATAGATAGATATTAGATGGATGGATGGATGGATGGATGGATGGATATGTAGATGATAGGTAGATGATAGATGACAAGATAGACTGATAGATAGATAGATAGATAGATAGATAGATAGATAGATAGTAGATGATAGATAGATAGATAGATAGATAGATAGAAGATGATAGATAGATAGTAGATGATAGATAGATAGATAGATAGATAGATAGATAGATAGATAGATGATAGATATTAGATGGATGGATGGATGGATGGATGGATGGATATGTAGATGATAGGTAGATGATAGATGACAAGATAGACTGATAGATAGATAGATAGATAGTAGATGATAGATGATAGATAGATAGATAGATAGATAGATAGAAGATGATAGATAGATAGTAGATGATAGATAGATAGATAGATAGATAGATAGATAGATAGATAGATGATAGATATTAGATGGATGGATGGATGGATGGATACGTAGATGATAGGTAGAATGATAGATGACAAGATAGACAGATAGATAGATAGATAGATAGTAGATGATAGATGATAGATAGATAGATAGAAGATGATAGATAGATAGTAGATGATAGATAGATAGATAGATAGATAGATAGATAGATAGATAGATAGATAGATAGATAGATAGATGATAGATATTAGATGGATGGATGGATACGTAGATGATAGGTAGAATGATAGATGACAAGACAGATAGATAGATAGATAGATAGATAGATAGATAGATATTAGATGGATGGATGGATGGATATGTAGATGATAGGTAGATGATAGATGACAAGATAGACTGATAGATAGATAGATAGATAGATAGATAGATAGATAGATAGATAGATAGATAGATAGTAGATGATAGATGATAGATAGATAGATAGAAGATGATAGATAGATAGTAGATGATAGATAGATAGATAGATAGATAGATAGATAGATAGATAGATAGATAGATAGATGATAGATATTAGATGGATGGATGGATGGATGAATGGATGGATACGTAGATGATGGGTAGAATGATAGATGACAAGATAGACAGATAGATAGATAGATAGATAGATAGATAGATAGATAGATAGATAGTAGATGATAGATAGATGATAGATAGATGATAGATGATAGATAGATAGATAGATAGATGATAGATAGATAGATAGATAGATAGATAGATAGATAGATAGTAGATGATAGATAGATAGATAGATAGATAGTAGATGATAGATAGATAGATAGATAGATAGATAGATAGATAGATAGATAGATAGAAGATGATAGATAGATAGTAGATGATAGATAGATAGATAGATAGATAGATAGATAGATAGATAGATAGATAGATAGATATTAGATGGATGGATGGATGGATATGTAGATGATAGGTAGATGATAGATGACAAGATAGACTGATAGATAGATAGATAGATAGATAGATAGATAGATAGATAGATAGATAGTAGATGATAGATGATAGATAGATAGATAGATAGAAGATGATAGATAGATAGTAGATGATAGATGATAGATAGATAGATAGATAGATAGATAGATAGATAGTAGATGATAGATAGATAGATAGATAGATAGATAGATAGATAGATAGATAGATAGAAGATGATAGATAGATAGTAGATGATAGATAGATAGATGATAGATATTAGATGGATGGATGGATGGATGGATGGATGGATATGTAGATGATAGGTAGATGATAGATGACAAGATAGACTGATAGATAGATAGATAGATAGATAGATAGATAGATAGATAGATAGATGATAGATAGATAGATAGTAGATGATAGATAGATAGATAGATAGATAGATAGATAGATAGATAGATAGATATTAGATGGATGGATGGATGGATGGATGGATGGATATGTAGATGATAGGTAGATGATAGATGACAAGATAGACTGATAGATAGATAGATAGATAGATAGATAGATAGATAGATAGTAGATGATAGATAGATAGATAGATAGATAGATAGAAGATGATAGATAGATAGTAGATGATAGATAGATAGATAGATAGATAGATAGATAGATAGATAGATAGATGATAGATATTAGATGGATGGATGGATGGATGGATGGATGGATATGTAGATGATAGGTAGATGATAGATGACAAGATAGACTGATAGATAGATAGATAGATAGTAGATGATAGATGATAGATAGATAGATAGATAGATAGATAGAAGATGATAGATAGATAGTAGATGATAGATAGATAGATAGATAGATAGATAGATAGATAGATAGATAGATAGATGATAGATATTAGATGGATGGATGGATGGATGGATACGTAGATGATAGGTAGAATGATAGATGACAAGATAGACAGATAGATAGATAGATAGATAGTAGATGATAGATGATAGATAGATAGATAGAAGATGATAGATAGATAGTAGATGATAGATAGATAGATAGATAGATAGATAGATAGATAGATAGATAGATAGATAGATGATAGATATTAGATGGATGGATGGATACGTAGATGATAGGTAGAATGATAGATGACAAGACAGATAGATAGATAGATAGATAGATAGATAGATAGATATTAGATGGATGGATGGATGGATATGTAGATGATAGGTAGATGATAGATGACAAGATAGACTGATAGATAGATAGATAGATAGATAGATAGATAGATAGATAGATAGATAGTAGATGATAGATGATAGATAGATAGATAGAAGATGATAGATAGATAGTAGATGATAGATAGATAGATAGATAGATAGATAGATAGATAGATAGATAGATGATAGATATTAGATGGATGGATGGATGGATGAATGGATGGATACGTAGATGATGGGTAGAATGATAGATGACAAGATAGACAGATAGATAGATAGATAGATAGATAGATAGATAGATAGATAGTAGATGATAGATAGATGATAGATAGATGATAGATGATAGATAGATAGATAGATAGATAGATGATAGATAGATAGATAGATAGATAGATAGATAGATAGATAGTAGATGATAGATAGATAGATAGATAGATAGTAGATGATAGATAGATAGATAGATAGATAGATAGATAGATAGATAGAAGATGATAGATAGATAGTAGATGATAGATAGATAGATAGATAGATAGATAGATAGATAGATAGATAGATATTAGATGGATGGATGGATGGATATGTAGATGATAGGTAGATGATAGATGACAAGATAGACTGATAGATAGATAGATAGATAGATAGATAGATAGATAGATAGATAGATAGTAGATGATAGATGATAGATAGATAGATAGATAGAAGATGATAGATAGATAGTAGATGATAGATGATAGATAGATAGATAGATAGATAGATAGATAGATGATATATTAGATGGATGGATGGATGGATACGTAGATGATAGGTAGAATGATAGATGACAAGATAGACAGACAGATAGATAGATAGATAGATAGATAGTAGATGATATATGATAGATAGATAGATAGAAGATGATAGATAGTAGATGATAGATAGATAGATAGATAGATAGATAGATAGATAGATAGATAGATAGATAGATAGATGATAGATATTAGATGGATGGATGGATGGATGGATGGATACGTAGATGATAGGTAGAATGATAGATGACAAGATAGACAGATAGATAGATAGATAGATAGATAGATAGATAGATACTAGATGATAGATAGAGATAGATAGATAGATAGATAGATAGATAGATAGATAGATAGATAGATAGATATTAGATGGATGGATGGATGGATGGATATGTAGATGATAGGTAGATGATAGATGACAAGATAGACTGATAGATAGATAGATAGACAGATAGATAGATAGATAGTAGATGATAGATGATAGATAGATAGATAGATAGTAGATGATAGATAGATGATAGATGATAGATGATAGATTGATAGATAGATAGATAGATAGATAGATAGATAGATAGATAGATAGATAGATAGTAGATGATAGATAGATAGATAGATAGATAGATAGATAGATAGATAGATAGATAGATAGATAGATATTAGATATTATTTTTCAGGGATTAAATTTAATTCTTTTTAATTGTTTTTAATTTTTGTATCAATATTTTATTTACCCTGTAAACCGCCCTGAGTCCTTCGGGAAAGGGCGGTATATAAATCCAATAAAATAAAAATAAATAAAAAATAAAAATGGATGGATGGATGGACATGTAGATGATAGGTAGATGATAGATGACAAGATAGACAGATAGATAGATAATATAGATGATAGATAGATAGATAGTAGATGATAGATATAGATAGATAGATAGATAGATAGATAGATAGATAGATAGATAAATGATAGATAGATAGATGATAGATAGATAGATAGATGATAGATAGATAGATAGATAGACAGATAGATAGATAGATAGATAGATAGATGATAGATAGATAGATAGATGATAGATAGATATATAGATGATAGATAGATAGATAGATAGACAGACAGACAGACAGATAGTAGATAGATAGATAGATAGATAGATAGATAGATAGATAGATAGATAATTAGATGGATGGATGGATATGTAGATGATAGGTAGATGATAGATGACAAGATAGACAAATAGATACATAGATAATAGATAGATGATAGATGATAGATAGATAGTAGATGATAGATGATAAATAGATAGATAGATAGATAGATAGATAGATAGATAGATATTGGATGGATGGATGGATGGATATGTAGATGATAGGTAGATGATAGATGACAAGATAGACAGATAGATAGATAGATAATAGATAGATGATAGATAGATATTAGATGGATGGATGGATAGATGATAGATAAGATAGATAGATGATATAGATAGATGATGGATGATTAGATAGATAGATAAGATAGATAGATAGATAGATAGATAGATAGATAGATAGATAGATAGATAGATAATTACAAGGACCAGTCATAATTCTGTTTTTTTAATGCGACTGTGACTTCGAACAGTCACTAAATGAGGACAGTTTTAAGTCAAGGACTACCTGTACATCTTGGCCCCCTTTTTAAGATGCTTGATAAGCAACATCGCCATGATGCACTAACCTTTCCTTGGACCTGGAAATATGGACCTCTCCTCTGCCCACCCCCTCCCCACCCCACACTCCCCCCTCCCCACCTCCCAGTGAGGAGGGCAGGTGGGCACTGCTTACTCGCCATGTTCTTCTCCACGTTCTTCTCCACGACTTTGAGCTCGGCTTTGGCGACCCCAACTTGGTTCTGATTGGAGTCCCGGAGAGTGGCGATGATCCGCTGTGGGATGGAAGCGATGGGGCACAATTAACCAGGGGAACGGAAGTTGCCTCTGGACGCTGTGGGCACTGCATCGCTGGAGGTTTTCAAGAAGGGAATGGACAGCTACCTGTCTGGAAGGATGTAGGCCAGGGGTAGGCAACCTGAGCTCTTTTGTGACTCGTGGACTTCAACTCCCAGAATTCCTGAGCCAGCATGGGGGAACTATGGCCTCCTCAGGACTTGTGCACAACTCCCAGAATTCCTGAGCCA
Source organism: Vipera latastei (assembly GCA_024294585.1). Classification (NCBI taxonomy): domain Eukaryota; kingdom Metazoa; phylum Chordata; class Lepidosauria; order Squamata; family Viperidae; genus Vipera; species Vipera latastei. Next base: position 3,209,837 of record CM044356.1, read on the forward strand.
GCATGGGGGAACTGTGGCCCCTTCGTGACTCGTGGACTTCAACTCCCAGAATTCCTGAGCCAGCATGGGGGAACTGTGGCCCCTTCGTGACTCGTGGACTTCAACTCCCAGAATTCCTGAGCCAGCATGGGGGAACTGTGGCCCCTTCGTGACTCGTGGACTTCAACTCCCAGAATTCCTGAGCCAGCATGGGGAAACTGTGGCCCCTTCATGACTCGTGGACTTCAACTCCCAGAATTTCTGGGCCAGCATGGCTCAGCTTGGAAACCTCTTCCTTTCCCCTCAGCATGGCTGGCTCAGGAATTCTGGGAGTTGAAGTCCACGAGTCATAAAAGAGCCAAGGTTGCCTACCCCTGGTATAGGCCGTATTTCAGACCAGTAACTGTCCAGCCTCTTCTTAAACCCCTCCAGTGATGGGAGCACCCAGGAGGCAGGTAATTCCACTGATTAGTGAATACAGTAGAGCTGGAAGGGACCTTGGAGGTCTTCTAGTCCAGCCCCCTGCTCAAGCAGCAGAACCTATACCAGGGGTCGGCAACCTGAAAAAGCAAAAGAGCCACTGGGAACCGGTTCCATCAAACATTAAAAAAAGTGGGAGCCGCGCGCGTGCATCCACGCACGCGCATGCGCAAAACATTGTTTTTTGCGCATGCGCGTGCGTGGATACACGCGCGCGGTTCCACTTTTTTTTATGTGGACGCACCTGCACGCCAGCAGCGACGGGTCTCCGTGGTGACGGGCGCTGGGTTGCGGCGCCACCTTCAGCCCGGGCGTCGCCGGAGCCACCCCCGGGACCTCCAAACTGCCGCCCAAACACCCGTTTGGAGACCTGGCACCAGCAGGTCTCCAAACCGCACCTCCGCCCGAACACCAGCAGGCCTCCAAACGGGTGTTCGGGCGGAGGTGCGAGAGAGGTGCGCGCGCAGCTCTCCCAACCTTTGGAGTGGTGTGCACGCACCTCCTCCCATTCAGAGTGGTGCGCGCGCACCTCCGCCCGTTCGGAGAGGTGCGCGTGCACCGGGCGACTGGGAGCCGCAGGAGACGTCTCAAAGAGCCGCATGCGACTCCGGAGCCGCGGGTTGCCGACCCGTGACCTATACCATCTCAGACAAGTGACTGTCCAGTCTTTTCTTAAAAGTCTCCAGGGATGGAGCACCCACGATTTCTGGTGGCAAGCTGTTCCACTGGTTAATTGTCCTCACTGTCAGGAAGTTTCTCCTTAATTCCAGGTTGCTTCTCTCTTTGGTCGGTTTCCAACCATGGTTTCTCGTCCTTCCCTCTGGTGCTCTGGTGAACAAAGTGACCCCCTCCTCTTCTTTGTGGCAGCCCCTCAGATACGGGAACTCTGCTATCGTGTCTCCCCCATTTCTTCTTTTCTTTTCTTTAGCCAAACCCAAGTCCTACAGCCGTGCTTCATATGGTCTCCAGTCCTTGGATCATCCTAGTTGCTTAGGACTGGGGTCCCCAATCCCCGGTCCGTGGACTGGTACCAGGCCACGGCATGCCAGCAACCCTTCCGCACAAACAAGCAAAGCCCCATCCGCAGGATGCAGGCAGCACACAAAACCACACACCCTCCGGTGCGCAGAAAAACATCTCTCCAGGTCACCGGTCCCTGGTGGCCAAAAGGTTTGGGACCTCTGACTTAGAAGACCCTATACCTTAGGGGTCTTCAAACTTGGCCCTTTTTAGGACTTGTGGACTTCAACTCCCAGAATTCCTCAGCCAGGCACGCGTCATCAAAGGGCCAAGTTTGAAGAGCCCTGGTTTAGCCATATCCAGTGTTTCTCAGCCTTGTCCACTTTAAGAACTGGAACTAAGGAGAAACTTCCTGACAGTCGGAACAATTAACCAGTGGAACAACCTGCCTCCAGAAGTGGTGAATGCTCCAACACTGGAAGTTTTTAAGAAGAGAACGGACAGCCATTTGTCTGAAATGGTATAGGGTTTCCTGCCTGACCAGGGGGTTGGACTAGTTGACCTCCAAAGTCCCTTCCAACTACTACTAATTATTATTATTGTTGTTGTTGTTGTTGTGTAGTGGGTTCTGGAGTGCAGGAAGGACGCCGAGACGATGAGTACAGCATGGCAGATCTTTATTAGGTGGAAGTGACTGTACTGGGGAATAGGGGTTACCTGCCCTCCTTTTATACCTGGCCAGGTGAGCAGCCGGCCAATGGGTTTGAACCTCTGTTTCCCGCCGAAACTGGGTTCCCGCCAAAACAGTTACAGTTCAACGCCCCCTGGTGGTGACTGCTATGTAAGTGTGTATGTGTTCTCTTCACCTGGATACATAACAATTGTTGTTGTTGTTGTTGTTGTTATTATTATTATTATTATTATTACTATTACTATTATTATTGTTGTTGTTGTTGTTGTTGTTGTTATTATTATTATTACTATTACTATTATTATTGTTGTTGTTGTTTTGTTGTTGTTGTTATTGTTGTTTGTTGTTGTTGTTGTTGTTGTTGTTGTTATTATTATTATTATTATTATTATTATTATTATTATTATTATTATTATTATTATTATTATTAGGGGTGGACTTCAACTCCCAGAATTCCCCAGCCAGCAAAGCAAAAGTGGCTGGGGGATTCTGGGAGTTGAAGTCCACAAGTCCTGAAAGGGCCAAGTGTGAAGACCCCCTGCTATACCTTTTCAGACAAATGGCTGCCTTTGGTTAACCAACCGACCGTTCCGGTGGGCGCCGAGCCCACCTGCCATGGGGCAGCCTGCCGTCTCCCTTGCTCTCTGCGGTGAAGGGCCTGGCTGCAGTTGGACTCTCCGTGCCCCAAAGCCCGGCTCGGCTGCTGACCCCTGCCCTCCCCCTGCGGCCTCACCTACCCCAAACATGTCGTACTGCTGCAGGAGGGAGCGTGCTTGGCTGGCCGAATCGGCTTCCGTCTCCTGGATCTTCTCCATCAGCTCCTTATTCTTCTCCAGCAGCACGGAGGAATGGTGCCTCAGCTCCTCCAGGCTGCTCGCCTTGCTCTTAGAAAGCCGCTAAGGTGGGGTTTGGGGGGGTGTTTTTGTTTTGTGGGGGGGGGAGAAAAAGAAGGTTGCAACAGGGGTTCTCAGTCTCCCCCACTTTAAAAAAAAAGGAATGGCTTTCAACTCCCAGAATTCCGGGAATGGAAATCCAGCCACCTTAAAGTTGTCCAGATTTTAAGGAAGGCTGGATTCCCAAAGGGCTCCACTCCATCCTGACTGGCAATCAGAGGGAAGGAGACCCCAGTCCTGGAAGGGTGCCATCCCTCCCCCCTCCCTCCCCCTTTCCTTCTTTCCTTCCTTCCTTTCAAATCAACCTTCCTACCTAGCTTCTTCCTTCCTTCTTTCCTTCCTTCTCCTGTCCTCCTTCCTTCCTTCCTTCTTTCTTTTTCTTTCTTTATTCCCTTCCCTCCCTCCCTCCATTCCTTCCTTCTTTCCTTTCAAATCAGCCTTCCTACCAAGCTTCCTCCCTCCCTCCCTTCTTTCCTTCTCCTGTCCTCCTTCCTTCCTTCCTTCTCCTTTTTCTTTCCTTATTCCCTTCCCTTCCCTCCCTCCATTCCTTCCCTCCATTCCTTCCTTCCTTCCTTCCTTCCTTTCCTTCCAAATCAACATTCCTACCTAGCTTCTTTCTTTCTTTTCTTTTTTCTTTCTTTTTCTTTCTTCCTTCCTTCCTTTTTTCCAGATCAACATTCCTACCTAGCTTCTTTCTTTCTTTCTTTCTTTCTTTCTTTCTTTCTTTCTTTCTTTCTTTCTTTCTTTCTTTCTCTTTCTTTCTTTTTTCTTTTTCTTTCTTCCTTCCTTCCTTTTTTCCAGATCAACATTCCTACCTAGCTTGCTTTCTTTCTTTCTTTCTTTCTTTCTTTCTTTCTTTCTTTCTTTCTTTCTTTCTTTCTTTCTTTCTTTCTTTCTTTCTTCTTTTTTCTTTTCTTTCTTTCTTTTTCTTTCTTCTTTCTTTCTCTTTCTTTCCTTTCTTTTTCTTTCTTTCTTCCTCCCTCTCTCCCCCTCCCTTCCTCCTTCATTCCTTTCTTTCCAGATCAACATTCCTACCTAGCTTTTCTTTCCTTCTTTCTTTTTCTTTCTTCCTTCCTTCCTCCCTCCTCTCTCCCTCCCCCTCTTTCCTTCCTTCCTCCCTCCCTCTCTCCCTCCTTCCTTCCTCAAGATCAACCCTCCTTTTTTCTCTCCCTCCCTTGCCTATCTTTCTAAACCTGCCCATCTCAGCCAAGGGGTTCAGAGTGGCTTACAATTCTAAAATCCCTCTTTCTCCAGGTGTTCACCATTTGCACCTTCCTTTCCAATCCCCAAATTCGAGGTTCTGCTCTCAATCCCCAGGGGAACACCATGCGAATCTGGACTCACTGCCCGCTCCCCCCCCCCGCTTCAGCCATCAGCGGAGCCCAGGTGAGACACCCCCAGCCCCGTTTCCAGGGGCCCTTCCCTTCCGGTACCTGCAGGATTCTGATGTTTGCCTTGGCCATTTCCTCCGTCAGGGCTTGGTGCCAGCCCACCTTGTGCCTCATGGACGGGGTGGCTCTCAGGGCCAGGCCCCAGGCCTTGCGCTCCTCTAGGAACAGAAGAGAAGCGGGGGGGGGGGGGAAACCTGAGGCTGTTGCTCTGGTTAGGCAGCCTAAAGCAGGCCAGAGAAGGCAGCCGGAATAGATTCTGCACCAAAAATTGGAGAGCAAAAGTTTTGTCTAGCGGTGAAGGCACCAGGCTAGAAACCAGAAGGTTGGGAGTTCTAGTCCTGCTTTAGATATAAGGGCCAGCTGGGTGATTTTTGGACAATCACCAGGAGACTGTGAGATAGTTTCTGTCTGTTTGTCTATCTTTTTCCTTCCTGCCTGCCTGCCTTCCTTCCTCTTCCCTCCCTCCCTCCCTCCCTCTCCTTCCTTCCTTCCTTCCTTCCTTCCTTCCTTCCTTCCTTCCTTCCTTCCTTCCTTCCTTCCTTCCTTCCTTCCTTCCAGTGTTAGCACCACTTTACAAGGCCTCGCTCAGGCCACACTGGGAATACTGCATCCAGTTTTGGTCACCACGACTTTAAAAAGGTGTTAAAACTCTGGAAAGGGTGCAGAGAAGAGCAACAAAGATGATCAGGGTACTGGAGGCTAAAACATACAAAGAACGGTTGTGGGAATTGGGTTATGTCTACTTTAACGAAGAGAAGGACGAGGGGAGACATGATAGCCGTCTTCGAATATCTCAGGGGCTGCCCCAAAGAAGAGGGAGTCAAGCTATCCTCCAAAGCGCCTGAAGGCAGGACAAGAAGCAACGGATGGAAACTAACCAAGGAGAGAAGCAACCTAGAACTAAGGCAGAATTTCCTGACAGTGAGGACAATTAACAAGTGGAACTACCTGCCTCCAGAAACTGTGAATGCTGCAACACTGAAAGTTTTCAAGAAGAGACTGGACAGCCATTTCTTTGACATGGTATAGTTTTCCTGCCTGAGCAAGGGGGTTGGACTAGAAGACCTCTAAGGTCCCTTCCAACTCTGTTATTCTATATTCTATATATCCCTTTTCTTCTTTCCCTTTCTCTCTCCCCCCCTCTCTCCTGCATTTTCCTAGGCAGAACGTCAGCGGTGCCAGCCCCTTCCCTTCTTCCTGAACTGAGCAGGAAGCAACTGGTCCGAGGTCACCCAGCTGGCTTCGGGGTTTAAGGCAGGATTCGCACTCAGGTTCCTCTGTTCCACTAAAACCGAACTAGCCCTCCTTCCCCTATTTAGAAGAAGGATTCTCTTAGCCTCTTTTTTATTTATTTACAGGAAGAACCGGTCCTTCCCTTTCTACCCAAGCACCTTCTATCCTTGATAAACCTTGGCTAGTTCTTTTGGGACTTTCAGCCTCTTGAGTATCTCTGAGTGGCCTTCTTTTCACTAAGCCACACAAACTCTATCAAAAAAAAAAAGAAACACTGGAAATGTGTGTTTTTTTTATTCCTCCTCCTCCTCCCACCCCTGGGCGGGCCAGACTACGTCAGCCAAACTCTTTTTCCCCACCTGTTCTCTTGGGTTGTATCTTCTGCAGGATTTTCTTTCCCTCCTTTTTCATCCCTGGGGGTGGCGGAGGGGGCAGGAATAATCTTAATTTGGGTCTTCTCGGCATTGCTTCTCTTTCCCATTGGCTGTAATCCTAAAGGACACGGGAGAAAGAAGAAAGTGGGCAGAAGGGCACAGAAGGAGGATAACTGATTTATTTAGATCTATTTTATAGATCTCTTTCTTCGCCATATACCTTCCCCCCCACATTACAGTGTGCGTTGTTATATACACAAATGCCACCAGGCTCCCAAATATGCCATGTCTATACTAACAAGAATATTTGTAGCTCAAGGTTGAAATGAGGGTTCCTTGGTGTTCTATGAGCTTGGCTGTTTTCTTGCTGCAGACGTATAATAATAATAATAATAATAATAATAATAATAATAATAATAATAATAATAATAATAATAATAATAATAATAATTGCAGATGTATAATAATAATAATAATTGCAGATGAATAATAATAATAATAATAATAATAATAATAATAATAATAATAATAATAATAATAATAAATAATGGTGGTGATGATGATGTTGGAAGGGACCTTGGAGGTCATCTAGTCCAACCCCCTGCTCAGGCAGGAAACCCTATACCCTTTCAGACAAATGGCTGTCCAGTCTCTTCTTAAAAACTTCCAGTGTTGGAGCATCCACAACTTCTGGAGGCAGGTTGTTCCACTGGTTAATCGGTCGGTCTCACAGTCACAAAATTTCTCCTTAGTTCCAGGTTGCTTCTCTCCTTGATTAGTTTCTATCCATTGCTTCTTGTCCTGCCTTCAGGTGCTTTAGAGAGTAGCTTCTTTGGGGCAGCCCCTGAGATATCGGAACGCTGCTATCATGTCCCCCCTCGCCCTTCTCTTCATTAAACTACACATCCCCAATTCCTACAACCGTTCGTTATATGATTTAGCCTCCAGTCCCCTAATCATCTTTGTTGCTCTTCTCTGTACTCTTTCTAGAGTCTCAACATCTTTTTTACATCGTAGTGACCAAAACTGGATGCAGTATTCCAGGTGTGGCCTTATCAAGGCATTGTAAAGTGGTATTAGTACTTCATTTTCCAAACTAGTAAAACTGATGATGTTACCTAGTTGGGTCATGAAATGTCTGCAAGAAAAGAAGCCAGCTCAGAGAGCGCCAAGGACCTCCCATGTCTATACTATTATATCGTTGAGAAATAATTGCTGAAAATAACCTGGTCATCCATGGAAATACTATTCAGTTTGACATGGAAAGCCAATTCCCTCCAACAGTCCCCTGTTTCAACATACATATTTCTTTTTAGGTAAAGATAATAATCTGGATTTGTGCACAGCTGTCCCATTTTTTTACCTAGTCAGTAAAGAATACAAAAGTATGCTTTGGATCTTTTCTTTTCTTTTTAACCATACTTTGGCAAAATAGCCTTTTCCCCTGCCTTGTGGGACTCACCGTTTGGTTTAAGGAACTGATAAAACTCTTGGGAAACAAATTTGGATTCCTAACCGACATTTTTAAAGCCGTGGAAAAACTGTGCAAGAGGAAGAAGAAATGGACAGATGCTGAAGATCTTGTTACAGTCAAGTCTTGCAAAATGTGGTGTTCTTTTCTTGGTAAAATGAAACTCTGAAATAAAAGCAGAGGAAAAATAGCTTTTGCTGGAGGAGCAAAAGGCTGCCAGGAAAAGGCGCCCAGTAAGTGATTCGAAATAATGTTTGGGGGTCTCCTACTGACCTCAAGCCATTATTTTATTACCTTAATATTGTTTGTGATGGAATATTTATCTGCTGCCCCACCTTTTCAGCTTCAAGGACGTTTGCAATAATACAGCAAGTAAGTGTGTTTTTAACTTTTGTAGACTGCTCACAGACACATACAAGAGATGGGCAGAAATACACACACACACACACACACACACACACACACACACACAACACAGAATATATTCAAATATAGTGAATATCCATATATACATTCACTTATTTATTTGAACACACACACCCAAACACACACACATATACAAAGTATATTCAAATAAAGTGAATATCCATATATACATTCTTACTTATTTGAACGTGTGTGTGTGTGTGTGTGTGTGTGTGTGTGAGTGAACTAATCCCCTGTACATCCTGCTGTCTTTTAATTCATATTGCTGTAATTTTTTTATTATTTCATTATTTTACTGTTGTTATATTGATATCTTTTTATAATTTTAGGTTCTACTGTTGTAAGTCATCCTAAGTAGCCCCAAAGTGAGACGAGCAGCAAATACATTTAATAATAAATAAAATATTACTTTACTTAAATAAATAGTGTTCTTCTGAAGCGATAAAAGACCCAAAAAAGGGGGTTGCGATTCCCAAGGGAGGGGCACCCCACAGTCTCATCTCTTCCTTCTCCCCCCCAATAACACCCCCCCCAAAGCAATTTGTTTTGTTTTGTTTTTTGGGTGGTGGATTGTGCAAGCTGCCCAAAGTCCTGTCTAATTAAAATAAATTATATTATATTTTTTTTAAAAAAAAACCTTGGAAGGGAGGAAGGCAAAGCCCCCCTCCCATTTGGGCTCCCATCCCAAGCCAAAGACAGGAGCACCAACGTGAGCCAGGATTTTATTCCAGGTACATTTATTTTATTAAATTAGGAGAAATGTCAAGGTTGGGTTTTTATAAATAGTTTTAATTTTAATATGTATTAATTTTATGGGCATAATGTTTAATGGCTTTTTAATTTTTGTATTCTATTTTTATTGTGTATTGCCCTGTTCACCGCCCTGAGTCCTTCGGGAGAAGGGCGGTATACAAATTAAATTATTAAATTAAATTAAGATGCATAGCTAACCCGTGTATGATATGCCATGCGCTAAAAATAAAATAAATAAAATAAAAAATAAAATAAAATAAAATATGTTCCAGGGGTTAGTCTCAATTTAGAGTCCCGCCCCTCCGCCAGCACGGAGGACCTAGGGGGCGCAGCAGCCACTACCCGGAAACGGCTGCTTTCCAGGGGTAGACTGCGCCCGTCCCTGGAGGCTCCATTTAAGACGAGCAGCTCCTCCCCTCCCGCCTCCTTTCCTCTTTACCTGCCTCGCGCGCGCGCGTGTGTGTGTGTGCGCGTCTTCCCGTCTCCTAGCAACGCGGCCCAGCGCGCGCCGATCTCCAGGGAAACCAGGAGGGCCTACGGAAGCCTGGCGGGCCCAAGCACCGCCGCCCTTCGCTCTTATTGAACCGTTCGCTCCGTGACGCAGCAACTCCCTCCGTCGTCCCCGCCCCTTGAGGACGATCCCAACGCCCGTTCCTTCATTCGCCGCCACCATTGCCGCGAAAGCCCCGCCTTCCAGCTCCGCTTGCGCGTGCGCCGTGGCGGTCTTTCGCGGGACAGCCTTCGCTGGCGGCGGCGCCTCTATCGCCAACCTGGCGCCCTCCCCCCCCCCGCCCTTGCAAATGGGTTGACTGATGTCTCCCGTCAATGGCTCTCCGGACTGTTTGTTGCAGTTGTAGAATAATATATTTATCACATAGGGAAAGGTCACCTAGGTTGCAGCATCTACTGAGTCTTGGGTGAATAAGCTAAAAAGAGCTGGATAGGAGACCACAAGGAAATCTCAGGGGAAGCCAGAGCGGAAAATAGGATCTCGGGAGGAGCAGTGTTTTTTTTTTCCTGCTGGGAATAAAATCAGCAGGCTTCACGTTGAAATCAAGGAAGACTCCTCTTCACCTTTGGATAGGAAAAGTGGAGGTGGTTGATGAATTAAGACAGGGGTCTCCAAACTTGGCGACTTTAAGACTTGTGGACTTCAGCTCCCAGAATTCATTTAGCCCAGGGGTCTTCAAATTTGGCCCTTTTATGACTTGTGGACTTCAACTCCCAGAGTTCCCCAGCCAGGCACGCTGGCTGAGGAACTCTGGGAGTTGAAGTCCACAAGTCATAAAAGGGCCAGGTTTGAAGACCCCTGATTTAGAATACGGAGTAACAGAGTTTGAAGTCACCTTAGGGGTATTCTAGTCTAACCTCCTGCTCAAGCAAGCTGTCCTATACCAGGGCTCTCCAACATTAGCAACTTTAAGACACGTAGACTTCAACTCCCAGAATTCCCCAACCAGCCGTGCTGAGTGGGAATTCTGGGAGCTGAAGTCCACGAGTCTTAAAGTCGCCAAGTGTGGAGATCCCTGAAAAAAGAGAAAATCCCGTCTCCCTCACACATACAGCCTACTTCCTCCCTCCCCATCTTCTAACTGAGTCCTTCGGGAGAAGGGCGGTATACAAATTAAATAAAATAAATAAATAAATAACTGTAACTTTTGACTATAATTGTATTTTTATTGCTTTTAGAAATATTTATCGTTTATGGCTTTATCGTTAATATTGTAAACCACCCAGAATCACTTCAAAGCAAGGTGGGCAGCAAACAAATGCAATCAATAAGTCATTAAGTAAATCAATAAAAGCGGAACCCCAATTGTTGCCTTGAAGCTCAAGACACCCCAAGTTTGGCATGGAGCTAATAAATGGATCCCTGAATTAGACCTTTGGAAAGGGGTTTAATTTGCCCATGCCAAAATACAAACCACCAAATAATTCATGCAAAATATAAGCATTTATTAAGTGACGTCTTTAGGGCACAGAAGCTTATGATATGAGCTAGAAAGCAACACATTAAATAATAAATATCAAATCACATCAAATAAATATAAAAATAAGTGACATTAATTAGGTGTAAGAAAAGACAGACACACTTAAAATAATTTGCATTTTCCCCTTTTGCATCTGGGCTTGTTTCTTTAACAACACTCAAGGACTCCAAGATAGCCTCCCTATTGTTTAGTTTATGAATAGGCTAGTTTTTGCATATTAAAGAAAGAAAATGGCTTTAGCTGACAAAGAAAACGTGGCTTCCTGAACTTCAAAAGCAGGCATCAGATGCCTTGCTCAAATGCTAATATCTCCTTCATTTAAAGGCTATTTAAAAACCCTCCCTTTTTTACAACCCTGTAATCCCTTAATTCAAGGTAATAATGAAGCCGGAAATTCAGGTAGCAAGATGATCTTCGAATGATTGAAAGGTGATTTGATCTTCTGGTGAAGAAGAAGAGAGTGGAAATAAAAAGAAGATGGGAAGAAAAAGATTTAGCTTTTTAATCATTTGCTCTTATGGAACGTAAAATAATAGTGTTGGAAGGGACCCTGGAGGTCTTCTAGTCCAACCCCCTGCTCAGGCAGGAAACCCTATACACCATTTCAGACAGATGGCTGTCCAGTCTTTTCTTAAAAACTTCCAGTGTTGGAGCATTCACCACTTCTGGAGGCAGGTAGTTCCACCGGTTAATTGTTCTCACTGTCAGGAAGTTTCTCCTTAGTTCTGGGTTGCTTCTCTCCTTGACTAGTTTCCATAAAAAGCTAGATCTTCCTAAACAGAAAAGAAAAAAAAAGAATGCAATGAAAAAAACAGGACAGTAAAATTCGCAGGAGTCAAAATCCAGATAAAATCCATAACCTGTGTCTGATGAAATCCGTTTATATGTTGCCCGCTCAATGGTTAATCTAAACCCTGTTTACAGCTTACTTTAAAAAAATATTACTTAAAGGCAACTCATCTGGAATGGATTCATGCATCCAAAAATTGTTTTTAGTCTGCCGCAAAATGAATTGAGCATCAACTCTGTAACTCTCAAAATCAGGGAACAGGGAAAAAGAAATTCATCTTTTATCTGTATCTTATTTTTATTGCTGTTGCTGATACCCTATTTTTAACGTATTATTGCTCTTATTAGTGCTCATTTATTATTTTTATTCTAATCCCTGAACAACGATGTAATGCTCATATTTATATATATATATATATTTTAGGGCTAAAGTATTGCTCTTATTAATGGACTTGTTATTTTTATTCTAATCCCTGAACAATATACCTTAACCCTGAAATTACTTTTGTAGGACTACTTTGCAAATACAATAAATAAACAAAACATCTATAATGCTCTGTAAGTAAAATAGTAAAGATAAAATTATTTCTCTTCTGCTGAGCTGAAAAAAGTCGGACGTCAATGTTTGCCTTTCCCTTCTCCTTATCCTTCTCCCTCTCCTATTTCCCTATGATGTTTCTTGGCTTTTGTAATTTGTGTTAGGCCGATGTCAAAATAGAAATTGTGCAAAATAAATAAATAAATAAATAAATGATACTTTGTATTTCTTAACTGTCCGTTCCCCCCAACCCCACCCCCAGAGAGGGACTCGGGGCGACGCGTATAATACAATTATTTATAATCCCCAAAAACTATGATCAAACATTTGATATGTTTTATAACGTAGATTTTATTTTATAATTTTCTGGATCCAAGATGGTTGGATGGCTTTCCTCCCTGGGTGTTGTAAAAGGACCCACCAGGCAGGGCATCCTGGGTGATGTGGAGCCCATCCTGAGCGGCTGGCGGTGCCGCCTTGGCCAATCTGGCGATGCCTTCCCAGCATCCAAGCCGGCTGGCACAAAGCAGGAAAGGCCAGCCAGATGCCCGGCTGATGTTGCCAAAGCGACTGGGAGCTTCCTGGGGCAGGGAAGGCTCTGATTGGCCCCTTGGTGTGACTGAGCGCTTCCCAAAACAGGTGAGGAGCTCATTGGTCGCCCAGGTGATGGCCAGGAGGGCAGGACAGAAGCCTTTTCCCATTGGCTGGCTGGCTGAGTGATGGGTTGCCTTGGCGCCTCATCCTGCGGAGGCAGTTTCCGTGGCAACAGGAGTTGCAGAGGAGAGGGAGGGTGCCTAGGCGGTCCTTGGCAAAAGGGGAGATGCCAGTGGGAGATGTGTGTGTGTGTGTGTGTGTGTGTGTGTGTGTGAGAGAGAGAGAGAGAGAGAGAGAGAGAGAGAGACGTCTTTGGAGATGGGTTGCAAAAAATGAAAATTAAAATCCCTGCCTCTTGGCTGGAGCATCAGCCAGCCAGCTGGGCCCCTGATTTCATAAGAGGCTTTGCTTCTGCAAGTGTGCATATGTCTGCATAATACACACATATACTGTGTATTATATACACATACACAATATATATACACACACACACACACTCACTATATATATATATATATATATATATATATATATATATATATATATTATAGAGAGAGAAAAAGACTATATTATGTGTATATATATACATATGTGTGTGCATGTGCATGTGTGTGTACTTGTATGTACATATGTACATAGTGTATTTATGTATATAGTATGTGTATGCGTGTTTATGTATGTATATATTTATATCTATATCTATCTGTCATCTATATGTGTGTGTATGCTTGCAGATATAATAAAATATGATACATAAATACATAAAATATAACAGTAAATATTTTCATTAGTGGTTAGTGGTAATAAAAATTAAAAATGATTTCCAATTCATAATTTTTATAACGAATATATACATATCTTTTTTTTTAACCTTTTGGATGTTTAACTGTCATTATTCTACCAATGGTAAAACATTTCACTCTAATTTGATTTTTAATTTCGATTTTCCTACGTTGCTTTTACTTGCCACTTCTATTACATTGCACATCGCCCAGAGCTGCTCTTTGAGTCAGGTGGGCGGTTCAGAAATAGCAAACATAAATAAACGAAATAAATAAATAAAATCCTCGGCTTCTCCCCAGCCTTGCACAAAGGTGGAAAGGAGGGGATAAGTCTAGCTTTCCTGTCTGCTCAGCGCCTTCCGAAGCTGCTGCTGAAGAAAAAGACAGGTGGAAAAGTGCAGAGACGGGAGGACTTTTGTTAGATGAAAGTGGGGACAGGACAGCGAAGGACTAGAAATAAAATTGCTTTTTTTTAAAAGATTGCCCTGTCTTACATTAAGGTCCCTGGCATGAAAAAACTGGGAGGAAACTGGGATTGTATTAAAGAAAAAAAAAACATACAGTAGGTAAAAGGTTTATAGTTTGTCTGAATGAAAATAAAATCTCCTTTGAGTCACGCTTCTGCACCTTGACGTTCTAGACACATTTACCTTTAGTGGAACAACCTGCCTCCAGAGATTGTGGGTGCTCCATCACTGGAGGCTTTCAAGAAGAGACCGGACAGCCATTTGTCTGAAACAGTGTAAGTTAGGGTCTCCCGCTTGAGCAGGGGGTTGGACTAGATGACCTCCAAGGTCCCTTCCAGCTCTGTTGTTCTCTGATTCAGTGGAACGGCTTGCCTTCAGAAGTCGTGGTTGCTCCATCAATGGAGGCTTCCAAGAAGAGACTGGACGGTCGTTTCTCTGAAATGGTATGGGGTTTCCTGCTTGAGCGGGGGGGGGGTTGGACTAGAGGACCTCCATGGTCCCTCCTAACTCGGTTATTCAGTCATTCTTCAGAAATATTTTTCCTGTTCCTTGGACAGTGTCCCAAACTTCTCATCCCTGCTTAGGTTCTGAGCCAGCCCGGTGCAGCTGTCGGCTTAAAAAAAACCGCACCAGCCAGGCTCTCAAAAATAAAGCAAAATGCAAAATAATGTGGGATGGACAGACGGACAAAGGACATCAGGATTTGAACTGGGGATGAAACCACTGAGCATCTCGCCAGAGGCAGCCGGGCTCTTAATTTCCAAAAGAGACTACAATTAGTCCTCGATTTATAACCACAACGGGACCAGAATCTCTGTTGCTAAACAAGGAAAGTTTCAAGTTGGTTGCAAGGTTATCTTAAGTGGGTTGCGCCCAATTTTATGACATTTTGGCCATGGTATATCCCTGCAGCTGTTAAGTGAATCGCACGGTCATTAAGCAAATCGGGATTCCCCTCCCCCATTGACTCTGTCAAAAGATGGCTAGGAAGGTCACAGACGGAGATTGTGTGACCACAGGACGGTGAAACTGGGATAAAAGCTGCTGGTTGCCCAGCACCCAAATTTGGACCACTTGGCCGTGGAGATGCTGCAATGGTTGTAAGTGTGAGGACTGATTGCAAGTTCCTTTTTTTTCGGCGCTGTCGTAACAACGAACGGGTACTGAATGAATGGTTGTAAAGCGAAGATGTGAGCACCGCACTGTTGTAGCACGTTGTTTGGGGTCTGACTGCCACCAGCAAACTTCAAATGCATGGGACTTTTTTTCTTTTAAACCAAAATCCCAACACCCATCTCTATACACGTCGTCCTTGACTTATAACAGATTGTTTAGTGACCATTCAGAGTTACAAAGGCACTGGCAAAAAAAGTGACTTATGACCATTTTTCACATTTACGCATTTGCAGCCTCCCCGTGTTCACGTGATCAAAATTCGAATCAGAATCAGGATAGAGCGAGAAGGGGCCCTGAAAGGTCTTCTAGTCCAGCCCCTGCTCACGCAGGAGACCCTTTGCCATTCCAGACAAATGGCGCTTCCTCTCTCTTCTTAAAAACCTCCCGTGATGGAGCACCCGCGACGTCTGGTGGCAAGCTGTTCCACGGGATAATTCTCCTCGCTGTTAGGAACTTTGGCAAATGCTTGGCAAGGGGTCCGTATTTATGACCATTGCTATGTCCCAAGATCACGCGATCCCCTTTTGAGACCTTCTGAAAAGCAAAGTCCAGGGGGAAAGCGGATTCCCTCAACAACCGGGTTACTCGTTTAACAACGGGCAGTGATTCACTTCACAAACGGGGCAAGAAAAGTCATTTAAAATGGGGCAAAACTCATTTAAAACCCAGCAACATAAAGCGGTGGTCGTAAAGCCAGAACTGCCTGTATCTCTGTACACAAGTAAGAATACCACACAGGGGATCGGCACCAGACCAAGACCCCGGTTTTAATGTCCAAGGTTGCATTTATACAGATGATTTTGAATGATCATTTAATACAGATTCCGTCTTTTTTTCTCATTTTTTTCCCCTAGCGCATAGGAACGTTCCCTGCGTTTGCCTTCTTGCATCCGGCGTCTCAGCAACTTGGCTGCGTTCCTGGATATATTGGATTACAAAACCCATGTTCTCGGAGAAACATATAGGACTCAGAGTCTTTTTTTCCCCAGGATGGAAGGCTGGCTGAGTTTGCCTTGAAAACCGTCCCAAAACTTCACACTCCAAAAGTAGAACAATATAAAGATGACTTGCCTAGGCCATAGACATTCAGAACATAGAGTAATAGGGTTTGAAGGGACCTTAGAGGTCTTCTAGTCCAACCCCCCCCCCCGCCTTCTCAAGCGGGTTATTCAGGAGTGGTCGACACTGGCAACATTAAGACATTTCAACTAATAAGAATGTTTTTTGGATAGTTTTAAAAGATTAGCTGTGGATTTATTAGACAGAATGGTTAAAGATTAAATATTGGTTCAAATATGCTTTAAAAAAATAGAAACAAATTTGGACATAAATGTATTTTAGCTTAAGAGGGACACGTTTTTCAAGTAGTATATTATTTCCTTCTTCTTTTTTTCTTCTCTTTTTTTGTTTTTGTTTTAAGATATGAGAAATGTAAAACTGTTGGGATGGCTTGTAGGAAGAAAAAGACTTAAATATTTAAGCGTAATTAAATCGGAACCCGTTAAAAATCTTTTTGAACATTGTGGGGAAAATAAATTTAAATAAGAACTTTAGTAACAGGATCTATGACAAGGTGATTAAGATGATTAATTAGAAAAGAAGCTTTACATTGATGTGGTAGTTGCTTGTGGAAATGCTAGAAAAATGTTTATGTTCAATTGTTATCTACTAAAATACTAAGAAATGTACTAATTTAAGGTTGATAAAAGAGAATATTATTGGAAAAAGAACAGAAAATCAAGGAAAGCTACTATGTGGAACATGGAAATATAGAAACTAATTGTTATTGTTTGTAAATATAACCCCGGACAACACACTTAACAAATATTAATGGTGATTATGTTATATATATATGTATATGTATATGTATATGTATATGTATATGTATATGTATATGTATATGTATAGAGAGAGAGATGTATATATAGATATAGAGATGTAGATAGAGATATAGATAGATATAGATATAGATAGATATAGATAGATATAGATATAGATATAGATATAGATAGATATAGATATAGATATAGATATAGATATATATTTGAAGTTAGTAAAAATAAAAACGATGAACTCCAGGATATCCTGGAGTTCATTGTATTTATTTTTACTAACTTCAAATGTCTACACCTGGGATTCCAGTTTTTAAATTTATTATATAGAGTATATATATATATATATATATATATATATATATATATATATATATATATATATATATGTATGTATGTATGTATGTATGTATGTATGTATATGTATATGTATATGTATATGTATATGTATATGTATATGTATATGTATATATGTCAAATGTTAACTATTTAGATTACCTTGCTAGGCCCCAAACATGGGGCAAATCTTTATTTCCTGTTTTCAGCCTATCTTGAAGGCCATCGAACAGGCAGTAGTCACACCCGACAGCTCATATATGTATATATATATATGTATATATATATGTATGTATGTATGTATATATATATATATTTTTTAAAAAAGACATGTGGATTTCAACTCCTAGAATGCTGGCTGTGGAATTTTAGGAGTTGAAGTCCACATGGGAAATTCTGGGAGTTGAAGTGCACAAGTCTTAAAGTGGTCAAGATCCCTTCTTAAAAACCTCCAGATAGGGTAGAAATAGTCCTCAATTTATGACTATGCTTGAGCCCAAAATTTCTATTCTTAAGCAAGTCAGCTATTCGGTGAGTTTTCTCACATTTTACGACTTTTCTTGCCATCGTTGTTAAGTGAATCCCCTACAGTTGTTAAGTGAGTCACAGGGCTGTTAAGCGAATAGGGCTTCCCCACTGAGAAAGTCACAGAAGGGGATCACATGACCCCGAGGGACACTGCAACTGTCATAAGTACATGTCAGTTGCCAAGCATTCTGAATTTGGATCATGTGACCATGGGGGATGCTGCAACGGTCGTAAGTGTGAAAAACAGTCATCGATCAAAGTCTACCTATATAGATAGTCCTTGACAGTTGAGGCCAAAAACTTCGTTGCTAAGCTAGGCCAGGGGTAGGCAACCTTGGCTCTTTTATGACTTGTAGACTTCAACTCCCAGAATTCATAGCTGGCTCAGGAATTCTGGGAGTTGAAGTTCACAAGTCACGAAGGGGCCATAGTTCCCCCATGCTGGCTAGGAATTCTGGGAGTTGAAGTCCACAAGTCATGAAGGGGCCATAGTTCCCCCATGCTGGCTCAGGAATTCTGGGAGTTGAAGTCCACGAGTCACGAAGGGGCCACAGTTCCCCCATGCTGGCTAGGAATTCTGGGAGTTGAAGTCCACAAGTCATGAAGGGGCCATAGTTCCCCCATGCTGGCTCAGGAATTCTGGGAGTTGAAGTCTATGAGTCATAAAAGAGCCAAGGTTGCCTATCCCTGAGCTAGGCAGTTGCTAAGTAAGTTTTCCGACAGTTCAGAATTTTTTCGCCACAGTTGTTAAGCAAATCGCTGCAGTTGAATCACGGGGTCATTAAGCAAATGACTTTGTTTGTCAGAAGCCAGTTGGCAAGGTTGCAATCGTGTGAACCTGGGATCACTAAATGAATGGTTGTAGGTTGAGAGCTACCGGCGAAAGTAAGAGGAGATGGCATCAAAAGAGAATGCTCAACATTTTCAACAAACGAACAAAAACTATGCCAGCGCTGATTTCAGCATGCTTAAAGCCAGTTTTGGTCACCCTATCACAAAAAAGATGTTGAGAGTTTCGAAAAAATCCAGAGAAGAGCAACTAAGATGCTCAAAGGCCTGGAGGCTAAAACATAGGAAGAATGCCTGAGGGACTTGGGTTTGGCTAGTCTAAAGAAAAGAAATAGGGGTGACATGATAGCAGAGTTCCAGTATCTGAGGGGCTGCCACAAAGAAGATGAGGGGGTCACTTTGTTCTCCAGAGCACCAGAGGGAAGGATGACAAACAATGGTTGGAAACCGATCAAAGACAGAAGCAACCTGGAATTAAGGAGAAACCTCCTGACAGTGAGGACAATTAACCAGTGGAACAGCTTGCCACCAGAAATCGTGGGCATCCCTGGAGATTTTAAAGAAGAGACAGGACAGTCACCTGTCTGAGACGGTATAGGTTCTCCTGCTTGAGCAGAGGGCTGGACTAGAACAAGGCTTTTCAACCAGTGGTACGGGTACCACCTGTGGTACATTGGCAGGTGGCAGGTGGTACGCGACCATCCTAGAAAAGTGGTAGCAGGGGAGGGGAAGGAGCTGAACCGGTGGCAGCACCGCACAAGCCTGAGCGACAGATGGCTGGAGCTGCAGGGCTGTCAGGGCTCAGCGGAAGCACCAGGATCAGCGCCAGGATCCAGCTGGAGCTCGGCGCTGATCCTGGCGCTTCTGGTGAGCCCAAAAGAAGCGCTGATCAGCTGGAATGTTGCAGCATCTCCAGGGTCTTGTGATTTACATTCAGATGCTCGGCAACTGATTCATATTTATGACGGTCACAGTGTCCCAGGGTCATGTGAAGTGACCAAAACCTGATGCAACCACCCAGCAGATTGGGGGGGGAATAAAAACCAAACACCCCCCACCCCATCCCCACTGCCAATCCTCAACAGAAATGCTCACAACAATGAAAACCTCGGACAGGAGAAAGAGCGCTGCCGGGCGGGCAGGCAGGTGTCTTGCTCAGCTGTGGCTTGGGGGGCACTTTTTTCAGTGCCATGGTAACTTCGAACAGTCACTAAGCAAACTGTTGTAAGTCGAGGACTACCTGTACTTCATCACTTTTTTCCTTTTTTTTTTGGTCATCAAGTTTTTGACACGTTGCTAGGCGACTGGTGGTACTCGGATGTTGCTATATCCCAAAAGTGCTACAATGGGTAAAAAGGTTGAAAAGCCCTGGACTAGATGACCTCCAAGGTCCCTTCCAGCTCTCTTCTCTTCTCTTCTCTTCTCTTCTCTTCTCTTCTCTTCTCTTCTCTTCTCTTCTCTTCTCTTCTCTTCTCTTCCCTTCCCTTCCCTTCCCTTCCCTTCCCTTCCCTTCCCTTCCCTTCTCTTCTTCATTATTCTATTCTATTCTATTCTATTCTATTCTATTCTATTCTATTCTATTCTATTCTATTCTATTCTATTCTATTCTATTCTATTCTATTCCATTCCATTCCATTCCATTCCATTCCATTCCATTCTATTCTATTCTATTCTATTCTATTCTACTCTATTCTATTCTATTCCACCGTTAAAAATGGTTGAGTCTCACTGTGGTCATAAGATAAACCAGAACCAAATGCAGAGTGGATTAAAACTGGTCATAAAATGGGGACAATAACAGTAATTGCCGGTATCCCTTGACTTAAAACACTTCCATTAATGATGTTACAGCAGCACTGAAAAAAGTCACTTATGACCCTTTTTCACACTTAACCATCACTGCAGCATCCCCAGGGATCCAAATTCAAAGGCTTGGCAACTGGCGTGTACTTAGGACGGTTGCAGGGTGCCCAGGGCTCACACAATCTCCTTCTGCAACCTTCTGAGAAACGAAGTCAGCGGGGAAGCCAGATTCACGGAACAAGGGTATGGATTCACTTAACAGCCGTGGCGATAAAGGTCGTAAGACGGAGGAAAACTCACTGAACGACTGTCTCACTTAGCAACAGAAATTTGGATGACCTGCATGTTAGGCAGTGGTTTTATTTATTTATGGCTCACAGCTGCATTTGCACCCCCTGCTAAATGTGGTTGATGTTAATTTTGATTTAGGTGGGTTGGTGAGGGGGATTCTCCAAACCCAGGAAATGAGATGATTTATTATTAAAAGCATTTTCCGTGGACCCCAAGTCTAGGCAATTGTGCAAATTTTTCTTGGTTGAGGCAGATATCCTTCCTTCCTTCCTTCCTTCCTTCCTTCCTTCCTTCCTTCCTTCCTTCCTTCCTTCCTTCCTTCCTTCCTTCCTTCCTTTCTTTCTTTCTTTCTTTCTTTCTTTCTTTCTTTCTTTCTTTCTTTCTTTCTTTCTCCTTCCTTCCTTCCTTCCTTCCTTCCTTCCTTCCTTCCTTCCTTCCTTCCTCCTCTTTCTTTCTTTCTTTCTTTCTTTCTTCCTTCCTTCCTTCCTTCCTTCCTTCCTTCCTTCCTTCCTTCCTTCCTTCCTTTCTTTCTTTCTTTCTTTCTTTCTTTCTTTCTTTCTTTCTTTCTTTCTTTCTTTCTTTCTTTCTTTCTCTGTCATTGTAACTTTGAATGGTCAGAGAGTCTCTCCGTCTGCAAGCATCTCTCAGCAACTCATCTGCTATGTGATCAAGTTTCTGGTCATCCATAATTTTTAAACAAGCATTGCGTGATGCTTCCAGGGTGTCTGCAGAAGTTAAATGGGGCAACGGAGCCCAAACTTCACATTGCTGAGTGAGGAATCGGTTAAGCGAGTGTTTGCCCTGTTTTACGACTTTTCTTGCCACCGTTGTTAAGCGAGTCACTGCTGTTGTGAAATGAGTAACGTCGTCCTTAAGTGAACCTGGCTTCCCCCACTGACTTTGCTCTGACCAGGTCGCAGAAGCGGATCGTGCGATCCTGGCACACTTGCAACCGTCATAAATACGAGCCCTTGACCAAGCATCTGAAGTGACCCGGGGGATGCTGCAGTGGTCGTTAAGTGTGAAAAACGGTCGTAAGTCACTTTGTTCAGTGCCCGTTGTAACTTTGACCGGCCGCTAAATGAACAGTTGTAAGTCAAGGGCTATTTGAAGTCCAACCCTGCCCCTTTTTAGCATGCAGAGTTTGCAGGCGCCATCTTGACTTTTTTGACCACCTCTGACTTTTCAGACACATTGATTCTACCTAGGAACAAATGCATCTCCCCCCCCCCCGCCCCCGCTTGACTGGGGAGGCACAGCACACAGACAGACAGACAGACACAGACACAGATACAGACACACACAGACACACAGACACACAGACACACACACCCAGCCATGGCCTCTTGCTCTTTAAATAGGCCTGCTTTGCATATGCAAATCTATGTAGAATTAGCCCTTCCAGCCCCCTTGCAAGTGCTTTAATTTGCACATCACACTAAGCCACGGTCTGCTTAGGGTTTGGTGAGCAAGCCACGATTAGCATGGCTTGGTTCACACAACCCTGGTATCCTGGCTTCTCTCTCTCCAACCGGGGCTGATTTCCCAGGGGCTCAGCTGTGGCCAGGCAGGAGGCTCAGGTCTGGCCCCTCAAGGGTTAAGCCCTGGGGCAGGGGGGTGGGGAGTGCAGGGGGAGGGGGCCATGGTGGACAGGGGGAGGAGGGCATCTTGGCAGAGGTTTAGAGCTGGGGGTCCCACTTGCCCCAGGAGCCCCTGGGGACGGGCTGGGGCTCTGGGATGCCAGGATTTGGGGGACTCTGATACTCGTCCGGGACTCTGGGGGGATCCTGGAGTCTGGGACTCCGGGATTCCAGGACTTTGGGGGGATCCAGGACTCCGGGACTTTGGGGGATCCAGGACTTTGGGGGATCCAGAACTTTGAGATCCAGAACTTTGAGGGATCGAGGACTCCAGGGCTCCGGGACTTTGGGGGCTCCAGGATTCCAGGGCTCTGGAACTTTGGGGGCTCCGGGACTTTGGGGGTTCCAGGACTTTGGGGGATCCAGAACTTTGAGATCCAGAACTTTGAGGGATAGAGGACTCCAGGGCTCCGGGACTTTGGGGGCTCCAGGATTCCAGGGCTCTGGAACTTTGGGGGGCTCCGGGACTTTGGGGGTTCCAGGACTTTGGGGGATTCAGAACTTTGGGGCTCCAGGATTTGGGGGGCTCCGGGACTCCGGGATTTTAGGGACTCCGGAATTTGGACTTCGGACCTCCGCGACTTTGGGGTCTCCGCGACTCGGGGTGTCGGGCCAGGCTGAGCCCCTCCAGCGCCTACAGCAGCCGCAGCCCCTGCGGGGGGGGACGGCGGCGCCGCGCACCTCTGGCCAGCTGTGACAACGGACGGCCGCCCGGACGGGCGAGCCGGAGGAATCGCTCAGCAGCGGAGCCGATCCGGCCGCTGAAACCCGAGCTGGGCCGGCACGTTCTCCGGTCGCAGCAGAGCCGGTGAGTGGCGGAGAGACCCCGCGGCCCGGGCTGGAGGAGAATGGGCGTTGTAGTCCAAGACTGCCAGGTTAGTTGGCGGGACAGGTGATCGGGGGGGGGGTGTCCGCAACAGTTCCAGCTCCCCCCCCCAATTCTTTCCGGCAAGGGGTTAAAATGATGGTCTCAAAGTTCCGCACAAAGATCCTGGTTTGTTTAACTATGGTTTGGTTGAATAAACTGGGCTTAGCTGGCATTACAGATGGGATTAGCCCATCCCTCTTATTTTAGCAGCCCCCTCCCCCTTGGTTGGTTAGCAGGACTTCCGAAGCCAAGTCGTGTTACAGGACCCCGGGGGGGGGGGGAGGGAGGCAGAGGGGAGGGGGGAGTCACAAAAAGTCAAGATTGATTTATTTTATTTATTTGTTAAATTTATATGCAGCCCGTCTCGTGGTCCGAAGCCATTCTGGGCGGGTTGAGTTGTATTTTTTTTTTTTAAAAAAAAATGGGTAGAGCTTTGATCCCACCGTCCTGGCGGCCATTGTGACTTTTTTGACCCCCACAGCACCCTTGCAGACCCCAGCTTCCTGACCCTGCTGTCTTAGAAAGTTAAGTTCATCAAAGTTGCCTTTAAGCTCTCTCTCCCCTGGGATTGAAGCGTGTTTGTGTAAGGTTGCATTTTTATGGAACAAAAATCTCCTTGCATTTTTATGGAACAAAATTTGAACGACAATGGGGACGAGGTAAAACTGGCACAAAAGGAATAATAATAATAATAATAATAATAATAATAATAATAATAAGAAGAAGAAGAAGAAGAAGAAGAAGAAGAAGAAGAAGAAGAAGAAGAAGAAGAAGAAGAAGAAGAAGAAGAAGAAGAAGAAGAAGAAGAAGAAGAAGAAGAAGAAGATGATGATAACGGAGTCAAACTTTTGAGCGGTTCCATCCCACTTTAGAGAGCCCAAGTCTCCCCTCCTTGGGCTTCCCTTGGTTGGCAGCCATTTTGCTGGGCACACCCTGCGAATTTTGCCTTTAAGGTATACTGCTCTGAAAGATGGAGGTTCACCTCGCCGAGCCTTAGGGTTGCCTATCGTGAATCTGTCTCCAAATGGATGCCCTGTTTGCCAGTTCGTGGTGTTCTCCGTGGCCTGGGGAGGATGGAAGTCTGCCTTGTCCAATATGTTTGAAGGTACAGAGATCAATCTGGAAACAACCCTTAGGTTACAGGAAATGATAGATGAAACAACCAATGTTGGTTAGAATGGCAAGGTGGTCAGTGGGGTTCCATTTCCCCAAGGACTCTTTTTGGGGTCGGTGTATTCAGATATATTAAAGCAGTGTTTCCCAAGTGTGGGAAGTTTAAGATGAGTGGACTTCAGCTCCCAGGATTCCCCAGCCGGCATGTGCCGGCTGGGGAATTCTGGGAGTTGAAGTCCACTCATCTTAAACTTCCCACACTTGGGAAATACTACATTAAAAAGAAGAGGATTAAGAACTTGCAATGGATCAAGTTGTGGCTATCTAGAGTTTCTTTAACTCTAAATCAAAGCTTCCTGATTAGAACAAGAGTCCAGTTATAGAGATGGTGGATTTAAACAATGAGGACTTCAACTCCCAGGATTCCACAGGCAGCATGGCTGAATTTTGGAAGTTGAAATCCGCACAGATTAAAATGACCAGGGTTGAGAAACACCGGCATATAAGCCATTTGGAGCTTCTTCAGCACAAAGAAAAAAAAAATCCTTTTATTAAATTTATTGGCCACCCATTTCATAATGAAATGACTCTGGCAATCAAGAAAATAGGAAAAGTGGATTTCTAGAAGAAATAACTCCACAGCTCAATCCCTTTTCTAGGCTTATGCTTCGTTTTCTGGAATAAAAGCAATGGACACTCCATTCCGGTTAATTGGCTATACCAGGGGTAGGCAACTTGGCTCTTTTATGACTCATGGACTTCAACTCCCAGAATTCCTGAGTCGAACTATGCTGACTCAGGAATTCTGGGAGTTGAAGTCCATGAGTCATAAAAGAGCCAAGGTTGCCTACCCCTGGGCTATACGGTAAAATCTCGAAAGACAGCCAACTTAATATCCTGGTTAAGGTGCCAGACTAAACCCTGAGAAGTTGCGAGTTCTAGTCCCACCTTAGGCAGGAAAGCCGTGTTTAGTGACCATTTGAAATGACAAAAGGCACCGAAAAAGGTGACTTATGACCGTTTTCACACTTACAACTGTGGCAGCCTCCCCAAAAGTCAGAGACTTGGCAGCTGACTCACATTTACGACGGTCGCAGTGTCCCGGGGTGGGTGTCGTGTGATCCCCTTTTGTGACCTCCTGACAAACGAAGTCAGAATGGGGAAGCCGGATTCACTTAACGTGACTAACTTAACAACTGTGGTGATTCACTTAAGGACGGTGGCAAGCCAGGTCGTAAAGTGGGGGAAAACTCACTTAGCGACACAGCAACAAAATTTTAGAGCTCGATGGCGGTCGTAAGCCGAGGACTATCTGTGTAACGTTCCCCTGCGCTTATGGCTTAAGCATATTGCTGGTTGTGGGAAGACCTATAAGGAAAAGGGGAAATTACTGCTAAGCTTGTAAGCCGCCCTGAGTCTTCGGAGAAGGGCGGGATATAAATGGAATTTAAAAAAATAATAATAATAATTTGGTGAGCATCCGAAAAGTCAAAATGGAGGCTGCCAATCCTTTGACGTGTAATCCGATATCTGAAAAATAATAATACTACTAATAAAGGAAGAATCTTTATATATATATATATTTATATATATAGATTTGATTAGTTTTAATAGGGTTAGGAATAAGGTAGGGTTGGGATGGGGTTTTTTCCAAATAACATTTTCAATATTTAGCAAACAGCATAATGTCTGGGTACATGTATTTAACTAACAATAATAGATATAGTTAAATTATCATAAACAATATGTTAATTCATCACTCAATAGCCTTCTTGCTAATATATATTCAAAATTAATATCACGTTCCTTTCTCTCTGAGTCGTTTTTCTAGCCATTGATAGAAATTACCCCATGTTCTAACGTACACTGAGAATTCTTTCTCTTTAATCTCTAAAGTCAACCTCTCCATCTCTGCACACTCTAGAATTTTATTAATTACTACCTCTTCAGTTGGTAAGTGTTCATTTTTCCAATGTTGGGCAAATACAATGCTTGCTGCCGTTAATGTGTGTAGTATTAGATATCTGCAATCTTTCTCATAATTAGCTCTTATTATTCCTAACAAAAATAATTCTGCTTTAAAGTCTATTTGTTTTTTAGTCATTTTTCTCCAACTATAAATGTATTTTAAGCCCAAATCTTTTTGCTTTGGGGCATGTCCACCAGATACGATAATAAGTACCTGGTCTTCGTTTGCATTTCCAGCGGTTGTTTGAAGTATTTTAAAACATTTTTGCTAATCTCACTGGTGTCGTAAAGGAAGAATCTCACTGCTTTAGTTCCTGCTTTTTGTCTCACCTGGAAGGAAAACGGGAATTGAGGCTAAGAAGCCAAAAACGAGTAAATCTTAATTCTTTCCTCTGATAAATATTCACTTCCAGGGCTCACTGTCTGAAACACGGAGAACATAACGCTGTCCTACCTCGCAAGGTGGTTGTGAAAAGTTTGCAAGAGAACGCAGGCGAAGAGCTTGGAGCACGCCTTCCCTCTGTATGTGCTGGGACTACAGCATCCATCATTCCCAGCTAGGTAAGGTAAGGTAAATACTTCTTCTTCAGATAATTTGGGGCAGGCAGGGTGAGGGGGCGTAGCCGTGCTTCCATGATGTTCTTGGAGAGTTTAGTCTACAGCTGTAGGATCTCCTGGTGGCCTCCCATCCATGAACAAGACAAGATAAAACAAGGAAGAGGTCCCTGCGGATGTTCCCCAGCTCGCTTTGCTGGGGAATTCTGGGAGTTGAAGTCCACCCATCTTAAAGTGTCCAGGCTTGAAAAACACTGAATTAAGAGTATATTGAAGTTTGCAAATTGTCTCTTTCGTTAGTGAAGGGACCTTCAAACCTGGCCCTTTGATGAGTTGTGGACTTCAACTCCCAGAATTCCTCAGCCAGGCACGTGCCTGGCTGAGGAATTCTGGGAGTTGAAGTCCACAACTCATCAAAGGGCCAGGTTTGAAGAGCCCTGTGTTAGTGCATAGTCCTCGGCTTACAATCATTCATTTAGGGACAGTTTGAAGTTACAACGGCACTGAAAAAAGTGACTTACGACCGTTTTTTAACCCTTACGACCATTGTAGCATCTCCAGGGTCACGTCGTCAAAATTCAGGCGCTTGGCAACTGGCATGTACTTACGACGGTTGCAGTGTCCCGGGGTCACGTGGTCTCCTTTTGTGGCCTTCTGACAAGCAAAGTCAGTGGGGAAGTCAGACTCATTTAACAACCGTGTTGCTAACTTAAAAGCCGCAGTGATTCGCTTAACAACGTTTGCAAGGACGGTTGTAAAATGGGACGAAACTGTCTCGCTTAGCAACGGAAATTTTGGGCTGAGTTGTGGCTGTACGTTGAGGACTGCCTGTGGTGGCTGTTGGCTGGTAGGCAGAAGATTGGCCTAAATAAATTTTGGGCTTGGGAGCCTCTCCGCCTTTTTCAGGAGCCTCGAGCTGAATGGGGTTCTTAAAGGTCTTTGCGAAAACGAGCCTCGGGTCTGGATTCGAAACCCCCCAGGGTCAGCTGGGAAGAATGGCTTGAATTGCAGTATTGCAGGGTTTCCGAACGTAGACTCTCATTGTGCCTTATAGGAAGAATTAATGCATAAATTGGAATTATGGGAATTCCAGGTAGGTAGGTATAGACAGACAATAGAGAGATAGATAAATATAAATATAAATATAAATATAAATATAAATATAAATATAAATATAAATATAAATATAAATATAAATATAAATATAAATATAAATATAAATATACAGAGCCAGTTTGGTCTAATGGTTAAGCACCAGGCTAGAAATGGGGAGACAGTGAGTTCTAGTCCCGCCTTAGGCATGAAACTCAGCTGGGTGACTCTTGGTCAATCACCAGGAGGTGGTGAGTTCTAGTCCTGCCTTAGGCACGAAAGCTGGCTGGGTGACTTTGGGCCAACCCACCTCACAGGGGTGTTGTGGGGGAAAACAGTAGGAGGAAGGTTTGTTAGGTTTGTTCACCATCTTGATTTATTTGTTAGTAAAAATAAGACAGGATGCAAATAAATAACATAAGATAAATATGGAAAAAAATGTAAATATGAAGAGGAAAACCCTGACTCTGTGCCTTTCCTCTCTTCTTTATGTTTGTGTTTTGTATGTATGTATATGTTTGTGGATACACGTGTGTGTGTGTATATGTGTTTTTATACATTTATGCATATATATATATGTATATATACATACACATACACATACACACACACACACACACACACACACACACATATATATATATATGGACGCGGTGGCTCAGTGGGTTAGGACGCTGAGCTTGTCGATCAGAAGGTCGGCAGTTTGGCGGGTCGAATCCCGAGTGCCGCGTAGCAGAGTGAGCGCCTGTTACTCGTCCCAGCTTCTGCCAACCTAGCAGTTCGAAAGCACGTAAAAATGCAAGTAGAAAAATAGGGACCACTCCGGTGGGAAGGTCACAGCGTTCCGTGCGCCTTTGGCGTCCAGTCATGCCGGCCACATGACCACGGAGACGTCCTCGGACGAGCGCTGACTCTTCGGCTTTGAAACGGAGATGAGCACCGGCCCCTAGAGTCGGAAACGACTAGCACGCATGTGCGGGGGAACCTTTACCTTTATATATGTATATGTGTGTGTGTGTGTGTGTGTGTGTGTGTGTGTGCATGTATATATATACACATACATACAACACATATATGCATACATATATACATACATATATATGTATATACACATACGTATACATATACATATACATGTAAATATACATACGTATACATATACATATACATGTATATATACATATACACACCAACACAAACCAGAGAACAGGAAAGGAACCAGCTATAAAAGATTGCCTCTAAAGTGGGAAGTTTTGCTAACCCCGTTGATCATAGCCCCTGCTGGGCGGCTGGGAAAATCCAACCTTTTCCCAAGGAATCCAATGCATTTTTCTCCCCTCCTTTCCTGCTGCCCCTTCCTCTTTCTGCCGGCCGCTGAAATCCTGGGGCTCTTTCCTTCTCCTGACCTGGCAGAATTCCTTTGCACCGGGCACCAATTTCCGTGTGTGTGTGTGTGTGTGTGTGTGTGTGTGTGTGTTTTTGCACCTTCTCCCTCCCGCCCAGCTCCATCTACACAGGGTTGCTGCCGAGGGGAGGTGGGTGTGTTGGCTGGGGAGAAAGTTTTGGACCTGGGAGGGTGCAGAGGGGGGGGCACGGCGGGGCCAGCCGATTGGGGGATGCAAATGCCCCATTCCTACCCCGCAACCAATGGCGTGCAGCCGGAGGAGGAGCGCCCCATTGACAGAAGCAGCACCTTGGTGTTTACTCTTGGCAGCAATGTGTGCAGCCCTAGACTGTGCGGGAGGGGAGGGGCCGAGCGTGTCGGGGAGGGGGGGGACGGGGAGGAGGAGGAGGAGGAGGGGGCTGTCAGCGAGGATGGGCTATAAGAGAAGGCAGCGAGGAGGAGAGCAGCGAAGGGTGGGCGTGAGCAGGCTGTGTTTGCAAAGCCAGACGGAGCTGATCTAGGGCGGCCTGGTGGGGGGCAGGCACCGAGGGGCTGCTGCTGCTGCTGCTGTGAGTGGTGGGGGTCTCTCCCCCCCCTTCTTCTCTCCCCACTCAGGTCTGTGCCAGCCCGACGAGAAGGAGGAGGAGGAGGCGTGACTGCTCCGTCGACGGTCCATCCATCCGTTGTTCCTTGGGGATGCTTTGGCCCTTGGAATCCCCCGCCCGGAGTTCCTGAGGGCCTCTCACCCGACCCTCCTTGCTCTCCAGCTCTTTTTGCCAAAGACTTCCTACTGCTTCCTGGCTCTTTGCTTCCCCTCCGCTGGGCATCTCCCCCAGGCCCGAAAAGCAGGTGCCATCAGGACCTCCGGCTGTCAGTTTGCCAGCCGGCTGCTTCGGAGACGGAGTTAAAAGGGGGGCGTGGATCAGAGAGAGAGAGAGAGAGAGGCGATCTTGCTTGCTGGCAACCAGCGAGGTTCACCCTCCCGCCCACCCACCCTCTGGCCGAGCTGAGCCGCGCCGCCACGGTGTTTCCACCCACCAGAGGATGAGAAAATAACCCCGGCTTGGACTGAGCATCCGGAGGAGGAGTGTTTCGGAGAGCCGGCGGGGCCTCAGAGCGACAGCATGGTCCAGCAACGCAGCAGCACGCGGACCCGGGGCGTGGAAGCCAAGCGGGAGGCGTGTTCCAAAGACAGCTTGCTGTTGAAGGATGGCACGGGCGAGCCGGACTGGTGCAAAACCCCCAGCGGGCACATCAAGCGCCCCATGAACGCCTTCATGGTGTGGTCCCAGAACGAACGGCGGAAGATCATGGACCAGTGGCCCGACATGCACAACGCCGAGATTTCCAAGCGGCTGGGACGGCGCTGGCAGTTGCTGCAGGATGCCGAGAAGATCCCTTTCGTCAAGGAGGCCGAGCGGCTGCGCCTCAAACACATGGCCGACTATCCCGACTACAAGTACCGGCCCAGGAAGAAAGGCAAGCTGGGCAGTGCCAAGGCCCGGCCTAGGGTGCCCGTCAAGATCAAGCCCTCCGTCCTGAGTCGGGCGGCTTCGCCCCGGAGGCAGACACCGAAGCCGCACAACGAAGGCCAGGGACGATGCGCTTCTCCAAAGCCGGACGAGGACCCCTTGGAAGCCCGCATCCTGGAGGTCTCGTTCGAGGAGGGTCCCAAAACCTCCAGCAAGGAATTCTGGCACGTGCTTCCCGCAGGTGGCGAGAAAGGAGAGTGGGAAGCCAACTCTGGCCAGGCCAAAGACGGCGAAGAGGCCGAGCTCGCCAAACCTTGGTCCTCGGACGTGTCTTCTCCAGCTTCTACAAGCTCTTCTCCTTCTTCCTTCGCCTCCTCGGATGAGGAGCTGGAGGAAGACCTCTGGAACGTCATGCCCAGTCGTGTCCAGCCCAACACGCCCCCCTGCAGGAGCCCGGACTGGTCCGTATTCGATAAAGACCTGGATCTCTTTCCTTTGGGCGCCTCGTCTCACTTTGAGTTCCCCGATTATTGCACCCCGGAAGTGACTGAGATGATCGCCGGGGACTGGCTGATGTCCAGCATTTCGGACTTGGTCTTTACGTACTGAATTCCTCCCAGGGATCTCTCACTTCTCAACAATCAGGTGGTTCCGGAAGAAAAAAAAATAAACAGAGAGAAAGAGAAAGAGAGAAAGAGAAGAAGAAACCCAGCTGTTTACATGCAGAATCAGGTATCTCCACGGCTTGCCTTGGCTTCATTCAAAGGCAAGTCCTCCATCAGCCCCCCCTCTGCCCCCCCCACCCCCAGCACACACCCACTTGGCCAACCTCTCATGCCTTGCTGGGGAGGCTGCGCATCAACTCTCATTTCCCCCCCCCTTTTCCTCTCCTCCCCACCTTGAAGCCACCCTGGCTTGGCACCGTGTTTATTTACCCATGAAATTTGGCTGTCTAATCAGGTTTCGCCTGGTAAATCCTCGCCAACCATTCGTTGCACATCCTTCCACCACCTTTGCAGCTGTTTTCCGGCTCGGATGGATGGATGGGTGCTGTCCATGGTGACCTCTCCCTCTGCCCTCAGGTGCCCACGTTCCCTCGCTTGGCATCCCACTTGTCACCCTCTTCTCTCCTGCCACCCCACCTGGAGGGGGCTCCGTCTGTGTCTTTGCCGGGCGTCGATTCATGGCCGTTTCGAAGCCGATGACGGGAGACCGAGAGACGGCCGGGAATGTTCCTGTTGTTCCTTCGTTCAATGGCTGCCAGGCAAAAAAAAAGAGATTGTATCGGAGGGCACGGCACGTCTCGGCGGTGGGGGAGACAGGGTGGCATGACGCTTCTCCGACGCCGGGGGATCGGGCGGGCGCCGGCTGCCTCGCTGGACCAGGCTTTCGTGTCGCCAAGGCACGAAGCCCGTCTCGGTACTGGGGTGGGAAGCCTCGGGTTGGGGAGACAGCAAAGTGGCGGGCACGTGGTAAACACGTGGACCCACAGTGCAAGCAGGCGTGTGTGTGTGTGTGTATGTGTGTGTGTGTGTCGGTCGATCGGCCCCCGAAAAAAGCCTCCCTCCCCCTCCTCTTTAATTTTTGCCAGAGGTATACTGTCTTCTCCATGCATGTCGCATTCAGATCATGGATCGTAGGATCCTTGGCAGGCAGGCTGCCACTTCCTCGGATGCCACGGCATCCACGGCTCACCCACATCTCCCCGAGCCTAAGCAGCTACCCCTCCGGCTACAAAAGGAGTCCGCTTCGGGTCCCTGGAATAAAGGTGTGGCGTGGTGGGGGGGAGGGAGAGGGTTTGAAAACCCACCTGGAAATGTCTGACCTCTACTCTCTTCTGGGGGGGTCCGTGACTTCAGTGAAGGTCCAGCCAGCCCCCTTTCTCTCCCTCCCTCCCTCCCACTTTCTCCCAGCTGTTTGCAGCTGTGTTCTGTTGGGGTGGCAGGCCTGGGGGGGGCAGAATGGGGTTCGGCTGCTCCCTTCCTTGGGTGGAAAACCCAACGTGGGCGTGCCACCCCAGACCTGGCAAGGCGGTGCCGGGGAGAGAGGGCGAAGCCACGGGGCACCTGTGGGAGCGTGGCTAGAGCACGGGTGCCCCCCCCAAGCCTAGCAGAAGTGGCCAACTCAGACAGGGAGACACACACACACACACACACATACACACCTCTTCAGCATCCCTCTTTGTGGAAGCCAGCCAAGAGAAAGGGAGGGGGGTGGTGGATCCACCCAGGGCTTGCATCTGCAGGCACGGAAAGAGAGAGAGAGAGAGAGAGAGAGAGAGAGAGAGAGAGAGAGAGAGAGAGAGAGAGAGAGAGAGAGAGAGAGAGAGAGAGAGAGAGCGTGCTTGTTCCTTCTCCAAAATGGGTATCTTGCAGGACCCAAAGTGCGTCTTCAGACGACCCCCTGTGACCTGATTCTGGGGAGAACAGATGTCCTTTGGGAGCCGCTGGGAAGGAAGCGGCTGACGCTGAAGTGACGGAAGCTGGCAGGCCATTGTGTGGCTTGTGGCTTCCCTCGGAGGTTTGCAGGATTGCCCGGCCTGGGGAAGCCTCAGCGATTCAACCCTTCCTGCTCCATTCCCTGGATGTAGCCTCAATTCCCTTCCAACCCCAATGGAAGGCAGACCCAGGCTGTTTTTTTTTTTAACCCTCTTCCCACAGACGGGCGTTCCTGGGCTCTGGTTTCAAGATCGTTTAACCCGCAAGATGTCTATGGAGATTCTCCGTCACCCGGCTCACCGTTGTCCCAAAGGTGCTTTTTTTCAAAAGGCGAGGGGATTTTCTTTTTTTTTTCCCTTGAAGAGGTTTCGCTTGTCATCCGAGGAGCTTCTTCAGCTTCTCCAGAAGTTAGCGAAGAAACCGAAGAAGCCTCTCGGAATGAGAAGCGAAACCTCTTCAAGGAAAAACAAAGTCCCCTTGCCTTTTGGGGAAAAAAAAAAAGGATCTTTGGGTTAACCGGCAAGAGCGTCTATCCTGTCAAGATCCCGGGAAGGGTAGCTTTGTAGGGCTTAGAATAGAATAGAGCTGGAAGGGACCTTGGAGGTCTTCTAGTCCAGCCCCCTGCTCAAGCAGGAGGACCTAGACCATCTCAGAGTATCTGTACCGTGTCACTTCCGTGGGCCTCTGCTCAGCAGCTCCAAACTGCCCTCTTCAGACTGAAAAGGATTCACATATGAATCTTGGATCCTTTGGGGAAGTTCTGGATTTTGGTAATGGGGAGTTTGGGGACTGTAAGCCAGGGGTAGGCAACCTTGGCTCTTTTATGACTCCTGGACTTCAACTCCCAGAATTCCTGAGCCAGCATGGAGGAACTATGGCCCCCTCATGACTCGTGGACTTCAACTCCCAGAATTCCTGAGCCAGCATGGGGAAACTATGGCCCCTTCATGACTTCTGGACTTCAACTCCCAGAATTCCTGAGCCAGCATGGGGGAACTATGGCCCCCTCGTGACTCGTGGACTTCAACTCCCAGAATTCCTGAGCCAGCATGGGGGAACTATGGCCCCTTCATGACTGGTGGACTTCAACTCCCAGAATTCCTGAGCCAGCATGGGGGAACTATGGCCCCCTCATAACTCGTGGACTTCAACTCCCAGAATTCCTGAGCCAGCATAGCTTAGAAACTTCTCTCTTTCCCCTCAGCATGGCTGGCTCAGGAATTCTGGGAGTTGAAGTCCACGAGTCATAAAAGAGCCAAGGTTGCCTACCCCTGCAGTGTAGGCCAAGTGTGCCCAAATGGAGTAAGGCAAGGAAGCTGGTGGGATTGACAGGGCCCAGGGGGCACTGATGCTACAGGCAAGTTCACCCTGTCAGCTCTTCGGGAAAGTAGTGCCAGGATTGACACACGGACCCCCTCCCCACTGCCAGGTTGGCAGAAGGGAAGACCTGACTTTTGTGGGCCTTCCAAATGCCCATGTCTCTTTCCAGAAATTATTTTCCTGCCCCCTCTTGCAAATCTAAACGTCGCGGGCGCGAAGAATCAGGACCACCCCGTCAAGTTCCACTTAAGTTGATTTCTCCGCTCGTGCCAGTATAGGTGTTCCTCTACCTACGGCCAAAAATGAGCCCCCAAATTCTGTCGCTAAGTGGGGCGTCGGTTAAGTGAATTGTGCCCCGTTTTATTTTTTTATTTTTAAAGATGTTATTAGATTTTATAGGGTTAAGGATAGCATTTTAGAAGGCAATGTGGTAATTGGGTTAAACAATAGATCAGTAATACAATCATTAGTGAGTATCTCAGACTACACCATCAAATATTTCTTCTCAGTTGCCCTTAACATTTGCTATTTCATATTTACACTAATAAATTTCTAATTATATCAAAATTCAGTAAAAATGTCACGATCACATTTATAGATACATTTTTTTTTCTTTTTGCTTATACATATCTTAATAGTTTCTCAATAGACAATCAATGTCCTGTTATAAAGTTTTACCAGTTTTAATTTTTAATTACAGTATTCCAATTTAACCCTTTCATATCTACAGTGTTTAACTTTCGGGTAGTCCAAATTTCCTTGTACCTCATTTCATAAAAATTATCTAAAATACACCTAAAAAGGTAAAGGTAAAGGTTCCCCCGCACGTGTGTGCTAGTCGTTTCCGACTCTAGGGGCCGGTGCTCATCTCCGTTTCAAAGCCGAAGAGCCAGCGCTTGTCCGAGGACGTCTCCGTGGTCATGTGGCCGGCATGACTAGACGCCAAAGGCGCACGGAACGCTGTTACCTTCCCACCGTAGCGGTCCCTATTTTTCTACTTGCATTTTTACATGCTTTCGAACTGCTAGGTTGGCAGAAGCTGGGATGAGTAACAGGTGCTCACTCTGTTACGCGGCACTCGGGATTCGACCCGCCAAACTGCCGACCTTCTGATCGACAAGCTCAGCGTCCTAACCCACTGAGCCACCTTAAATATGTTCTTATTCTATTCCATAAACATTTTCTACTTCCCATCCTAATAGATCGCCGCCTTAATAATAGAGTATCTTGTGCCCCATTTTGTGACCTTCCTTGCCCCCGTTGTTAACCGAGTCGTTCTCGAGCGATCGCTAAATGAAGTGTGGTGAGTCGAGGACCACCTGCACGCAAAAATCTACTCCGCCAATGAGTCAGCGTTAAATTGGCGTTAGGTAAGAGTTAAACGGAATTCAACAGGGGTTGGACTTAAACTGTTTGTGAGGATGTAAAGATTCCAGGCTGATTCCTCTCTTGACGCCGCACCGGACTTTGTCTGTGCTGCTCCTACACAAAATCTCATCTTGGATTGCAGTTCCTCTCTGGGAAGACTTTAGCGGTCGTCCGACTTCTCAACTGCGATTTAGCCATCCCCCTCCCCCAGTTTATGAACGGTATGGCCAATTATACATAGTCCTCGATTTATAACCCTTTGTTTAGCGACCGACGTGACAGTGGCACTGGAAAAAAAAGTGACCTCACTGTTTTTCACACTCATAACCCATCGCAGCATCCCTGTGATCGGACACGGGATCCAAATTTGGATGCTTGGCAACTGGTTCCGATTTATGACGCTTGCAGTGTCCCGGGGCGATGTGATTTCCCCCTTTTGCGACCATCTGACAGGTCGTGGGGAAGCCAGATTTATTTAATAACCACGTTACTAACTTAACAACTGCAGTGGTTCGATTAACGACTGCTGCAAGGCAGGGCGTCACACGAGGCAAAACTCATTTAAAAACTGTCCTTAGCGACAAATTTTGAGCTCAATTGTTGTCATAAGTCGAGGACTACCTGATTTTAAACGCCCCCCCCCAAAAAAAAAGATTCACTGGGCTGAGAAAAGCAGCAGAGATGGCTCGAATGGGCCCATCCTTGTCTTGCTAAGGATGCCCAGATTTTAAAGTGTGTTTGGGACCTGGGTTCAAAAGAGGGTTTTTTAAAAATTATTTTTAGGAGGAGATGGGCCTCAGCGATTTCCCAAGCCATGCTGCCTTTTCAGTTTTCCAACCTTGGTAACGTTCAGCTGTGCAGACGTCAACTCCCAGAATTCCCCAGCTAGCAAAGCTCAATACTGAGATGCCCTCGGGACCCCCCCACCCATTTTCCTGCTCGCCAAGGCTTAGGGAAGGAGGTTCAGGCTTCCAACATTTTGGAAGTTTCTTCCACCCTTGCATTCGTGTAGATGCGGGTGGTCCTCAAGTTAGGACCCTTTGTCCAGCAATCGTATGAAGTTACAGCAGCAGTGAAAAAAGTGACTTGCAGTTAACGGATAATAACAACAACAACGTTGGAAGGGATCTTGGAGGTCATCTAGTCCAACCCGCTGCTCAGGCAGGAAACCCTATACCATTTCAGACAAATGGCTCTCCAGGGTGTTCCCAGGGTCACGTGACCTCCACATAACCACTGCATTCGCTTAGCAACAGAAATTGTGCTCCCAAATTGTGCTTCGTGAGTCGAGGATTACCTATTACAGGTAGTCCTCGACTTAACAACAGTTCACTAAGTGACCATTCAAAGTTACGATGGCACTGGAAAAAAGTGACCTACGACCGCTTTGCACACTTATGACCTTTCCAGCATTCCCTGTGGTCACATGATCAAAATTCAGACGATTGGTAACCGACTCGTACTTATGACGGTCGCAGCGTCCTATGTGTGTGTGTGTGACACGTGACCCCCTTTTGCGACCTTCTGAGAAGCAGTCAATGGGGGAAGCCAGATTCGCTTAACAACTGTGTCGAGAAAGATCATAAAATGGGGGAAAACCTGCTTAACAATTGCCTCGCTTAGCAACAAAAACTTTGTCCAGGATGAGTTTTGCTAATTACAGATGGTCCTCGACTTTAATAATGATGATGATGATGATAATGTTGGAAGGGACCTTGGAGGTCATCTAGTCCAACCCCCCACTCAGGCAGGAAACCCTATACCATTTCAGACATTTATCTTTTGAGTGATTCACTTAACGACGGAGGCAAGGGACCTTGGAGGTCATCTAGTCCAACCCCCCACTCAGGCAGGAAACCCTATACCATTTCGGACATTTATCTTTTGAGTGATTCACTTAACGACGGAGGCAAGAAAGGTCATCAAATGGAGCAAAATTCACTTCAAAAATGTCTCACTTAACAGCGGGAACATGGCCCTCAGTTATGGTTGTAAGTCAGGGACGACCTGTAAAGCTCACAGAATTATAGCTTCGGATTGCTCTTCCCCCCCCCCCCGCATAGCTGCTCATCCATGATGGCTGTAGGACGTTCCACATGGCCCCCCTGTATATATATATATATATATATATATATATATATATATATATATAGCCCCCCAAGTGCCCTATATGGCTAGTCAACCCCCCCAGGATAGAGGGCAGGAAACCCCCCCCCCCCAATCTTCCGATGGCGCTCCAGCTTTTTTCCAGGGATTAGAAATTGCTGTGTGTGGTCTCTCTGATTTATCATTTTAATCATTTTTCCCCCCTGAAGGTCACCTCACCCTTCTTCCACGATTAATGGGGCTCAGAATCAGCACAGGACCAGCCCATCATCCTTGCAAATTCCCTCTTTGGAGATACTTTCCTCCAACCGAGGGCGCTTGAGATGAGATGGGTGGTGGAACATGGCCTTTGTAGTCACCCTTATTAGTGCCAGCTTGGAGAAGGCTGCACTGGGCGAGAAAACATCAAAAAAAGGATAGGGCAGAGCAGATAGAGGGGAGAAAAATGATCCCGCTTCGTTTTTCCTCTGCCGCACTGGCAGTCCTTGCTTAGTGACCGCCTCGTTTAGCAACCGTTCACAGTTCTGGCGGTAATTAAAAAAAAAAGTCATTTTGCAGCCAATCTTTTCACTGCTGATTTTCGGGGGTCTGCAAAGCAAAGGAAAGCTGAAGGAAGATGGCAAGAACAGTTGTGGGATCACTTAAGAGACCTAGTTGCCGATTCCAATTGTGGTCACTAAACGAGACTACCTGTAAATCCTGGATTTGAATAAGGCATGCAGAGTGTGGAATTTTTGGTCTCTTTTTTTTCTTGCCTAAAGGCATGAGATCAAAGCCAGCATACCAAATTGGTAACCTGTTAAAAAAATTGGGGCTTTCCCAGTTTAGAATCTTCTGAACGAGGTTAACCGGCTTAATCTTGGAGCGTGTACAGAGTGCACTCAAAATAGTTACCGAGTCCAGGTGGTTTTTCTCTGTTTGCACAATAAGAGAAATAGTTAGGTTGGGTTTGCATTACACGACAAAAAAAATAACAAACTACCCAAGCCGGGCAAGGGGTTGGACTAGATGACCTCTAAAGTCACTTCCAATCCTTTGGTTAAACCCGTTGTGCAAACACAGCTCAAAATTTTGAGTGTACCCCGGCAAACCGTTTTTCCACAATTTAAAAGTGTAACAGCAGCCCTTTTGATCTGTGTGGGAGTCCTGTCTTAAGAGTAGGCGTGGTACATACTACAATCAAGAAATGCTCTGTACATGCTCGGTAAGACAAGGGTGTACAGGTAGTCCTTGATTTACAACAGTGACCAGTCAAAGTTACAACGGCACTGAAAAAAGTGACGTATGACTGTTTTTCATACTTAAACGACTTAACATCCCCACGGTCGTGTGATCAAAATTCAGACTTCCCTTATCAGACGGTCGCAAAAGGGGATCACACGATTTTCCCGCCCCCCGCGCGGGATGCTCTAACCGTCATAACTGTGAGTCAGTTGGAAAGCATTCCCAACTTTCATCACGTGATCATGGGGATGTGGCAGCGGTCACAAGTGTGAACGACCTTCATAAGTCGCTATTTTCCATACTGTTCTAACTTTGAACAGTCGCTAAGCGAACCGTTGTAAGTCGAGGACTACCTGTGTGTATCCTGATCTTAGAAATCCTGCTGCTTTTATAGCTTTCCCACATTCCCACCTGATCTTGGACATGTTGTAAAGGTGGCTTGTTTCAGGATATTTAGATCAGGGCCTAAATATCAGGGAATTCTGGGAATTCCCTAGGTATCAGGGAATTCTGGGAGTTGAAGTCCACCCGCCTTAAAGTTTAGTTGGAGATATTCTGGTTGTACGAAGGAAGCCTTCTCTCAATTTTTTTTTTCCTAAGCTGGTTTGTGAAGTGACTGTATTCTGAGCTCCAGAGCGCTTCATCTTCTCCCTGGTTTAAGGATATTCAAAAGCCATTAGGCAGTAGGATTTAAAATAATCTGGACAGATTATGAAAACCGGGCCAAGTGAAATGAACAAACAATGGTAGACGCAAATGCCCAAATGAGTCGGTTTAATCTGCATGTTGGTTTATTAAAAAAAAAAAATCCCTTCTCCTTTTTATAGCTACGTTTTTAAAAGCAGCTTAATCTGAGAATTCCAAAGTCTGGGGTTTTAGAGTGGCAAATTCTTACCTGTCACGCAATAAAGCAGGACTACCGTACCAGTAATTGCCTAAAATTTAGTGGAATTG
The DNA here is from genome assembly GCA_024294585.1 of Vipera latastei. NCBI lineage: Eukaryota > Metazoa > Chordata > Lepidosauria > Squamata > Viperidae > Vipera > Vipera latastei. The sequence goes on from CM044356.1 coordinate 3,249,906, forward strand.
TTTTGTCCGGAGACTTGGAAGGGTCTTCTCTGAAAAGTATCCCATTAGAAAGAAAACTGCAAACTTAATTTGTAGACAGCTTGCTTACAGTTCAAACAGGGGTAGGCAACCTTGGCTCTTTTATTACTGGTGGACTTCAACTCCCAGAATTCCTGAGCCAGCATGAAGGAGCTATGGCCCCCTCATGACTTGCAGACTTCAACTCCCAGAATTCCTGAGCCAGCATGGCTCAGCTTGGAAACCTCTCCCTTCCCCTCAGCATGGCTGGCTCAGGAATTCTGGGAGCTGAAGTCCACCAGTCATAAAAGAGCCAAGGTGGCCTACCCCTGGTTCAACAGCTGCACTCTCTCTCTTTAGATAGTCACAAGTGCATTGCCATTGTGATTATTCAGGCCACGGCCCACAACAGCCCTGTGAGGTAGGTCAGAAAGAGGATCTAGCATGGGATCACCCAGTTAAGCTTCCCTGGCTCATATTTGCCTCTTTTATCCAGGCTTCCTAAAACTGACTTCCCTAGATCCAAGGAAGACTACACTTCCCAGAATTCCTTCTGCCAGCTGTGCTGGCATTCTGGGACTTGTATTCTCCAGCAGCTGGAAGGCCTTGTTGCACAAAGCATTATAGCCGGTCCTCGACTTACGACGCTTCATTCAATGGCCATTCCACGTTACAACTGCACTGAAAAAAGTGACTTACGACCGTTGCAGCATCCCTCCGTGGTCACGTGATCAAATTCAGATGCTTGGTGACCGACTCCTATTTACGACGGTCGCAGCGTCCCCCAGGGGTCACACGATCCCCTTCTCGGCAGCCTTCTGACAAGCCAAGTCAACGGGGGGGAACGCCGGATTGACTTAACAACCCCGGTTGCTAATTTAACCAGGGCGGCGATTCGCTTAACGACCTTGGGCAAGAAAGGTGGTAAAACGGGGTGAATCTCACTTAGCAAACGTCTCGCTTGGCAACAAAAATTTGGGGCTCCATTGTGGTCGTAAGTCTAGGACGAGCTCCACACGGCGTTGTCGTTCCTGCTTAAAAAAAAAAAAGAGCAGACAATTATTGCATTTATTTATTAGGTGGGTTTTCTTTTGTTTTTTCCCCATGTCAGCTGGATGTCATACTGGCCCTGTGCCACAGTTGGACAAGCTCGGGCTGTGTGTGTGTGTGTGTGTGTGTTTGTATTTGAGTGCAAGCAAGGGACTGACTGGGTGAAGCTGTGCCTAAGGTAGGGGTAGGCAACCTTGGCACGTTTATGACTCGTGGACTTCAACTCCCAGAATTCCTGAGCCAGCCTGGCTCAGCATGGAAACCTCTCTCTTTCCCCTCAGCATGGTTGGCTGAGGAATTCTGGGAGTTGAAGTCCACGAGTCATGAGGGGGCCATAGTTCCCCCATGCTGGCTGGGGAATTCTGGGAGTTGAAGTCCAGCCCTCTTAAAGGGCCCCAGGTTGAGAAACGCTGCATTAAGGATTCCTCTCCGCCTGGTCGCGCCTCTTGTTAGGCCATCCTCTCCCCTCAGGCCCGGCAGCCAGGGAGTGCACGATGGGCCCTGCTTACAGGGAGGAAGTGATAAGCAGCCTGCCTTTGGTCCCGTTCCCCCAAAAGCCCCGCAGAAAGCACTCTGCCCATGCCCTGCAGAACTCTTCCCTCCAATAAAAAAAAACTTTTTAGCAACCCTGGCCAAAAGCCCCCTTCCCCCCCCCCGGACAAGAATGCCAAGTGGGGTGCCAAGCGATGCCACCCCCCACCTCCAACCAACCCTCCCACCCACCCACCCCAGATATGGGCCCGTGTTTGGGGTGCCCTTCCATGCCTTTGTTTCCTGCTGAGTCCCGATCCGGGACGCTTCTCTCGCCTTGCCCGTTGGGGCCATCGCTTTCCCCACGCCCGTTGGGGACCCGTTCAAGCCTCAAGTGCTATTCTCTAGTTTGACGAACGATCAGGCAAAAATGTTCCTCAGGACCCAGGACCGGTGCAGGGTGCGGATCCTGTCCCGGTCCGATCACAACCACGGAGACGGTGGGGGTGGGTTGGCTGATCTCCGCTCAACGTTTCCTTCCTTCTGTCTTTGAAGCACAACCTTTGCTTCCTCGTTGCAGTCAAGTGGGGGGTGGGGGGTGGGACACAATTTTTGGGGGGGGCGGGGGGGTGCTTTTCGTCTGGACGGGGAGGAAGTACGAACAATTACGAAGAACGAAGAATCCGTGGCGGTGCTCTGTAGGTGGATTGACATGGAGGCAATGTGTGTCCGATATTCGTGCTTTAGAGCGACTCGGAGCATCCCTGGCTACGCGTAGGGGTGGTCCTCGAATTACGACGGCTCGTTGAGCGACCCAAGTTACCACGGCGCTGGAAAAAAGTGACTTTTTGAGCGTTTCTCTCACCACTGCAACATCAGATGACTTGTATTGATGACGGTCGCGGGGTCCCCGGGGAGGGGGAGGGGGTGTCACACCATGATCCCCTTTTGCGACCTTCCGACGAGCGGAGTCAGTGGGGGGAAGCCGGATTCACTTAGAAACCGGGCGACTCATTTAACAATGGCAGTGATTCGCTGAAGAACCGTGGCAAGAAAGGTCGTAAAAGGGGACAAAACTCCCTTAACAAATGTTTCACTCCATTGTGGTCGTCAGTCGAGGACTGCGTGTACCCGCTTCTGCATCTTTTGCACCAGTGACCCGTGACCGGGTGGGTGCGCGATGCGATGACACTTTTGGGGAAAAGTGTTTCACGACCTGGACTCGCATTTATGACCGTCATGCCTCTCCTGTAGTCACGTGACTGCCCCTTGAGCACTTGGCAACGGTCGCGCAATCCTGGGACGGCGATTTGCAAGCTATCTGCAAAAAAAAAAAAAAGAAACATCCATTGGGGAAAGTGGATTTGCTTAACGACCACGTGATTTGTTGAATGACTGGTGATTCGCTATACGTAGTCCTCAACTTAGGACCGTTCATCTAGTGACCATTCAAAATTGCAACGGCACTAAAAAAATGTCCCTTGGGACAGTTTATCACAGTTACGACCTTTGCAGCATCCCCGTGGGCAACTGACTCGTATTTATGACGGTTGCGGTGTCCCTGGAGGTCACGTGACGATCCCCCTTTTACGACTTTCTGACCAAAAGTCAGTGGGGGAGCCCGATTCACTTAACAACCGGTTTACTAATGTAACAGCTGCAGCGATTCACTTAATGACAGTGGCAAAAATCACTTCACGAATGTCTCAACAACAGAAAGTTTGGGCTCGATGGCAGTCGTAAGTCGAGGACTGCTTGTACCTGTAACAATCGGGGTGTGTGGGGACATAACTCTCAGGTACCAACTCCGCAGACGGGCCAGCATGGGGAGGGGGTCCACAGAGGTCCCCCCCCTCTCCCGCTTCTTCAAAACCTCTTCAGTGCGCAACTGATTGTTCCACAGGTGCCAAGGGCATAATCCGAGTGAAAGAAACGAAAATGCTAATGATGATTAACAATCCCATTGTGGGTTTCCTTATTGGTAATTGTTGTGTTAGTTGTGACCGTGGTCTTGGAAGAAAAAAAAATAGGCTTGTAGAGGGGAAAAAAAAATTTAAAAAAGGGAAAAGTTAACGGCACTCGATCCATCGTGTGGTTCTGTGACTAGCTCGGGAAATGGTGGTTGTAATCCTGGAATAAAATGTGTTCTTGGTCTGGAATTCGTGTCTGTCTGTTCTTTGTGAGGATGTGGCACTGCTGGCTGGGGAATTCTGGGAGTTAAAGTCCACTTAACATAAAGGATACTGGCTGGGGAATTCTGGGAGTTGAAGTCCACTTAACATAAAGGATACTGGCTGGGGAATTCTGGGAGTTGAAGTCCACTTAACATAAAGGATACTGGCTGGGGAATTCTGGGAGTTAAAGTCCACTTAACATAAAGGATACTGGCTGGGGAATTCTGGGAGTTGAAGTCCACTTAACATAAAGGATACTGGCTGGGGAATTCTGGGAGTTGAAGTCCACCCATCTTAAAATTGCTGAGAAACACTAACTAGCAATATTCTTCTCTCTTTAGTTGTCTTCTGCCCCCTTCTTGCCTATAATTTGCTACCAAAAAGCACCTTGGTAGGTAGATATAAAAAATAAGCAGCTGTGGCCACCATCTTGACTTTTTTTTTTTTTTACTTTTCCAGCGAGAAGACTTGATAGATTAGGCTGCCTCCGTCTTCTCTCTGTTAATGATGGTGCCCATCCCAGCAGAAATTGAGAACAAATCCTATCTCAGCAATGTATCCTAAGACCTGATCCCCAGAAAGTGTGTTCTGACAGTTTCCTGGCTCCTGTTTCTTTAAGGGATCTGAGGGCAATCTAGACCAGAAGTTTTAAGATGTGTGGACTTCAACTCCCAGGATTCCTCAACGGGCTTGCTGATCTTCACCCAGCCACAGAAGGGAAAAAAAATTGCATAAACATCATTTATTGCAAACCAGGTCCCATATTTGCATTCCCATTTAACACAGCACAAACAGACCTATTTTGCAACACACACACACACACACACACACACACACACACACACACTATCATTTGCTTTTGGGAGTCTATGCCTCTTTCTGTTCCTGTTTTGCAATATATGTGTATATATAAACACACACACACACACACACACAATTATTTCATTTGCTTTTGGGAGTCTATGCCTCTTTCTGTTCCTGTTTTGCAATATATGTGTATATATAAATACATACACACACACACACACACTTATTTGCTTTTGGGAGTCTAAGCCTCTTTCTGTTCCTGTTTTGCAATATATGTGTATATATAAATACATACATACACACACACACACACACACACACTTATTTGCTTTTGGGAGTCTATGTCTCTTTCTGTCCCATCACCAGTTTCACCCCCAAATCCTGCAACACCAGTTCATCACCCTTAAACTGCAAGCAGTGATTCAGAAGGAAGGGTTCCAGCTCAGATTAAGGTCTCCAGTCTGCACTGGGCCTTATCCTCAAAGCAGCAGAGCAGCACACAACAATCCTGCGGGGTAGGCTAGGCTAGAAACCAGCTCGCTCAAGACTGAAGATAGAAGCAGAAATGGGCCACAGATCACCAAGATAGGAAATGCAGAACACAATCAGCAATAGTCCCGGAGCATAGAGAAATAGCGTAGATCTTTTTTCCCTGTCTGAAGATGCGTCTCTAGCTAAGCAAACTCCTCAGGCATAAAAAATGTTTTAATGAAAGAAAAAAAACAACCTTCGCATAGAGAGGGAAGAGAAAGAGAAGAAAGAAAAAGAAAGAAAGAGAAAGGAAAGAAAGAAAGAAAGAAAGAAAGAAAGAAAGAAAGAAAGAAAGAAAGAAAGAAAGAAAGAAAGAAAGAAAGAAAGAAAGAAAGAAAGAAAGAAAGAAAGAAAGAAAGAAAGGAAAGAAAGAAAGAAAGAAAGAAAGAAAGAAAGAAAGAAAAAGAGAAAGAAAGAAAGAAAGAGAAAGAAAGAAAGAAAGAAAGAGAAAGAAAGAAAGAAAGAAAGAAAGAAAGAAAGAAAGAAAGAAAAAAAGAAAGAAAGAAAGAAAAAGAAAGAGAAAGAGAAAGAAAGAAAGAGAAAGAAAGAAAAGAGAGAGAAGAGAGGGAGATAGAAGACAGAGAAGATGGAGGGAGAGAGAAAAGGAGATAGTGAGAGAAAGAAGAGAGAGAAGACAGTAAGGGGAAAGAGAGAGGGGAAAAAGAGAAAGATTCATTTTCTGCATCTTGGGGTTTGCCCTCTTTTCATGCTTTTCCACTTTCCTTCCCCCTATTTCTAGTTGCCCATTTTAAATTTATTTTTAGAATGGGCACCCCTCTCCTTGCCTCTTCAGGAATTAAAACCGGCATCATCAACATGTCAAAGGACTAAGCGAGTCTGTTCCAGCAAACAAATGAACCGAACCGAGGAAAACAGAATTAAAAAAGCAAATTTAAAAAAAAAAGGCAAAAGACGCTTAAGAAAGAAATCCCTTGTGGGTTCCTGGCACTTGGCCGCCCTTCTTTCGGTTGGTTAAATGCAACTATTTTTAGGTCTAACCTGCTTCAAGCTATACTTAGAAACATGGAATTTAGCTTTATGAGATTGGCTGGCTGGGCTGCTCTCAGCCTCCTAGATCAATAAGACACACACACACACACACACACACACACACACACACACACACACACACACACACACGCATCCACGAGGGAGTGAATCCTAATGAAGGATTCCTCATTCCGAATGCACCGGTTGTATTTTCATTTGCTACCAAAATCCTTAAAAGGATTGGGGGGGGGGGGATGGAAATCCCTCAGCCAGTCTTGTTTCAGCCCTTTCTGAAAGCATCTTCGAAAATGCCCAAGAGCCAGCAGCATCTCAATGACATCATCAGCATCCTTGAAGAGGAGGCTGTCTCCATGGCAACAGGGTCCTGGGCGTCGACCAATGGAATGCTGGCATCAGAGCTATTGTGGAACCCAAAGGGAAGCAGGTAAGGGGGCTACCAGCATCCCACCCTTTTATTTTATTTATTTTATTAGATTTCTATACCGCCCTATTCCCGAAGGACTCAGGGCGGTTTACAGGGCAGCATAAAATACAATTTAGATTTTAGGTTTTTTTTTCTCCTGCCTTTATTATTTCTTTCTAGATAACTCAAGGCAGTGAACGTGCCGAATCTTCCTCCTCCTATTTTCCCCCACAACAACAACCCTGTGAGGTGGGTTGGGCTGAGAGATAGTGGCTAATGCAAAGTCACCCAGCAGTTTTCATGGCTAAGGCAGGACTAGAACTCACCGTCTCCTGGTGATTCGCCCAAAATCATCCACTCAGCTTTCTTGCCTAATTGTGTGTGGGGGGGGACTAGAACACACCAGGTAACCCAGTTAGTTAATTCATGGCCTTTTGAATATGGGTGGACTTCAACACCCAGAATTCCAATGCTGGCTGAGGAATTCTGGGAGTTGAAGTCCACCCACCTTAAAGCATGCCGGCTGAGGAATTCTGGGAGTTGAAGTCCACCCACCTTAAAGCATGCCGGCTGGAGAATTTTGGGCATTGAAGTCCACCGATCTTCAAGCGCTCAAGGTTGAGAGAAACTGGTTTATGATGTTCTGGGTAAACCTGAAAACGTGTTTATCTCAGAAATGAAACACCCCTATTTTTCTAACTGCAATTCTTCTCACCTCTGCTGGTGAAGATCACCGAGTTTTTTTCGGTTTGGACCAACACTCACCATACGTGACCATCCCGCTGCCTATCAAACCCAACACTCCCATCCACCCACCCCGGTGATATAGCTTCTCATAATACTTTCAATCTCTCCCCCCTTCTCCATGCCCCCCTCAATTTTCCCCCATGCCCCCACTTTATATTCTCTGCCACTTGCTCCCCAACCTTCCTCCTTCAATCTTGTTTGCTTGATCCCACAAGGCCATTTTTTAATCCCAGAATGCATTAAACACTCAAGAGATTGGACTGTCTACGCTGGCAGGGAATTTGAAGATTTCCAGAGGGTTCAAATGGGGGGGGGGTTGGGGGAGTGAACACCAGGTTGGAGAAACTGAATTAAAAGACTTCCCCTTTAATGGATACTTCCCACCCCCACCCCTCCATTTTCATCCTGCCTGGCAAAGGCATCAGGGAAGTTAGGAATCAGCATTCAGAAGATGACTGGTCCGTTGCCATAGAAACTGTGTCTGGAATCCCGTGGCAATGGTTGCTTGGTGATGAACCCTGGACCAATCAGACGCCTGCAGAGCAGCGTTTCTCAGCCTTAACAACTTGGAAGATGGGTGGACTTCAACTCCCAACTTCCCTTGCTGGCTGGGGAATTCTGGGAGTTGAAGTCCACCCACCTTCCAAGTTGCCGAGGTTGAGAGGTACAGCTGAAAAGAATTGGCAAGGGTACCAAGGAGTGATCCGCGGCCCATTCTCTGTTGCTGGAACTGTCACCAAAAAGCTCCATAGCAACAAGCCCCACCTTGCCTTTCTCCCGACAACAGCAGTATCCTGGCAACAGGCAGCCAGCATCTTCCTTGCACACACACCCCACTCCCACCCAGCGGGATCTTCCTCCCAGCAACAATGCAAAGCCTGGTGCCCTTCCTCTCCTAGCAACCGAGCGCAGGTCTTCAGCCCTGGCGGTCTGGATTGGCTGACCCTTCCGGATCATCCGGTCAGTTGGTCAATTCGCAGCCAGCCAGAGAGTTCGCCATGATGCCGATCCTTCTCCCTCTGGATCTTTGCCCAGATGGTTTCTCATCTCACTGAGTCTGGGTTGCCAATGTCAAATTCCAACCTTTACCCAGAATAACAGTGTTGGAAGGGACCTTGGAGGTCTTCTAGTCCAACCCCCGGCTGAAGCAGGGGACCCCATGCCATTTCAGACAAATGACCATCCAGTCTTTTCTTAAAAACCTCCCGTGTTGGAGCATCCGCAACTTCTGGAGGCAAGTCGGGATCAGCTCCTGGAGACAAATCGCACCAGGTCTGCAAGCTGGTGCACACCCTGTGCTTCCCCTTAAACCTGGGTTAAAAATGGTTGCATTCACACCACATTCTGGGCCAGAGGAAGTCATTTTCCCAGTTAGCAGGATGCTGATCCAGTCACTTTGTTTAAAGCAGTGTTTCTCAATCGTGGCCACTTTAAGATTAAAATGGGGCCCCAGGGCTCTGATCTAGACCAGGGGGTCTTCAAACTTGGCCCTTTTATGACTTGTGGACTTCAACTCCCAGAATTCCTCAGCCAGGCACACATGCCTAAGGAATTCTGGGAGTTGAAGTCCACAAGTCATGAAGAGGCCATAGATTATGCTGGCTCAGGAATTCCGGAAGTTGAAGTACACAAGCCATGAAGGGGCCATAGTTTCCCCCATGCTGGCTCAGGAATTCTGGGAGTTGAAGTCCACCAGTCATGAAGGGGCCATAGTTCCCCCACGCTGGCTCAGGAATTCTGGGAGTTGAAGTCCACCAGTCATGAAGGGGCCATAGTTCCCCCATGCTGGCTCAGGAATTCTGGGAGTTGAAGTCCACCAGTCATGAAGGGGCCATAGTTCCCCCACGCTGGCTCAGGAATTCTGGGAGTTGAAGTCCACCAGTCATGAAGGGGCCATAGTTCCCCCATGCTGGCTCAGGAATTCTGGGAGTTGAAGTCCGCGAGTCATGAAGGGGCCATAGTTTCCCTCATGCTGGCTCAGGAATTCTGGGAGTTGAAGTCCACGAGTCATGAAGGGGCCATAGTTCCCCCATGCTGGCTCAGGAATTCTGGGAGTTGAAGTCCGCAAGTCATGAAGGGGCCATAGTTTCCCTCATGCTGGCTCAGGAATTCTGGGAGTTGAAGTCCAGGAGTCATGAAGGGGCCATAGTTCCCCCACACTGGCTCAGGAATTCTGGGAGTTGAAGTCCACAAGTCAAAAAAGGGCCAAGTTTGAAGACCTCTGATCTAGACAAAGGAATAGGAAGGAAAATTCATCAGATTTGCAGACAACACCAAGCTGGGGGGAATTGCTAACACTTTTAGAAGGTAGACTCAAGATTCAGAATGATCTTGACAGACTTGAGCATTGGGCCCTATCCAACAAGATGCAGTTCAGGGGTGAGAAAAGTAAGATTTTATACTTAGGCAGGAAAAAACAAGTGCACAGGTATACAATAGGCAAAACCTGGCTCAATAGTAGTAACTGTGAGAGGGATCTCGGAGTCCTAGTGGACATTCACTTAAACATGAGCCAGCCGTGTGCTGCAGCTGCCAAAAAAGCCAACACAGTGCTGGGCTGCATTAACAAGAGGGATAGAATCAAGATCACATGAAGTGTTAGTACCACTTTACAAGGCCTTGGTAGGGCCACACTTGGAATATGGCATCCAGTTTTGGTCACCACGATGTAAAAAAGATGCTAAGACTCTAGAAAGAGTGCAGAGAAGAGCAACAAAGATGATTGGGGGACTGGAGGCTAAAACATAGGGAACGGTTGCAGGAATTGGGTATGTCCAGTTTAATGAAGAGAAGGACGAGGGGGGACATGATAGCAATCTTCCAGTATCTCAGGGGCTGCCCCAAAGAAGAGGGAGTCAAGCTATTCTCCAAAGCACTTGAAGGCAGGACAAGAAGCAACAGATGGAAACTAATCAAGGAGAGAAGCAACCTAGAACTAAAGAGAGGAGAGCAATTATCAGTGGAAGGACTAGCCCCCACTTCTAATAATCAAACCCTTTTGAAAGGGGTGGAGTCATCTTAAGCCCCACCTTCTTGAGTACCGTATCCACTGGAGGGGAGAGGTCTTTGCAAGGTGGCACTAAAGCATGACACCAAATGAGGGACGTTGATCCCACTGACATTAAGATCCAGGCAGAGGAGGCTGAGTTCCCGTATCAATCCTTTTCTGGTCTCTCTGGCGTTATAAAAAAAAAAACAATTCACAATTTTGCAATGAAAAAGAAGCAAAGAAAAAAAAAAAACCACTCCACGGTGACTTGGTAGGTCTGCCAAATGTTGGATTCAACTCCATGGTGGCTTTAAGAAGGCTTTCTTGGGTGCTTCGTGACGCCAAAAGTGTCGGGAAGGATGCCGCGTTTTCAGCAAGTGGGGTGATCAGAGCCAATTTATAGTCTAGTGGTTAAGGCACCAGGCTAGAAAGCTGGGGGCAGTGAGTTCTAGTCCTGCCTTAGCCATGAAAGCCGGCTAGGTGACTTTGGGCCCATCAGTGGAAGACGGCGAGTTCTAGTCTCGCCTTAGGGAGGAAAGCCAACTGGGTGACTCGGATAGTCACTAGGGGACAGTGAGTTCTAGTTTTGCCTTAGGCAAGAAAGCCAACTGGGTGATTGGGCCAATCACTAGGAGACAGTGAGTTCTAGTTTTGCCTTAGGGAGGAAAGACAGCTGGGTGACTTTGGGTCAATCACCAAGAGATGGTGCCTTAGGCATGAAGGCTGGCTGGGTAACTTTGGGCCGGTCCCTCTCTCTCTCAGCTCAGCCCACCTCACAGGGTGGTTGTAGTGAGGGAAACGGGAAGAGGGAAGTGTGTTGGAAACCTTTGCCTCCTTGAGTTGAGTAGGCGACAAATAAGCGAAGAAATCAAATAAAGGAGCCAGAAGCAGCAATTGGAGCATCAACACAGGAAAGTTACATCAGCGACTTCCAGACCGGAGACCTCGACGCTCCGTGTGTAGGAAGGGGTGTGTTATTATTGTAAGAGGACGCCTCTCTTCAAAGCAAGACACAAATGCTGGCATCCGTGTGCAGGCAGGCAGCTCTGCCCCAGCTCTCAGCTTATGGGGTGAAGCTCATGTGCATGACAGCAGTCAAAAACAGAACGGCGGGGTGGGTGGGGAGGCAGAAGGCAAGCAACTAACTAACCGGATTTGAGCAGGACCCACAAATGCCCAGGAGAAAGAGGTTTCTGCCTTGCTGCCTGCTGAATTCCTCAGCGCCTAGCAGAGGTGTGGGGGGGGGCACAGCGGCACCATGACTCAGCGGGGGGGGGGGGTTGGGGGAAAGCAGCTCCCCACCGAAGCCCAGCAAACAGGCAGGGAAACAGATCCTCAGTGGCTGATGGTGACTCAGCCTCCCCCTGTTGGGTTGCAGCCGATGGACACTTGCCCACCTCTGTCATGCAGATGACCGTTCCTCACCTGGATCACCTGCAGAAGGACATCCTGGCTTTCTCTCTGCCTGGCGCCGATGACCGCTAGCCGGGTCTGCCAACCGCCAGCTGCACCGGCTTTGCCAGCAGAACTGGTGCCAAGGACACGTCCCAGGCTTTTCCCGCCGGTGAGGCACTGAGGTGGGCACCCCAACGCAGGTAAGCAGCACGTAAGGGGTGGGGCAGCTTCAGCCGGAGGGGCCCCCCCAGCTGGGACATCCAGGGTGACCGTGGGGAAGAGGGGGTCTTGAAAGGGGTTCAGCCAGGGAAAGAGGAGGAAAAGTGCAAGGGTGGTTCAGAGGCAGCGTTTGGACCCCCAGCCGAACCTGGCTGCTGAATGACTCCAGGTGAGGGGGGGGAGGGTCACACCCTGCAGGGCGGAGACAAGCCCACCAAGTTGGGGGGTCTTGCAATGCCTGAAACATTTTAAAAACTAACCTGAGCCAGATTAAAAACAAAGGGTGTTAAGAAAATGCAGATGCTGACTTTAGGCAGCATCTGGTTAAAGGAACACTACGCAGAGTGGTGAAGAAGAGAATTCCCATCTTGGCTGTGGATTGTATCTAGCTAGATGTTGGTCTGTCTCCATATCTACCCACCGTATCCACACACCTACCTATCTTCTGTATTTTTTCTGCCTGCCTGCCTGTCTGCTAGCTAGTTCATCTATCTATCTCATCTATCTACTGGTCTGCCCATCTAGCTACCTACCCACCTTTCTGTCAGTCTATCTTTCTGTTTATATATCTGTTCATCCATTCATCCATCCATCCACTCTATCATCTATCCATGTCTCTGTCCATTTGTCTGTCCATGTATCTTATCTTATCTATCTATCTATCTATCTATCTATCTATCTATCTATCTATCCATCCATCCATCCATCCATCATCTATCATCAATCTAGCTATCTTATCTTATCTTTATCTTATCCTTATTAGACTTATATACCGCCCTTCTCCCATAGGACTTACCTTACTTACATATCTCCTACCCATCCATCCATCATCTATCCATCTTGTATCTATCTATCTGTCTGTCTGTCTGTCTTTCTCTCTCTCTCTCTCTCTCTCTCTCTCTTTCTCTTTCTCATTTACCTACCTATCTACCCACCTACCTGTCCGTCCATCCATCCATCCATCATCAGCTATCTCAGCTTTATTATGAATGAATGAATGTACTTATTATCAAAGTACAACTTGTATACCATGAGACTGGCTGAGCCTCCCTTCGTGCCCCACCACCACCACCACAACTCACAGTGACAACAAACCCACCATCTTGTTACACCATGTGAGCTAATTGCACAACACACCGGCCTCGCAAGTCAATGATACATAGAGTTAGTTCCCACTCATGAGCCACTGGAAGGGTGACTAACCAGATGGGGACCAAAGAGAAGGGAATGGGTGAAGAGCGCATTTGTGGAGGACTGGAGGAAAACAGATGTCCCGCACCTGGTTTGATTCCAAAATGGGCTTGAGATGCAACTCCGAGTTGGGTTTGAGGGAACAGGGTCCAGATCAGGGAAATGGGACCATTGCTGAGCCCATCTGTATGCTGTGTAGACATCACTTGAGGAGCCGAGTCACAGATGATCCACCAGAGAAGTTAGCCTGAATAGTTTTAACCTTCATTAAGCTTCAGGGACTGGGGGCAGCTGGTTGCAGAATTGTGCAAACCTAATTCCTTGGCTGATTAGAGGTAGCCCTGGACTTACAATAATTTATTTAGTGACCATTCAAACTTACAATGACAGAGAAAGGTGAAGGAAGGAAGGAAGGAAGGAAGGAAGGAAGGAAGGAAGGAAGGAAGGAAGGAAGGAAGGAAGGAAGGAAGGAAGGAAGGAGGGAGGGAGGGAGGGAGGGAGGGAAGGAAGGAAGGAAGGAAGGAAGGAAGGAAGGAAGGAAGGAAGGAAGGAAGGAAGGAAGGAAGGAAGGAAGGAAGGAAGGAAGGAAGGAAGGATATCTGCCTCAACCAAGAAAAAATTGCACAATTGCCTAGCCCTAGCCCTTCCTTCCTTCCTTCCTTCCTTCCTCCTTCCTTCCTTCCTTCCTTCCTTCCTTCCTTCCTTCCTTCCTTCCTTCCTTCCTTCCTTCCTTCCTTCCTTCCTTCCTTCCTTCCTTCCTTCCTCACTCCCAGGCCTCAGCCTCCTCTTGCAACTGGTCTGGCTTCTCTGCAGCTGAGGCAGGGCAGGGATGGCTGACTTTGCCACCGTCCGGCTTCATCGCTGTATGGAGGCAGTTCCCATGGCAACGGCCAATCAGAAAAAGAGGATGCTGCCAGCTAAGGACCAGCCAGCCAGCCGGCCGGTCAGCCTTCATGGATAGGTGTGGTGGGGAGGGGGCAGGGGAGGGCAGGGGAGGGATACCGCTGGGTTTGCCACCCACAGGGGAGGGGGGTACTAGCCCTCTGCACACCCACCACCAGATTCTGATTCAAAGGGAAGGGAAGGAGCCCCAACTTTGAGGGAAAACCTTTGTGGCATCAGCCCCATCATTTTTCACACTTCTCCTTGCCTCTTTCAGGGGCCCAGCCCGTCTTCGGTACCACAGGCTAATGGTCCTGGGTTCAAGTCTTGACACATGAGCTCACACCGAACGACTGGGGAATCTTTTTTTTTCAAATATTCTTTTCATTAACAGTTTGAATAAAACAAGAAGAGAGGAGAGAGAGACTAAGAGAGAAAAACCAGAAAAAGTTTGAGGAAAACAACCCACATTTCTTCCCTAAGAAAATGACTCCCTCTTCGTGGCAAATATAAATAATTTCCTAATCTCTTCACTTCCTCTTAACTGAGAAATATAAAATTTCATTTCTCAGTCCTCGACTTACAGCCATTCATTTAGTGACTGTTCAAATTTACCACGGCACTGAAAAAGTGACTTAGGACCTGTTTTTCACACTTATGACGGTTACAGGATCTCTGCCGTCATGTGATCGAAATTTGGACACTTGCCAACTGTCACGTGATCACCATTTGTAGCCTTCCCGGCCAGCTTTCCAACAAGCAAAGTCGACAGAGGCCAGATTCACTTAAGGACTGCATGATTCACTTAATGACCGTAGTGATTCGCTTAGTAACAGTGACAAAAAAGATCACAAAATTCTCTTAACAACTGTCTTGCTTAGCCACAGAAATTTGGGGTTCAGTTGCGGTCATAAGTTGAGGACTCCCTGGGAGTAAAATCTTCAGTCCAATTACCAGCCCTGCAGAGGTCTAAGATTTTTAACGTTAATTAACATACAGCTACAATTGGGGCCAGAATTTCCATTGCAAGCCAAAGTGCTCATAATAGCAGAATAACAGAACTGGAAGGGACCTTGCGGGTCTTCTAGTCCAACTTCACAATTAGATTAGATCAGATAAACTTCCTTGTCATTTTTTTTCCTGTGAGCACAACGGCACACATTAAAAATGAAATTTTAACCCTGTCCCTTTACTGGAATAAAGAGTCAGAAGGGACCTTGGAGGTCATCTAGTCCAACCCACCTTGCTCAGGCAGGAAACCCTATACCATTTCAGACAAATGGCTGTCCAGTCTCTTCTTAAAAACTTCCAGTGTTGGAACATTCACAGCTTCTGGAGGCAGGTAGTTCCACTGGTTAATTGTTCTCACTGTCAAAAAAATATTCTCCTTAGTTCCAGGTTGCTTCTCTCTTTGGTCAGTTTCCATCCGTTGCTTCTTGTCCTGCCTTCAGGTGCTTTGGAGAAGAGCTTGACTCCCTCTTCTTTGGGGCAGCCCCTCAAATACTGGAAGACTGCTATCATGTCACCCCTGGGCCTTCTTTTCTCTGGACTCGCCCTACCCAAATCCTACAACTGTTCTTTATATATTTTAGTCTCTAGGCCTTTAATCACCCTAGTTAAAAAATGGAAGTGAGAGGTTTCTATCAATCAATCAATCAATCAATCAATCATTCATTCATTCATTCATTCAATCAATCAATCAATCTGAATAGAACTGGAAGGGAACTTGGAGGTCTTCTAGTCCAGCCCCCTGCTCAGACAAATACCATTTCAGACAAATGGTTGTCCAGTCTTTTCTTAAAAACCACCGGTGTTGGAGCACCTACAAGTTCTGGAGGCAGGTAGTTCCACTGGTTAATTGTTCTCACTGTCAGGAAATTTCTCCTGAGTTCCAGGTTGCTTCTCTCCTTGATGAGTTTCCATCCGTTGCTTCCTGTCCTGCCTTCAGGCGCTTTGGAGAATAGCTTGACTCCCTCTTCTTTGGGGCAGCCCCTCAAATCTTGGAATATTGGACTAAATGCTTGTTAAGTAAGTCATGCCTCCTTTCACCATCTGGTTTGTCACAGTTGTTAAGGAATCATGCAGTCATTAAACAAGTCAAGTCGTTCTAAGCAAATCATATGGTCTTTAGGAAAATCCAACGTCCCCCATTGCTGAGGTCACAAATGGCAATCACACAACTGTCAGACGCTGCAGTGGTTCACTGCTTAAATTTTGAACATGTGACCCTGGGGATGCTGGGATAGTTTAAATGTGCTCATAATTCATTCTATACAGTGCCCTTCTAACTTCAAACGGTCGCTAAACAAATGGCTATAAGTCGAGGACTGCCAGTATGAAACAGAAAAGCAACCTGAAATTAAGGAGAAATTTCCTGGCAGATCAATTAACCAATGGAACAGCTTGCCACCAGAAGTTGTGAGTGCTCCCACACCAGAAGTTTTTAAGAAGAGACTGTCTGAAATGGAAATAGGATCTCCTGTCTGAGCAGGGGGCTGGACTAGATGACCTCCGAAGTCCCCTCCAACTCTGTTATTCTACATACACTAGTCTTCGATTCACAACGGTGCATTTATTGACCTCTGAAAGTCAAAACGGGACTGAAAAAAGTGACTTTTCACCATTTTTCATACTTACAACCATTACAGCATCTCCATAGTCACATGATTTACATTCAAATGCTTGTCAACTGACTCACATTTATGACGGTTGCAGCGTTCTGCGTCACACAA
The DNA here is from genome assembly GCA_024294585.1 of Vipera latastei. Taxonomy (NCBI): domain Eukaryota; kingdom Metazoa; phylum Chordata; class Lepidosauria; order Squamata; family Viperidae; genus Vipera; species Vipera latastei. Next base: position 3,266,505 of record CM044356.1, read on the forward strand.
TCCCCCCCCTTTTTTTTGCGAGCCTCTGATGAGCAAAGTCAATGGGGAGGTCAGATTCATTTAGCAACCGTGTTACTAACTTAACAACTGCAATGATTCTCTTAACAACCGTGGTAAGAAAAGTAAAATGGGGGAGGGGGGGCGCCGAAGAGGAAATCACTTAACAACTATCTCGCTTAGTAGCAGAAATTTTGGACTCAGTTGCGGTCGTAAATGGAGGACTACTTATAATGCTATGCAATCCACTCTGACCTGCCTCCTTTCTGCCTGCAGGACGGATGGCCACAGACGGAGAGCACACCTGTGGCTGCCAACGGGGTCCAAGCATAGAACAGGGCAAATGGTACGGCGTCCGTTCGTACCTGCATCTTTTCTACGAGGATTGCACTGGCACCCAGTCGGAGGACAATTTGGAGAATGCTGCTACGTCCCCCACCAAGGGGGGCCGGACCCCCGTCTTCTGGAAGGTGAGATTTTTCAACCAGGATCCAAGTACCCATTGCTTTGTGGCGTGTTCTCTGAGCACAAACAGAGTGCCCTTCCCACAACACACTTGCCCAGATTGCAAGTGGGGAGATGACGTTACTTATTAAATTTATAGAACATCAGTATCCCAAACAATCCTGGGCATCTTGCAATACAATAATAAAAAAAGGATCCATAACGGGCCCTTTGTGGCCTCCCGCCCCACTCCTCCCACTTAGCTCTGTGCACGATTTTCTTGGCCCCTTTAAGACTGGTGGACTTCAACTCCCAGAATTCCTCTGCCAGCCATACTGGCTGGGGAACTCTGGGAGTTGAAGTCCACCAAACTTAAAAGGGGAAATTTGGAGACCCCCTCTTCTCTAGGTCAGGCAGCTAGGTGGGAAAACATCTGACTCAGTGGCAACGAGGTTGGGTTGGAGGCAAACATATGCTGGGGGATTGCATAAGGCTTTTGAAAAATTGTGGGGGGGGGGGGGTCCAAAAGCTGATTTGCAGCCCCTTTCCCCTTTCTGGTCAGGACCCAAACCACTTTGGTTAGTCTCTGGGATGACTCCGTTGCCACCTACAGGCAAGGATTGGATCTTCAGGTCACTTTAAGGACTACTTCAAGATGTGTGGACTTCAACTCCCAGAATTCTCCAGCCAGCAATGTTTTTCTTTAAGATTGATATCATTTTAGTATATGAAAAAAAGCTTCTGAAAACAAGATTGTGCACAGAAAAGCAGGGCCTTCACACACAGCCCTCGCCCCCCCAAGTGCTGCATTCACACAACTCGGTCAATCAGGTCACTGAAAGAGCTAACAGCTGCTTTTTGTGCAACACACTAAGCTTGGGTAGCACTAATCATGATTTGTTTGGTTTGGGGCTTAGGTTGAGTTGGTTAAAGGCCCAGTTTGTCAAGTTAGCTTATTACTACAGGTAGTCCTCGACTTACAGCCGTTTGTTTAGTGACCATTCAAAGCTGCAACAACAGTGAAAAAAGTGACTTTTGACTGTTTTCCACGCTTACAGCAGCATCCCGTGGTCATATGATCCCCTTTTGCGACCTTCTGACAAGCAAAAATGAATGGGGGAAAGCCAGATTTGTTTAATGAATGCATGGCTCACTTAAGAACTGCAGCGCTTTGCTTAACAACCGTGGTGAGACAGGGCACAACATGGGTGCAGAACTCGCTTAACAATAGTCTTGCATAGCAACAGAAATGTTGTGCACCGTTACGGTCGTAAGTCGAGGATGACCTGTAAAACCTCCTAATGGCCGGGCTTTGGAAGAAGATGAGATGAGATGAGATGATAAGGTAAGGTAAGGTAAGGTAAGGTAAGATAAGGTAAGATGATAAGATAAGATAAGATAAGATAAGATAAGATAAGATAAGATAAGATAAGACGACCTTTATTGTCATTTTTTTACTGTGGGCACAGCGGCACACATCAAAAATGAAATTTAGTTGCCCACTCTCAAAGTGAAACACACACCTAAACATACTATATACAACATATGTATAGACCCAAACCCTACATATTCATAACAAATAAATATTAAAATACTGTCCATCTTGAATATATAACGGAAGGAGGAAGCCTGAGAGATCACAAGGTTAATGCTGTATGGAATGAAACTATAGCTGAATCTGGATGTTCTGCTACGGATACCACGAAGCCCCCTCCTCCCAGAAGGGAACGAGGAAATCAGGTCGTGGAGAGGGTGTGTCGTGTCCCAGACAATCTTACGCGTGTAGTGCACGTACGGATGCTGTCTCTCATTCTACCTTCTCCTTTCAAGGTGACGCTTTCAGCCAGCGCTCTGCTGTTGCTCACTGGCGTGGCAGCTCTAACCACGGGGTCCCTCCTGCCCTCCAGGTTGGAGGACATCGGTGAAGCTGAGTTTGTGGTGCTGGACCAGCGAGCCGTAGAGTACAACGGTGCCCTGGGCATCTGCCGAGCTGTCGGAGTGGTACTGTGCACCGTTGGTGGGGTGTTGCTGCTGGCCTCGTTTATATTGTCCAGACTTGGCAGAAGGAACCGGACTGGCTATCCGGATGAAAATGGCAAGGAGGAAGCCCCCCATCCGTGGGGTACCATCGTCTCAGCGACCCCCGCCCCTTTCCAAGTCTCCTGGATACAGGGCGTCCAGCCAAAGGGAGAGATGTGAATTCAGATTCACCAAAAGCTGTTCAGGCGTCAACCTTCAAGATAGGTGGACTTCAGTTCCCAGAATTCCCCAGCCAGCGCATGCTGGCTGGGGAATTCTGGGAGTTGAAGTCCTTCTATCCACAGCTGTGTGCAGGTGGAAAGCTGTGTTCCACTTCTAGAGACAGCGCTGTTTTTCCTTGTAACAGCCTCACTGGAGGATCCACGTTAGGAGAAAAGGTGCGCACACACCCCCTCAGGCAGAGCTGAAAGGTAGACTGTTCTGCAACCTGGAGGTTCTGTCACCTGCCTTAGGTAAACACAACCTTCCATATCAGGGAGGAACATAGGAGAGAAACTCAGCAGGGAAAAGAGAAACCAACTTGGGGAAAGTGATATGGTGTTTTCATTCTGCAAACACCAAATCCCGAAGTGAAAAGGTATTTAGTGGTCCCGTGTAAACTTCCCACCTGTAACATGGAGGAACTTTCGACCGCCATTCCAAAGTCAGAAACAAACCTGGAGCAGAAACCGTGTTGCAAAAACTCAAAGGTTATTATTTCGATTTGGGGCTGTTGTTGTTTTCATTTCGGGCCTGCTAACAGCTGAGTTGATGATCCACTGAGGACAGGTAATCCTCGACTTACAACTATTCGTTCGATTTTACAACGGCATTGAAAAAAGTGAGTTAGACCGTCCACACGCTTACGGCCCTATGGTCATGCGAACAAAATCCGGGCGCTCGGCAACTCGCATGTATTCAGGATGGTTGCAGCAGTCCAGGGTCACGTGATCTCCATTTGCAACCTTTCCCATCCAGCTTCCAACAAGGAAAGCCAATAACGGAAGCCGGATTCGCTTAATGACCGTGTGATTCATTTAACGACTGCAGTGATTTGCTTAACAGCCGTGGCAAAAAAGGTATATTGGTATGATTCACTTAACAACCACCTTGTTTAGCGACTGAAATTGTGGCTGTAAGTCGAGGACTATCTGTAACAGCTGGGTCGCGGCAGGGTCTACCTCCCTATTTCTGCTTTGGTATCTTCCCTCCATTCCTCAATTACACCTTGTTTTAACTTGGGAGATGCCCAAAGTGGGGGGAGCCAAGCAGACAGATCCTTCCCTTTACTACAGGGGTCTTCAAACTTGGCCCTTTTATGACTTGTGGACTTCAACTCCCAGAATTCCTCAGCCAGCAAAGCTGGCTGAGGAATTCTGGGAGTTGAAGTCCACAAGTCATAAAAGGGCCAAGTTTGAAGACCCCTGCTTTACTACTTCAGTGCCTCGATTGATGAGTATCTCCTTGCCAATTGGTGGTGAGCAGAAGGAGGCGGGCAACAAAAACCAGTGGAGAAACCAATCGCTTGGTCTGGAATGAGCAGCCGAATGCACCAATCAGGAGAGGCCATTTGACAGCCGCTTAGTAAAGACAGGAATGGAAGTGGGAGGAGCATCAGTTGTGGAGGCCGTACCATTTTCTGACTCAAGAAGGGGGGGAAACTCCATAGCGGGAAAGACCATTAGAGACACAGGGGAGGGCAGCTGCGCAGAACCTTTCTGCCTTCATGTGGTCCTCTGCTTGAGGGAAGAGACCAGCTCAGAATAATAAAGACTGAAATAAGTGCATTTGCATGGATTAATTGTGGATTGGGGGGGGGGAAGAGAGACACACTTTTTAAAAATATAATCTTGCGTTTCTCAGAGAATGCCAGGCAGTCAGGAGTCTGTCTGGGTGTCTCTTCCTGTTATTCCCACAACAACCCTTTGAGGTAGGCTGATCGGAATGACCAAAAGTAAACCTGACTGATTCTGGGTCCTCTGTCAGCTTTCCACACAGACAGTAAGAAGTCAATATTTTTCCCAAGGTGGTAGAAAGGCAGTTGTTGTTAGCTGCGAAGTCGTGTCCGACCCATCGTGACCCCATGGACAACATTCCTCTAGGCCTTCCTGTCCTCTACCATTTCCTGGAGTCTCTTTAAGCTCACGCCTACTTCTTCGGTGACTCCATCCAGCCACCTCATTCTCTGTCGTCCCCTTCTTCTCTTGCCCTCCATCTTTCCCAGCATGAGGCTCTTCTCCAGTGAGTCCTTCCTTCTCATTAGGTGGCCGAAGGATTTGAGTTTGGTACAATATTGGTTATTGTTGTTAGTTGCGAAGTTGTGTCCGACCCATCGCGACCCTATGGACAACGTTCCTCCAGGCCTTCCTGTCCTCTACCATCTTCTGGAGTCCCTTTAAGCTCACGCCTACTGCTTCAGGGACTCCATCCAGCCACCTCCTTCTCCGTCGTCCCCTTCTTCTCTTGCCCTCCACCTTTCCCAGCATGAGGCTCTTCTCCAGTGAGTCCTTCCTTCTCCTTAGGTGGCCAAAGTATTTGAGTTTTAGCTTCAGGATCTGGCCTTCTAAAGAGCAGTCAGGGTTGATCTCCTCTAGGACCGACCGGTTTGATCGCCTTGCAGTCCAAGGGACTCGCAGGAGTCTTCTCCAGCACCATAGTTCAAAGGCCTCAATTCTTTGGCGCTCAGCCTTTCTTGTGGTCCAACTTTCACTGCCATACATTGCAACTGGGAAGACCACAGCCTTGACTATACGCACTTTTGTTGGCAGGGTGACGTCTCTGCTTTTTAGTGTGCTGTCTAGATTTGCCATGGCTTTCCTCCCCAGGAGCAAGCGTCTTTTAATTTCTTGGCTGCAGTCCCCATCTGCGGTGATCTTGGAGCCCAGGAAAAGAAAGGCAGACCACTTGCTAAAAGAGACCCACTTCCAGAGTCCCGGCAACCTGATGGCCACTCAAACGTTTCCCAGCCTTCCTTATACTGTCCAGCTCATAAAAAAGCATAGGAGCTTAAGATAGTCCCTTCATTTAAAATCATTCAATGACCAAAGTTAAACAGCACAGGGGGAAAAAAGTGACTTATGATCATTTTTCACACAACCGTTGCAGCATCACATGCTCAAAATTCGGACCCTTGAGAACTGACTCATATTTATGACGGTCACAGTGTCCTGGGTGTGTGTGTATCACGTGATCCCCCTTCTGCGACCTTCTGACAAGCAAAGTCATTGGGGAATCCGGACTCATTTAACAGCCGTGTTGCTAATTTAACTGCAGTGATTCACTTCGCAATTTTGTGGCCAGAAAGGGCGTAAAATGGGGAAGACATTCACTCAACTGCCTTGTTTAGCGACAGAAATGGTGGGCTCAGTTGTGGTCGTAAGTCAAAGACTGCCTTTTATTGCATTTGGCAAACCAGAGATCACAGGACTGGGATCCAGCCCAGGAAATTCATTTGAAATCCCAACTGCAGCAGGATTGCTGCCCGGCCCCTTAGCTATCATCCGTTTCCCATTTTGGCTGACCGACATTTCCTGAAAAGTTGCCCAAGATTTCTGCTTTTCCCACAGTCCGAGGTCAGCAAAGTAGCTTGAGGCCACATCCGTTGGCTAACTCTGGATGGAAAAGCTTCTCTTAAAGGCTTCTTGGTCCCCAAGAAACAAACAGGGAATCTGCTTTTCGATCGTGGCTGGAATTGACAGCAAGGGGTACAGGTGTGTGTGGGGTGTGTGTGGGTGTGTGTGTGTGTCACAAAGCCCCAGGCAGTGACTAAATCCCAGCACTTGCACACCCAATGCACATCTAGTGCATCCAGTTTTGGTCGCCACAATTTTAAAAAATATGTGAAGACTCTGGAAAGAGTGCAGAGAAGAGCAACAAGGATGATCAAAAATATACAAAGAACGGTTGCAGGATTCGGGTATGGGCGGTGTAGAGAAAAGAAGGACCGGGGATGACATGATAGCAGTATTCCAGTATTTGAGGGGCTGCCATAAAGAAGAAGGGGTTCAAGCTCTTCTCCAAAGCCCCTGAAGGCCGGACAAGAAGCAACGTTTGGAAACTAATCAAGGAGAGAAGCAACCTGGAACTAAGGAGAAACTTCCTGACAGTTAGAACGATTAACCAGTGGAACTGCTTGCCTCCAGAAGTTGTGGGTGCTGCAGCACTGGAGGCTTTTAAGAAGAGACTGGACAGACAATTGTCTGAAATGGTATATATAGAGTGTCCTGCTTGAGCAGGGGGCTGGAATAGAAGACCTCTAAGGTCCCTTCCGACTCTGATACTCTTTTATTCCACCAAAGGGGCAGAGTTAATTGTAAGGTTGTAATTGCCACATTGAGTTTTTGACTCCCCTTAGAACAGGGGTCCCCAACCCCCGGGCCGTGGCCCATTCGGAACCGGTCCGCACAAGCAGCAGGCGAGCCCTATGCAACTCTACTTGTGTGTGCAGCTCCATTTGCACAGGCTCACAGAACTGAAGGCTGTTCTCCCCCCCCCCCATACTGCCTTCCTTCCCCCCCCCCCAAATTGAACTGTTCCCCACCCATCCTGGAACCAGCGAACAGCTAGATTGATACGACATTTGTTATCCTGGTGCCAATTCTTCTCCATCCACAATTATTTCCGTGGCTTGTCCCTGCTGGACCCCCCAATTTCCTCCTAAGGAAATGGGGGACAATGCTTAGCAATTCCACCCCTCCAGGGTGAGAATCCCTCAGAGGAAATACCACTTCGGCACCAATCCAGCTAAGAGTGAATTAAGAATGGCAACAAAAAAGGCCAGCATCACAAGGGACACAGTGGCACAAAAAGAGATCACGAGGGGACTTTTGGGCCCAGGTTGGGGGGGGGGAGAGAAGCAAAGAAGGAGTCGGAAAACCATCTGTCATGTGCTAGAAAAGTTTGGGCTATGAATTCTTTGGGGGAAACGTGTGTCTTGGCTGCCACCTCACTGTCTTTCCTGCTTCCTGTGATGTTGTGACAGCTTTGCAAATTTTGTAGCGCTTGATTGATTTTCCGGGTCAAATCTTACCCTTCAGGTTATACAACTTATTATGTTAAGAAATGTCCAGTCCCCAGAACGCTAGGGACCCTTAAGGAAGATCATTCTTGTGTGTGTGTGTGTGTGTGTGTGTGTGTGTGTGTGTGTGTGAGAGAGAGAGAGAGAGAGAGAGAGAATTAGACCAAACTGTAGTTTAGACATAATTTAGGTTCACCTTGGATTGGATCCTGCAAAACTTCAAACAATGTATCTGAATTTTTTTGGCCACTTGAATATGTACGGACTTCAACTCCCAGAATGCTCCAGCCAGCTTTGGTGGAGGCTGGAGGGTGTAGTCTTCGCTTTCTGCCTTAGGCACAGGGCTGGACTACATGATCTTTAAAGTGCCTTTCCAACCCTGCTGTTTTTAGGAATTTATGATATTTCTTGCTTGGGGTCTTACAAGATCAGTCCTAACTGAAGATTGGCCTCCTTTTAATGACCTTCAGGACAGAATCACCTGAAAAGGTATATATTTTATGTATGTGTATTCATGTGCAAATACATTCTATTATTTAAAAATGTTATCTATCTATCTATCTCTAATATTATCTCTGTGTCTGTCTGTCTTGAAAAACTCTAATTTATATAATTCTCTCTCTCTGTCACACACACACACACACACACACACACACTTGTTGTTAGTTGCGAAGTCGTGTCCGACCATCGCGACCCCATGGACAACGTTTCCCCACCCACACACACGCATACACAAAAATTTATGGCAGCCCAACTCAACATCTATACGCAAACCGAATGTAACCAGGAGCCTCCGATTCCAACACAGTGGAACACTGCAACACTTTTCGTGGTTGCGTCACGCTCCGAGGCTTTCACTTTCGCTTATCCCCCCCCTCCCCTTCATCCGATTTTAACCAGTTGTTTGCCTCCCGGATCTCTCCTTTGCAAACCTAGCCCTGGCCTCTGAGCATGTGCAGAGGTTTTTTTTCCCCCCTTCGCCCAGCAGCCGTCCTTTCCGAGCCGAGCTGGCCCCCTCCGCCGCCTTTGCGATTAACGGTTTTGCGATTGCAGCGCAGCCTTTTCCCAAGCTGGCGCTCTCCAAGTGGAGAGCCACATCTCCCATTATCCCCAGGCGGCCTGGGATGGGACTTGGAGTCCGACCCCCTGGCGATCTGGGGCTGCAGCAAGCAGATGCAGGGCTTCGGGGAAAGGGGGGAGCGCAAAGCACCCCCCCAAAAAAAAAATGCTTTCCGAAGAAGTGGGTAGGGGGGCGTCGCCCAGCCCCACCCCCGAAGCCCCAAACCCGCTTTCAGCAGCCCCCCAACTCGCCAGGGGCGTCGGACTCCAAGTCCCATCGCAGCCTCCTCCAGTCGCCTGGGGGCGTCGGACTGCAAATCCCATTGCAAAGAGGCCCCCCAACTCGCCAGGGGCGTCGGACTCCAAGTCCCATCGCAGCCTCCTCCAGTCGCCTGGGGGCGTCGGACTGCAAATCCCATTGCAAAGAGGCGCCCAACTCGCCAAGGGCGTCGGACTCCAAGTCCCATCGCAGCCTCCACCAGTCGCCTGGGGGCGTCGGACTGCAAATCCCATTGCAAAGAGGCCCCCAAATTGCCAAGGGCGTCGGACTCCAAGTCCCATCGCAGCCTCCTCTAGTCGCCTGGGGGCGTCGGACTGCAAATCCCATTGCAAAGAGGCCCCCAACTCGTCAGGGGCGTCGGACTCCAAGTCCCATCGCAGCCTCCTCCAGTCGCCTGGGGGCGTCGGACTGCAAATCCCATTGCAGAGAGGCCCCCAACTCGCCAGGGGCGTCGGACTCCAAGTCCCATCGCAGCATCCTCCAGTCGCCAGGGGCGTCGGACTCCAAGTCCCATCGCAGCCTCCTCCAGTCGCCAGGGGCGGCGTCGGACTGCAAATCCCATTGCAGAGAGGCCCCCAACTCGCCAGGGGCGTCGGACTCCAAGTCCCATCGCAGCATCCTCCAGTCGCCAGGGGCGTCGGACTCCAAGTCCCATCGCAGCCTCCTCCAGTCGCCAGGGGCGGCGTCGGACTGCAAATCCCATTGCAGAGAGGCCCCCAACTCGCCAGGGGCGTCGGACTCCAAGTCCCATCGCAGCCTCCTCCAGTCGCCAGGGGCGTCGGACTCCAAGTCCCATCGCAGCCTCCTCCAGTCGCCAGGGGCGTCGGACTCCAAGTCCCATCGCAGCCTCCTCCAGTCGCCAGGGGCGTCGGACTCCAAGTCCCATCGCAGCGGGCGCCCCCCCCCGCCCGAGCTCCAGGCACCGACTCCCATCCCACGCCAGGCCTGCCGCCTGGGGATGATGGGAGGTGGGGCTCCCCTTTTCTGCCAAGCGGCCCCTGGCGCAATCGGGCTGCAATCGGGCCGGGGCGGAGCCGGCGGCGGCGGTTCCTGCTGCAATCCGCCCTGCCGGGCGCATCAGCCGGCCGAGCGGGCGAGGAGGAGCCGGAGGGCGGAGGAGGAGGGCGGGCGCTGCAAGCCGCCCACCCCACCGCGGCCGGGGTTACATCATCCCCCGCGGCTCCGGCGGCGGCGGCGGAGCTCAGACAAAGCCGCTGCGCTGGCGGGGGGCTCGGTCGCAGCTGCGAGGATGGCGCCGCGCCGCCGTTAAACGGCGCTGCCGCATCGGGGCCGGTTCCACCACCACCCCTCCCTCCCTCCCCGCTTTCCCCCAGCGAGGGGGGGGTCTTCCCCGGAGTCGCTCCTGCGGGCGAAGGAAGGCAGAGAAGCCCCCACCACACACACACACACACACACAGACACACACACACAGACACACACACACACACACACACACACACACACACCGCCCCTTGCACGGCTCCGGACGAAGGTACGGGCAGGCGAGGGAAAAGCAGGTGTGGGAGGAGGGAGGGGGGGTCCTGGACGGGCGGGGGAGGGGGCTGATGTCGCGTGGAGCGGTGGGGGGGGGCGCGATGACTATGCGTTGCACACCTGCAAGCGGCGGCGGAGTGTGTGCGTGTGTGTGTGTGTGTGTGGGGGGGTGTTTTCTCCCAATTCTTCCTCTGCCCGACTTCGCACGATCTTTTATCCCCGGACAGCAGCCCCCACCCCCACCCCACCGCCCTGCCCCTTAGACTGCAGGGGTCTTCCAACTTGGCCCTTTTATGACTTGTGGACTTCAACTCCCAGAAATCCTCAGCCAGGCACGCTAGCTGAGGAATTCTGGGAGTTGAAGTCCACAAGTCCTAAAAGGGCCCAGTTGGAAGACCCCTGCCTTAGAGCCAAAGCGGCCGCCCTCTGTCCACGCTCAGAGGTACCCTGTACATTGAGCCGCCTTTTCCCACCCCCTCGAAGCATCGCAAAGGCTCCGTCTAGGGCCCTCTTCTTGGCGCCACAGAATTGCAGGTTATTTTGGGTGGGGGGGTGGAAATCCGAACGGGAGTGTGTGTGTATGTTGCGGGGGGGATGGGGGAAACGGAGGAGAAGGGGAGGGGGCTTGGTTTCAGAGAGAGGGCAAAATCCACCCTTGCGTTCTCCCTCCCTCCCTCCCTCCCCTCGGCGAGTCCCCCGTGTAGATGCGCCACAGGTGCCCTACTCCAATCGAGATAGGGAGGGGGAGGAACTACAGGCCCCATAACCCCCAGCCAGCCTGGTTTCGGGGGTCTGGGAGGTTGGCAGGATAGGGGAAAAAGGGGCGAAGCCAAATTCGGAGCTGCTGATTAACGCCGCATCACCCATGAGTGGCCCATGAATGGCGAGGCTGACTCGGTGGGTTGCCTCACCCGGGACGGGCGAGTCATCCTGGTATGCACTTGGCACATGGGAAGGGGGAAGGGGGGGGCAAAGGCCAGGCCAAGCTGGAATCTGGCATTTGGGGGGGCCCTCTAGACAGGGACTGAACCTGTTCTGCAACCTTGATATGAGCCCCATAAAACAATTAGCTGATAAAGCCATTCCAGCTCGTTCTCAGCTTACTAGCATGACTGAGCTGCAAAGTTTCCGTTGCTAAGCGAGACAGTGGAGTGAGTTTTGGCCCAGTCTGCAACCGGGTGGTTAAGTCAAATCACCGCCGATGTCAACTTAGTGACATGGTTGTTAAGTGAATCCGGCTTCCCTCGTAGAAGGTCGCAAAAGGGGATCCCGGGACGCCGTGACCGTCATAAACACGAGACAGTTGCCAAGCACCTGAATTTCCATCAAAGCTCAGTCGCTTGGCCCCTGTCTCGTATTTATGGCGGGGATGCTGATCCTGCAGTGGTCGTAAGTGTGGGAAATGGCCAGAAGTCTTCCCCGCCGCCCCCAGTGCCGTTGTAGTGTATTTTCAAAAAGTCACTAAACGAACTGTTGTAAGTTGAGGACTACCTGCATTTAGGCTAGCCGCTGCTGATGCGCAGGGGGTTTCTGCAGAAAAATAAGGCAGGGGGGCAGTGTTGCGTGTGTTGCATGTTTTTTTTTTGTTGGTGATCGCCTGGGGGTGAGAAGGAACATGCCACGGGTGAGCAAAGATAAGGTGCTTTTGCCAGCCTCTTGCAACATGTCCTGAGTGACTCACTCACCTGTGTGCCAGGAGGGAGAATGACACCTGAGTTGGCCTCAGTGGCATCCTGGCAGAGCTGTGGCTTTGGATGGGAAACCCGGAAGGGCTCCTTCGCGCTCTCTGAGTTGGTTGTTTTCTTGCAGGTGTTTCAGTACCCAAATTAAGAAACAAACTAGGTAGGACGAGCAGCGATGATGTTACCTAGTTTGGGTAATGAAGGCAGGTCAAAGAGCAAGGAATGGAAACTAGCCAAGGAGAGAAGCAACCTGGAACTAAGGAGAAATTTCCTGATAGTTAGGATAATTAAAAAGGGACGCGGTGGCTCAGTGGGTTAGGATGCTGAGCTTGTCGATCAGAAGGTCGGCAGTTTGGCGGGTCGAATCCCGAGTGCCGCGTAACAGAGTGAGCGCCTGTTACCCGTCCCAGCTTCTGCCAACCTAGCAGTTCGAAAGCACGTAAAAATGCAAGTAGAAAAACAGGGACCACTCCGGTGGGAAGGTAACAGCGTTCCGTGCGCCTTTGGCGTCCAGTCATGCCGGCCACATGACCACGGAGATGTCCTCGGACAAGCGCCGGCTGTTCGGCTTTGGAACGGAGATGAGCACCAGCCCCGAGAGTCAGAAACGACTAGCACGCATGTGCGGGGGAACCTTTACCTTTACCTAGGATAATTAATCAGTGGAACAACCTGCCTCCAGAAGTTGTGAATGCTCCAACCTGGGAGGTTTTGAAGGAGAGATTGTCTGAAATGGTTGAGGCTTTTCTTCTCAAGCAGGGGGTTGGACTAGAAGACCTCCAAGGTCCCTTCCAGCTCTGTTATTCTGTGACGCTGTTCGTACGTATATTTCACCCTCCACCAATGGGGGGCAGAAGGTATTGTAGCGAAATGGGGAAAGCGGCATCTTTAAGCGTGCCTTGTTAAGTTTCAAAGAGTGCAACTATTGTTCAGGAAATCCAGACTGGGATCCGAGGCAGGAGAGCTGCCCAAGTCTCCGGAGTCAATGCAAGGAAGAACTTGCTCTGTCTGTACATCAGCCGCTATGGCTGCAATGCTGACAGCCCTGTTGCAGAAACTTCCCAGCTATTGCATGACTCTGCACACAGCCGCCCTCCTCCTCCTCCTCCTCTCTGCAAACCCCATTCCTTTCCGCTCCAAAGATGTTTCCTAGTTGGGTCATGAAACGTCTGTAAGAAAACAGCCAAGCTCAGAGAACACCAAGGACCCCAAAGTTCTCTTTCACCTCCATTCCTTCTCCTCATCTCCTCCTCTTTCTCTTCCTCCTCTTCCTTATCATCATCATCATCATCATCTCTGCATCCCCACTCCCTTCTAGCACTGATGATGTTCCCTAGTTGGGTCATGAAATGTCTGTAAGAAAACAAGCTCAGAGAGCACCAAGGACCCAGAGTCCATTTCCTCCTCCTCCTCCTCCTCCTCCTCCTCCTCCTCCTCCTCCTCCTCCTCCTCCTCCTCCTCCTCCTCCTCCTCCTCCTCCTCCTCCTCCTCCTCCCTTCTAGCACTGATGATGTTCCCTAGTTGGGTCATGCAATGCCTGCAAGAAAACAATGAAGCTCAGAGAGCACCAAGGAACCAGAGTCCATTATTTCTTCCTCCTCCTCCTCCTCCTCCTCCTCCTCCTCCTCCTCCTCCTCCTCCTCCTCCTCCTCCTCCTCCTCCTCCTCCTCCTCCTCCTCCTCCTCCTCCTCCTCCTCCTCCCTTCTAGCACTGATGATGTTCCCTAGTTGGGTCATGCAATGACTGCAAGAAAACAATGAAGCTCAGAGAGCACCAAGGAACCAGAGTCCATTTCTTCTTCTTCCTCCTCCTCCTCCTCCTCCTCCTCCTCCTCCTCCTCCTCCTCCTCCTCCTCCTCCCTTCTAGCACTGATGATGTTCCCTAGTTGGGTCATGCAATGCCTGCAAGAAAACAATGAAGCTCAGAGAGCACCAAGGAACCAGAGTCCATTTCTTCTTCTTCCTCCTCCTCCTCCTCCTCCTCCTCCTCCTCCTCCTCCTCCTCCTCCTCCTCCTCCTCCTCCTCCTCCTCCTCCTCCTCCTCCTCCTCCCTTCTAGCACTGATGATGTTCCCTAGTTGGGTCATGCAATGCCTGCAAGAAAACAATGAAGCTCAGAGAGCACCAAGGAACCAGAGTCCATTATTTCTTCTTCTTCTTCCTCCTCCTCCTCCTCCTCCTCCTCCTCCTCCTCCTCCTCCTCCTCCTCCTCCTCCTCCTCCTCCTCCTCCTCCCTTCTAGCACTGATGATGTTCCCTAGTTGGGTCATGCAATGACTGCAAGAAAACAATGAAGCTCAGAGAGCACCAAGGAACCAGAGTCCATTTCTTCTTCTTCCTCCTCCTCCTCCTCCTCCTCCTCCTCCTCCTCCTCCTCCTCCTCCTCCTCCTCCTCCTCCTCCTCCTCCTCCTCCTCCCTTCTAGCACTGATGATGTTCCCTAGTTGGGTCATGCAATGCCTGCAAGAAAACAATGAAGCTCAGAGAGCACCAAGGAACCAGAGTCCATTTCTTCCTCCTCCTCCTCCTCCTCCTCCTCCTCCTCCTCCTCCTCCTCCTCCTCCTCCTCCTCCTCCTCCTCCTCCTCCTCCTCCTCCTCCTCCTCCTCCTCCTCCTCCCTTCTAGCACTGATGATGTTCCCTAGTTGGGTCATGCAATGCCTGCAAGAAAACAATGAAGCTCAGAGAGCACCAAGGAACCAGAGTCCATTATTTCTTCTTCCTCCTCCTCCTCCTCCTCCTCCTCCTCCTCCTCCTCCTCCTCCTCCTCCTCCTCCTCCCTTCTAGCACTGATGATGTTCCCTAGTTGGGTCATGCAATGACTGCAAGAAAACAATGAAGCTCAGAGAGCACCAAGGAACCAGAGTCCATTTCTTCTTCTTCTTCCTCCTCCTCCTCCTCCTCCTCCTCCTCCTCCTCCTCCTCCTCCTCCTCCTCCTCCTCCTCCTCCTCCTCCCTTCTAGCACTGATGATGTTCCCTAGTTGGGTCATGCAATGCCTGCAAGAAAACAATGAAGCTCAGAGAGCACCAAGGAACCAGAGTCCATTTCTTCCTCCTCCTCCTCCTCCTCCTCCTCCTCCTCCTCCTCCTCCTCCTCCTCCTCCTCCTCCTCCTCCTCCTCCCTTCTAGCACTGATGATGTTCCCTAGTTGGGTCATGCAATGACTGCAAGAAAACAATGAAGCTCAGAGAGCACCAAGGAAGCAGAGTCCATTTCCTTCTCCTCCTCTCTGCAAAACCCAGTGCCTCCTGCACTGATGTTGTAACCTAGTTGAGCTTAGGACTGCCCCTGACCTTCGCTCGTTCCGCCGGGACCTGAAGACCTGGCTCTTTGAGCTTTCTGGCCTGGACTGAGAGTATTAATTGGGGTTTTAATTGGATTCTAATTGGGATTTTTATTTATCCAATGTTAATGTAATCATTTTAATTGTTTTTAATTTTTGTAATTGTATTGTTTTTTTTAAAAACCTTGTGAACCGCCCTGAGTCCTACGGGAGAAGGGCGGTATATAAGTCTAATTAATAATAATAATAATAATAGTTGGATCATGAAACATCTGCAAGAAAACAAGCGAGCTCCAATTACAATCTAAGGACCAGAAAACAGAACTAGGAGAGGGAACTGGATCCTTGCCAGCCACGATGCCTTCAGCTCAAATGCCTTGAACTGATCTGAACGCTTTCCTCTCCCCTGTGCTTTTTCCAGATGAGCCTGTTGGTGCCAAAGCCTCGCGCAGAGGCCCACGTGCCTAAACGGAGACTGTGCTGTGAGAAAGGGTCAAAAGAGGGCAGCCCGGCGTCCAAGCACCCGCGTCTGGACAGGCTGCCTGGGCCATCACCCTGCCTGCAGCCCCTGCCTCAGTGCCCTCCTGCCGCAGGCAAGGATTTGACCATCACTCAGATTGGCCCCTACATCCTTCTGGAGCCCACAGAAGGTGGACGCACTTACAGGGCTGTGGACAGACACACCGAGGCAGAGCTGACTTGCAAGGTACGAGATGATTGGTCTAGACCGGGGTCTTCAAACGTGGCCCTTTTATGACTCGTGGACTTCAACTCCCAGGATTCCTCAGCCAGGCTGGTCTAGACCAGGAGTAGGCAACCTTGGCTCTTTTATGACTCGTGGACTTCAACTCCCAGAATTCCTCAGCCAGCCATGCTGTTGGGAAAGGGAGAGGTTTCCAAGCTGAGCCTTGCTGGTTCAGGAATTCTGGGAGTTGAAGTCCACGAGTCATAAAAGAGCCAAGGTTGCCTACCCCTGGTCTAGACTCTCAAACTTGGCCGTTTTACGATGTGTGGACTTCAATTCCCAGAAACCCCCCAGCAACCATAAACAGGCCCAGGAAGAGAATGAATGTGTAAGGTTTAGTTGCTTGCAGATTAAATAGCTTTTCTCAACCTCAGCCATGTGAAAATGGGGGGATTTCAACTCCCAGAATTCCCCCAGCCAACAACCTTGGACCAATCATAAGTTGCTTTTTCCAGCGCTAGTGTAACTTTGAAAGGCTCGCTAAACACACGGTCGTAAGTGTAAGGACTGATCCTACATCACTTTTTTTTTGGTGCTGTCATAACTTTCAATGGCCGCTAAACCAATGGTTACAAGTGTGAGGAGGGCTGATCCCAAGTCACCTTTTTTCAGCGCCGTCATAACTTTGAACGGTCGTTAAGCGAATAGTCATAAGCTGAGGAGTACGATAAGGAAAGGTGTAGCGTACAGGAGGCGCTGTCAGAAACAATGACCTATCGATAATTCACAAGGCAGCTGTCAAATGTGACAAATGGGGAACAACATCCTTGCACGGATGAGCCGATGGTCACATAGAGAAAACTACGTCTGTCTGTCTGTCTGTCTGTCTGTCTGTCTGTCTATCTATCTATCTATCTATCTATCTATCTATCTATCTATCTATCTATCTCTACCCCCTCTATCATCTATCATCTCTCTCTACTCCCTATCATCTATCATTATCTATCTATCTATCTATCTATCTATCTATCTATCTATCTATCCATCTATCTATTATCTATCTATCTATCTATCTATCTATCTATCTATCTATCTATCTATCTATCTCTCTCTCTACCCCCTCTCTATCATCTATCTACTCCCTCTCTATCATCTATCATTATGTCTATCTTTCTATATCATCTATCTATCTATCTATCTATCTATCTATCTATCTATCTATCTATCTATCTATCTATCTATCTATCTATCTATCCCTCTATCATTTCTCTCTCTATGTACCCCCTCTCTCTATCATCTATCATCTCTCTGTCTACTCCCTCTCTATCACCTATCATTATTTGTCTGTATATCTACGTACCCCTCTATTATCTCTCTTTCTCTCTCTCTCTCTCTCTCTCTCCCTCTCTCTCAAATGTATAGGCCGCCCATCTTACCTCAAGATAATTCTGCAGCTTGCTCTTTTTTTTTCTTCTTTTTTTTCCACGTCTTTCTCTTTCCTTTCAGGTTTATCCGGCAAAGAGCTATCCGGCGGTGATGGCGCCATACGCTGCTCTCCCCTCGCACCCCAACATTGCTCGGGTGGCGGAGGTCATTGTGGGGGACCAGAACGTTTATGTCTTTTTTGAGCCCGGGAAGGACAACATGCACGACCTGGTGAGGCGGTGCAAGCGTGTGCCGGAATTGGAGGCCGTCGCCCTTTTCCGACAAATGGCCGAAGCCGTCGCCCACTGCCACCAGCACGGCATCGTCCTTCGGGACATCAAGCTGAGGAAGTTTGTCTTTGCGGATCGGGAACGGTGAGAATCGAAAAGAACCGCTGATGTTCCCAGAGCAAAACAAAAGAGTTGTGGCAGAAAAACCCTAAATTTCAGTTCGTTTGGATTCAGCCATTATTAAAATTAAACGTAAGCGCGGTGAGGTGTCCAATTATCACACCTCCCGTTTAGCAGATTTCAGTCTAATGGTGAGGGGATTGCGCAGCCGGTGTCCAAATGAAGTCAGAGAAGCTGACACGAACTTGTAGTTTTGTATAAACGTATCTATTTTACATTTATATTTTCAGCAAACAAGAGAGTCAGGAACACCATGAGGTAAATGTAAACCGCATACAGAGCACACAGGAGGAAAAAGGCGGGAAAAAAGGGAAACGCCCCCTTTACACCCAGTAACCAATCACAGTGCAGATTGCTTCATGCACAGCACTCTCCAACCAATCAACTACAGCTGCGTGTTCTGGCCCATTGTACACTTTACTGTGCCAGCTACTAAATTCAATGTCCTAACACTAACATATCTTATTTTTTATTCCAGCATCTCCCTGGAATAACTGGAATACATTTTATAAATAAATAAATAAATAAACTGGAATAAATTTTACAAATAAATAAAGAATGGGAATAAATTTTATAATAAGTAACAAAATTTATAAATAAATAAATAAATAATTGGGATAAATTTAATAAATAAGAATGGGAATTTTATAATAAATAATAAATTTTATAAGTAAGTAAATAACTGGAATAAATTTAATAAATAAGAATGGGAATAAATTTTATAAATAAATAACAAATTTTTATAAATAAGTAAATAAATAACGAATAAATTTTATAATAAATAAATAAATGGAATAAAATTTTATAAATAAATAAATGGAATAATTTTTTTAAATGAATAAAATACTAAACTAAACCAACCCAAAACCTTGAACTTAAACTTAAACTTAACCTTAAACTTAACCTTAAACTTAAACTAACCAGTCTGGATGAAGCCATTTAACTTACCTCATTCCTATATAGCGAATAATAAAATTTGAATCCTGACCTCAGGAGGCAAGTGACATGGTTTTAACATCATGGGCTCCAGATTATGTCACTGGCTTCATGAGGTCTGGTAGACCACTGTGTTCATTTGCAGGGTGACATCATAATTCAGTTGACACAATGGATCTAAATTTAATATAGAAGTTGTCCTTACTTAGCAACAATTCAAAGTTGTGACTTGGAAAGTCCTTATGATCTTTGACAAGCAAACTCGGTGGGAGGTTGATTCGCTTAATGACTGTAGCAAAAAATTGGACATGAGTCCCTCGACAACCGCAGCACATAGTGACGGAAGCTAAGGTTCCAATTGTTGTAAGTCAAGGACAACCAGTAATCACAAATAAACGCCTGGATTTTTTTTTAAAAAAAGGACTTTGTGTTGGATCCCACTGCAGTGGAAAATCCAGATGTTGTGTTGATGAAAAAGGAATCTTTCTGTTCTGGGCCCAGTGCTCTTCAATATCTTCATTAACGATTTGGATGAGGGGATAGATGGGGAACTCATCAAATTTGCAGACGATACCAAGCTGGCAGGAATAGCCAATACTCCAGAAGATAGGCTTAAGATACAGGAGGATCTGGACAGACTCGGACACTGGGCACTATCTAACAAAAGGAAATTCAATGGTGAAAAAGTAAGGTTCTACATTTAGGCAGGAAAAACCAAATGCACAGGTATAGTATAGGTGGTACCTTGCTCGATAGTAGTAACTGTGAGAAGGATCTCGGAGTCCTAGTGGACAATCACTTAAATATGAGCCAGCCGTGTGCTGCAGCTGCCAAAAAAGCCAACACAGTGCTAGGCTGCATTAACAGAGGGATAGAATCAAGATCAAGTGAAGTACTAATACCACTTTACAAGGCCTTGGTAAGGCCACACCTGGAATACTGCATCCAGTTTTGGTCACCACGATGTAAAAAAGATGTCAAGACTCTAGAAAGGGTACAGAGAAGAGCAACAAAGATGATTGGGGGACTGGAGGCCAAAACATATAGGGAACGGTTGCTGGAATTGGGGATGTGTAGTTTAACGAAGAGAAGAGTGAGGGGTGACATGATAGCAGTCTTCCAATATCTGAGGGGCTGCCCCAAAGAAAAGGGAGCCAAGCTATTCTCCAAAGCACCTGAAGGCAGGACAAGAAGCAACGGATGGAAACTAACCAAGGAGAGAAGCAACTTGGAACTAAGGAGAAACTTCCTGACAGTTAGAACAATTAACCAGTGGAACAACCTGCCTCCAGAGGTGGTGAATGCTCCAACACTGGAGGTTTTTAAGAAGAGACTGGAATTATGGAATTAGATTGATAAATTTATAAAGAGAGTCACAAATGTGAGATGGGCAGTTATCCAAATCGTGTACATAAATGAAATAAATAAACAGCCTTGTGCCAGAGCTAGATACCATATGGAACTGGAACCCAATAGAGGTAATTCTTGACTTACAAATAGTTCATTTAGTAACTGAAGTTTGCAAAGCGTTACTATGACGTGTGATTTTGATTCTATGCCTCTGTTTATACAACCAAGGATTGCATTCGCTTTTTTGGTGGCTGCTGCTGCTGCACATCGCTGGCTCACGTTTAAGTGATCGTCAACTGGGACCTCAAGGTCCTCCTCCCAGTTAGATAACCTTTATTGTCATATTTTTTTTACTGTGGGCACAACGGCAGGCATCAAAAATGTAATTTAGTGGCTGCTTTTGAGCCAGGTTTCGCCTAATCTGTACTTGTGTCTTTGTATTTTCCAGTTCAAAGTTGCTGCTGGAAAACCTGGAAGATGCCCAGGTCCTGCAAGGTCCCGATGACGCCTTAGTGGACAAGCACGGCTGTCCCGCTTACGTGGGTCCTGAAATCCTGAGCTTCAAGGGATCTTATTCTGGAAAGGCAGCTGATATCTGGAGCCTGGGGGTGGTCCTCTACACCCTGCTGGTGGGCTGCTACCCCTTCCAGGACACCAAGCCCATTTCATTGTTTGGCAAGATCTGCCGTGGACGTTTTAGAGTCCCGGGCGATCTTTCGCCTAAGGCCCAGTGTCTTATCCGGTGCCTCTTGCGAAGGGATCCGGCTGAAAGGCTGACCGCCAGCGGGATCCTGCTTCATCCTTGGCTGGCTTCGAACCCCGTCCCCAAGGCGTTGGGGGTCAGCCCCGCTGGAGGGCAGGGACTGGACCAAGTGGTTCCTGAAGTGGGGAGGTGCAGAAAGAATCCGGATAAATTGCGAGAAGAGGACAGATGAAGCGGCCTTGAGGGGAAGAATGCAGAAGACCAAAAAGCATACGACGGCGATGCCATATCTCAAATGCCCTAGAAGTGCCTTTTGGGGGACAAAGCACCTTTGCCCTCCCACAGGGCAGGGGGGGAGGGTCACATCGCCCCAAAACCTGGGGAGAGAAGGGCTTCACCCTCTCTTTGCCCTTTGCGTTCTCGCCCACGCCAAAGAAACCTAAGGGAGTTTTGTTAAGCACCAGCAAGCTCTTAAACGAGGGATGTTTTGCACCTTTAACTTGGAATGTGTATTGATTTGAACAAGGACCTTGGAGTGATTGATGGGAGAAAGAAATGGAGCATTGATGATGTTACCTAGTTTGGTAATGAGATGTCTGGAAGGAAACAGCTAAACTCAGAGGGAACAAAGGACCCTGCAGTTCTCCTCCTCCTCCTCCTCCTCTCCACTCTGCAACCTTCCCTCCCTTTTAGCACTGATAATATCAGGGCTTTTTTTGTAAAAGAAAAAGGTGCCGGAACTCCCACATGTCACACAACCTGCCTTGCCTACCTTACAAGGTTCCATCCAAAAAAGGTGCCGGAACTCCGTTCTGAGCGTTCTATGAGAAAAAAAGCTAATATTATCTACCTAGTTGGATCATAAAACGTCTGCAAGAAAACTGCCAAGCTCAGAGAGCACCCAGAGAGGACCCTTATTTCAACTTTGAGGTACCACTATTCTCCTCCTCCTCCTCCTCCTCCTCCTCCTCCTCCTCCTCCTCCAACCCTCCTCATCTACGCAAACAGCTCTCCCTTCCAGCGCTGACGACGTTACCTAGTTGGGTAATGAAACGTCTGCAGAAAAAGCACCCAAGCTCAACGAGCACCCAGGACCCCGCAAAAAAAAAAAAAAAAGCTGCTTTTCCTGCATGCCAGGCCTGGATTTCATGGTCCACAATTTCAGAGGGAGGAATGGACGGGACAGGAAGAAGCTCTCCCCTTCGCCTGGATAGCAACGTTGAGCGATGGACATTTCTGCAAAGGGTGGGGGTCACGTCCCCTGGTGCCAAAAAAAAGGTTGAGATGGAAGAAGGGGGCTTGTGCTTTCTGAGGGGGAGGGTAGCCACAGGGGGAAGAGGCCAAAGGAGGGGGGGATTCCTTGGGTTGGCTTTCCCCGTTTTTTCTGACACCCCCCCGCCCCCCCAAAAATGGGGTAGCCTTAAATTGCTTGCATCCTGTAAGCCTTAGGACTAGGATCAAGTTGGATTAATCAATGCTTTTCAACCTTGGCCACTTTAAGATGGGTGGACTCCAACTCCCAGAATTCCCAAGCCAGCAACGCTGGCTGGGGAATTCTGGGAGTTGAAGTCCACCCATCTTAAAGTGGCCAAGGTTGAAAAACACTGGATCACCAACATCCTTTTTTTTCTTTTTGGATGCAATCTTCCAACCGTGCCTTAAAAGGATACTGCTGTTGATCCAGAAGCTCTGCCCTATTTCGACCAGACTTATCTTCACCGTCGTTGTGTAACTCGCAAGGGAATTTCTTATTTCTACCCAAATTTGTTTCACAACTAGACTTGACAGGTGTGGGGTCTTCCTTGATCCAAAAATGCGGTCCATTTCATTGAGGGCTTTGTGACTTTAGAAGACATGTTGGCCGCCATGTTTTCCAAGCTTGCTCACTTTGCCTGAGATGGTTTTTCCACCTCTGCTCCATTCAGGATTGCATTAATTTTATTCTGTGTGTGTGTGTGTGTGTGTGTGTGTGTGTGTGTTTGTTTGAATTACAGACCTGTGAAGACGGGTTGGGAAAAGAAGGTTCTTGTGTCTTGGTTGGGTTTGAAGACCAAGCCAACCTTTGAGGTCACCAAGATCTGATCCTTCCTCCTGACCTCAGGATCCTCCCCATAATAATTCTGGATACCTCGTTCCCTCAAGTTTCTTTCCCCAACTCCAGAAATTGTGATGTTGTGGGAAAAGAGCTGTAGTAGATCTTGGTTGGAGTAAAGTGTAGCCATCAGGGAAAATATATGTGGGTATGTGTGTTGATTTTCACCACAGACCTGTGAAGATGGATGGTTTTGAAGGTGGGTGAAATATTTATGGGGGTGCACAGGGTGAGATCCCTTGTCTGCACCCAGTGTGTGACACTATCACTTTGTGCCAGATTATTTTTTATTTCCTTGAGGGTTGTACATTGTGTGAACAGCACTCCTGTATTGGATGAACCCGGGTTTAGTCGCATTCTCACTCGCTCTTTTAACGCCGAATTTTCTGGTTTTTCCTGTCTTTTGGAAAATAAAAGATGAGTTGACTGGCATTTGTAACAATTTATTTTTTTTGCAATCTTAACTACCCAGAGAAGTTGGAATAAAATATTTTGCCTAGATCCTGTTCTTGCAGTTTTCCTAAGGTATGACTTGAATCAATATTTTTCAAACTTGGCAACTTTTAAGATTTCTGGACATATTAAACATAGTGTATATCAAATGTTAAACAGTGTTTTAAAATATCTTTAAAATTACTCTTTAAAAGGAAGCGTTATATTTTCTATCACTGTTTCTCAACCTTGGCAACTTTAAAATGTATGGATTTCAGGGCCCAGAATTCCCCAGCCAGCATGGCTGGTTGATGAATTCTGGGAGTTGAAGTTCACAGGTCATAAAAGGGCCAAGGTTGAAGACCCCTGCTCTATAGAGTATGTTGTATAATACGTGACTTATACAAAAGGGAAAATATAATGGATTTTTTTATCAGTAGAATAAAGTCTGGGCTTTATTAGTCTGGACTGCCCGTCTCATTTCAGGTTTTTAACTCTTCTTTTGTAGTTTTTTTTATACCCTACCATAAATTCATTGGAGTTGGCCAGCTAGTTGTCGTTCAAAGTTACAACGGCATGGAAAAAGTGACTTATGACCATTTTTCCCATTTATGATGGTTGCAACCTCCCTATGGTCACGTGATCGAAATTCAGGTGCTTAGCAACTGGCATGTATTTATGACTGTTGCAACATGCAACGGGGTCATGTGATCCCGTTGAGACCTTCTAACAAGCCAAGTCAAGGGGGAAGCCAGATTCTGCTTAACAACCACTTCACTGCAGTTGTGACATTCTTACTAACTTCACAATTGCGGATTCACTTAACAACCGTGGCAAAAAGGTCGTAAAATGGGGCAAAACTCACAACGACTGCCTAGCTTAGCAACGGAAACTTGGGGCTCGACTGTGGTCATATGCTGAAGACCATCTGCATCTCTTCCTAATTTCACCCCAAACTGGCTGAAAAGGGGCAGCTGCCCCTCCCCCCACAACTCCAGCCCTCCGCCTTGCCTACAGGACAACCCGGAAAAGAGCAGCAGGACAGGTCTGAGACTGGACTGGATGGGGAACCACCAGGTGATGTCAGAGCAGAGAAAAACAATCAGCCCGGATCTGGCTGGGCTTTGCTTCTGGGGTTGTGGCTGGCTGGGCAGAGGCAGCCAACAAGGGCGGTCCCGCGAGGTCACAGAGATTCCCTGCGATTCACTTAACAAGTGTGGCACAAAGGTCATCAAAGGTCATTATTATTATTATTATTAAATGGGGCAAAACTCAATAAATAATAATAATAATAATAATAATAATAATAATAATAATAATAATAATAATAATAATAATAATAATAATTTTATTTATATACCGCCCTTCTCCCGAAGGACTCAGGGCGGTGAACAGGCCAACCATAAAAAATACAGAGATACAAAAGTTAAAAAGGATTAAATATATGCCCACTAAAAACAGTAAATACAAATATTAAAATAATAAAAAACCCCGCCCATCCCCCATCAGGCCAGGCCGGCTTGTTCGAATAAGAATGTCTTTAGATCGCGACGGAAGGAGCGAAGATCGGGCGCCGTCCGGAGCTCAACCGGTAGCTGGTTCCACAGCTCCGGAGCACCCACAGAGAAGGATCTCCCCCTGGGGGCCACCAATCGACATTCTCTGACCGGTGGCACCCTGAGGAGGCCCTCTCTGTGGGAACGCACAGGGCGCAGGGAGATTGATGCCGGCAGCAGGTGTTCCCTAAGGTACTCCGGCCCCCTGCCACGTAGGGCTTTGAACACCATTACTAGTACCTTGAATCTCACCCGGAAGGCAACTGGCAACCAATGCAGCTCACGGAGCAGAGGTGTAACGTGGGAGTATCGGGAGACTCCCAACACAACTCTCGCGGCTGCATTCTGTACCAGTTGGAGCCTCCGAGTGGTCCTCAAGGGCAGCCCCATGTAGAGCGCGTTGCAGTAGTCTAGACGAGAGGTCACGAGCGCGTGAGTGACCGTACATAAGTCATCCCGGTCTAGATAGGGCCGCAACTGGTGCACCAGGCGAACCTGGGCGAAGGCCCCCCTAGTCACAGCCACTATGTGGTCTTCCAGAGTGAGCCGTGAATCTAGGAGGACTCCCAAGTTGCGAGCCCTATCTACGGGGGGTAATAGTTCACCCCCCATACAGAGAGATGGAATATCCTGAATAACCCGGGATGCACAGCCACTCAGTCTTGTCAGGGTTGAGTCGAAGCCTGTTCCTCCCCATCCAGACCCGAACCGCCTCCAGGCAACGGGACATCACGTCGAGGACATCACTGGGGTGGTTTGGGGTCGAAATGAAAAGCTGGGTATCATCAGCGTACTGATGATACCCAACTCCAAAGCCACAAATGATCTCACCCAGCGGTTTCATGTAGATGTTGAACAGGAGAGGCGAGAGGACAGACCCCTGAGGAACTCCACAAACGAGAGACCTCGAGGTCGACCTCTGCCCCCCTGTCAACACCGACTGCGAACGTCCCAGGAGGTAGGAGGAGAACCACTGCAAAACCGTGCCTCCCACTCCCAATCCCCTGAGGTGCCGCAGCAAGATACCATGGTCGATGGTATCGAAAGCCGCTGAGAGGTCTAGTAGGACTAGGACAGAGGAATATCCCCTGTCCCGAGCCCTCCAGAGATCATTCATTATTATAATAATAATAAAGTTGGAAGGGACCTTGGAGGTCATCTAGTCCAACCCCCTGCTCAGGCAGGAAACCCTATGCCATCACAGACAAATGGGCGTCCAGTCTCTTCTTAAAAACTTCCAGTGTTGGGAGCATTCAGGGCTTCTGGAGGCAGGTGGTTCCCCCGGTTAATTGTCCTGACTGTCAGGAAGTTTCACTTAACAGCTGCCTTTCTTAGCAACCGAAATTTGGGCTTCAAATAGTGGTCTTAACTTGAGGACGGCCTGCATCTCTTCCCCGTTGGCTCCTTTCAGGCTGAAAAGTGGAGCCGCCCCCCACCCCGCCCAGAGGACAACCCTGAAAAGAGCAGCAGGAGAAGTCTGGACTGGACGGGGGGCCACCAGGTGATCCCGGAGCGGGGCGGTGGTGGTGGTGGGGGGAAAGCATTCCGGCAAAGCTTACGGTAGTGCCAGCCGCTTCCCGGCTCGGCTCGGCTTCTAGCGACGGGGCCGAGAAGGGCGTCCCTCCGGGCTGCTTGCGGGGGTCGGCCACGCGGGACCCCCGGGAGAAGACCCGGCCCCCGTGACGTCACGGGGATTCCCTCTGCCCGGGCTCCGAAGCGGAAGCCGCGTGCTCGGCGCTGCTGCTGCTCCTCCTCCTCCTCCTCCTCTCCGCCGCTTTGGTTTCGCTTTCCTGGCGGCGTCGGGGGGGGCGCTTCCCTGCCGGGGCTGGAGGTCAGTATCGCGGGACACCCCCCCCCTCGCCCCCTTCCCCCTTCCCCGCGCGGGAAAAGGGTCTGGGGTCCCGTCCCGGAGCGTGCATTTCGACCCCGCGCGCTTGCAAGTTGCACGGCGGGGCGGGAGGCCCAGGCCGCCCCGGGGGGTGGGTGGGGTGGGGAGGGGAAGGGTTGGGGGTGGGTGGGTTGGATCTCTGCTTCCCCACCCCCCCGTGGAAATGTCTCTCCTAGTCTTCCCCCCCCTCCCTCGCCAAACGGGCTTTCTTGCAGTGTGTGTGTGTGTGTGTGTGTGTGTGTGCCTTGCAAGGGGCCGGGCGGCGCTAGTACCTCCCTTGCACGAACACACACCCCTCCTCACCCCACTTCCCAGGCAGACGGGTGGGGGGGCTACATCCCCTCTAGGGCTTCTCCTCCGAGGATTCGCTGGGGGGGGGTGTCTGATGACCTTCGACCTTAGAGGGGGAAGGGTCCTTCCCCCCTCTCCCCCCACCTCCTTACCTCGCCCCCCCCCCCCACGGGCTTAACCCCATCAGCTGCACGCCCATGTCCCTACCTACAGTTTGATTTGTTGCTTTCAAGTGTTCAGTCCTCATGAAGTTTTTATTTTTTATTTTATTTTATTTTAATTCCATTTATATCCCGCCCTTCTCCGAAGACTCAGGGCGACTTACAAGCTTAGCAGTAGCCTTCATTCTATGTATATGCCTGCTTGTTAGGGCTTTCACACACACCCCAAGCGGCATTATTACAAAGTCAGCTTAATTGCCCCCAACAATCTGGGTCCTGGTTCCCGCCTTTTCATTTTTCACCTCTTCAATTTCCCCCACCAGGGAAAAGCAGAGGCAGGTCCCGTTGTTTTTTTTTTAGGGGAGCCTGTTCCTCCTCTTCCTCCTTAGGGGTGGGATTTGCCCAGCTGAAATGGTGGGAGGGGGCTTCGGACAAGTTGGAGGGTCCCCACCCCACCCTGGGGGCTGCCCTGATGGCTCTTTGGCCTTGATTTGAGAGAGAGTTTTACATTTGCAAGGACTGTGGAATTCCCGACTTTGCAAAGTTTCTGGGCTCCAGATAGAGGCAGATTTTAATGCTCAACTGAGGGACTTTTTGTGTTGTGTGCGTGTGTGCTAATTTAAATTTGGGGGTAGGAGCGGAGCTTTATTTCTTTATGAAGTTTATTATTATTTTTTACTTTTGCCAACTGGGCGTTCGTAAGTCCGATGTGCATTAAACGAGATTTCTGCTTCTTCCGTCAACAAAGAGTTTCATGTAAACTGGATCGCTCCCGGCTTTTATTCCCGATTTAATTTCTTTCGAGGAGTTTTCAGAGTTTCTTGGTGCTCTCTGAGCTTGACTGGACCCAGGTTAGATAGCATCCTCATGGATGCTGAAAGGTAATGCGGAGGAGGAGGAGGAGGAGGAGGAGGCCTGTGGGGTCCTTGGTGCTCTCTGAACTTGGATGTTTTCTTGCAGACGTTTCATTACCCAAACTAGGGAACACCATCAGTGTTAGAAGGGAGGGGGGTGTGTGGAGAGGAGGAGGAGGAGGAGGAGGTGGTGGTCCAGAGGGGAGTTGGGTGAACGGAGGAGGCAGTGTCCGCTAGATCCGTGCAAACCTATCACTCGGGCTACTTCTGTACATACCGGTAGGTGTGGGAGAAGAACGTGGCTTCTTTGGAAAGTAGACTTAAACCCATCTCCAAGAATGACCTGCCCAGTAGTGAGGGGGCATTGGGGGAAGCAGGGGGCTCCGCTGCTCTCTTGATCTGCCTCACCAGATTGTAGATTTGATGCTTGGGGAGTTGCTTTTCTCTCCAGCTGTGATGTTGGTGGGAACTCACTCTCTCTCTCTCTCTCCCTCCCTCTCTCTCTCTCTCTCTCTCTCTCTCTCTCTCTCTCTCTCTCTCTCTCTCTCTCTCTCTCTCTCTGTGTGTGTGTGTGTGTGTGTGTGTGTCCTTTCAAATGCCCCTTATTCCACTTGGAAGACCAGAAGGGGGTGGGCTGTTAAAGTTGCAGTCTGCTAATCTTTCCTTCCTTCCTTCCTTCCTTCCTTCCTTCCTTCCTTCCTTCCTTCCTTCCTTCCTTCCTTCCTTCCTTCCTTCCTTCCTTCCTTCCTTCCTCCCTCCCTCCCTCCCTCCCTCCCTCCCTCCCTCTTTTCTTTCTTTCTTTCTTTCTTTCTTTTTCTTTCTTTCTTTCTTTCTTTCTTTCTTTCTTTCTTTCTTTCTTTCTTTCTTTCTTTCTTTCTTTCTTTCTTTCCCTCCCTCCCTCCCTCCCTCCCTCCCTTTTTCTCTCTCTCTCTTCCTTTCTCTTTCTCTGTCCATTTTATGTAAGGGTGTAGGTCTATATAGGGACGTGGTGGCTCAGTGGGTTAGGACGCTGAGCTTGTCGATCAGAAGATCGGCAGTTTGGCGGGTCGAATCCCGAGTGCCGTGTAGCAGAGTGAGCGCCTGTTACTCGTCCCAGCTTCTGCCAACCTAGCAGTTCGAAAGCACGTAAAAATGCTAGTAGAAAAATAGGGACCGCTCCAGTGGGAAGGTAACAGCGTTCCGTGCGCCTTTGGCGTCCAGTCATGCCGGCCACATGACCACGGAGACGTCCTCGGACAAGCGCTGGCTCTTCGGCTTTGAAACGGAGATGAGCACCGGCCCCTAGAGTCGGAAACGACTAGCACACACGTGCGGGGGAACCTTTACTTTATGTCTATATATAAGTTGTATATAGTATATTTCAAATGTGTGTTATATACGTGTACACTTGAGAGCAAGCAACTAAATTTCATTTTTAATGTGTGCCCTTGTGCCCATAGGGGAAAAAAAGACAATAAAAAGGTTAATCTAGTCTAAATCTCTCTCTCTCTCTTTCCCTCCCTCATCCCTCCCTCTTTCTCTTTCTCTTTCTGTCTAATTGGTTGATTGATTCTCTCATTCACTGCTAATCTAAGAACACAATTCTGGGTGGCTCACAACAATGAAACGCAGAACTGAAAAACAACAACAACAACAAGCAACCCAGCCTTTTTGGCTGCCTGGAGAATAATCCAGCCTGCTTGGGCAATTTTTTTTCTTCTGAGTAACTCTCTGGTCCTGGTGACTGACCCAGATTCACTCTAAAACAGGGGTCTTCAAACTTGGCCCTTTTATGTCTTGTGGACTTCAACTCCCAGAATCCCTCAGCCAGGATGCTTTAAGACAGGGGTCTTCGAACTTGGCCCTTTTATGACTTGTGGACTTCAACTCCCAGAATTCCTCAGCCAGGCATGCTGGCTGAGGAATTCTGGGAGTTGAAGTCCACTCCTCTTAAGGTCTATACCAGGGGTCTTCAAACATGGCCCTTTTATGACTTGTGGAAACTCCCAGAATTCTTTAGCCAGGCAATCTGGCTGAGGAATTCTGGGAGTTGATGTCCACAAGTCATAAAAGGGCCAGGTTTGAAGACCCCTGATATAGACTTTTAAATAACACCTGTGTCTCTCTCTTTGTTTCTGCCAAAACTCAGAACAAATGTTTTCACCTAGCAATTCGTCCCAACAACCCAGCGTAGTGGAAGTGGGATGGAGTGGGATGGGATGGGATGGAAGAATGGAATAGAATAGAATAGAATGTAGGATAGGATAGAGTAGAATAATAACAGAATAGAATTAGAATAGAGTAGAGTAGAATAGAATAGAATAGAATATGAAATATGGAATATAGATTATAAAATTTAGAATAGAATAGAATGTAGAATACAATAGAGTAGGATAGGATAGAATATAGAATATAGAATGGAATGGAATGAAATAGAATAGAATAGAGACTAGAAAATAATAGAATAGAACAGAATGAGAATAAAATAGAATTGAAAATAATAGAATAGATTATAAACAAATTGTAGAATAGACTACAATATAGAATAGTGTAGAACGGAACTTTAGAGTAGAACAGAATAGAATAGAATAAACTGATTGTAGAATAGAATATGGAAAGAATAGAATAGAATAGAATAGAATAGAATAGAATAGAATAGAATAGAATAGAATAGAATAGAACAGAATAGAATATCTCAACCTGTGGTCCATGGACCCCTGTGAGGACGCAATGTCATCAAGGGGGTCTGCGAAAGCTTGAAGATTTAAATCTTGAGTTAAGTCTTGGGGGTCTGTGATCCTGGTTATTTCCTTGCAGACGTTTCGTGACCCAACCAGGGAACATCATCAGTGCAGGGGAATGTGGGATTTGTTCCCATTTGCTTGCCTGGACAGTGTTGATGGTGGTGTGATCTTCTTGATCAGGGGTCTTCCAACTTGGCCCTTTGATGACTGGTGGACCTCAACTCCCAGAATTCCTCAGCCAGGCATGCCCCTGATCTTGATAGTTCCTTGATGAGACTCTTGGTTTCTGCTTGGTTGTTTGTCTGGTGTTAATCCATGCTTATCTAGCCGTTGGCTGCGGGGGAGAGGCTGTGCTGCGGTCTTTTCGTTTCCTTCTTGGTTTTTTTTATGGTTTGTTTTGAACGGAGTCTTAACGGTGTCAATTTCTACGTGTCTTATGAACTTCAGACTTATAAAACTTCTGAGTTTTTTCTCGGTTCCGTATTCTGGGTGTGGTTTTCTTACATTAGACATTTCCTGGTACAACTGTTGACTCTTTACTAAGTACTTGCAAACAGTGCATGAAAAGAGCCAGCTGAGCATCAACTCAGCTGGCTCTTGGGTGAGATCATTCGTGGTTTTGGAGTTGGGTATCATCAGTACGCTGATGATACCCAGCTTTTCATTTCGACCCCAAACCACCCCAGTGATGCCCTCGACGTGATGTCCCGCTGCCTGGAGGCGGTTCGGGTCTGGATGGGGAGGAACAGGCTTCGACTCAACCCTGACAAGACTGAGTGGCTGTGCATACCGGCATCTCGGGACATTCAGGATATCCCATCTCTCTCTATGGGGGGTGAGTTATTACCCTCCGTAGATAGGGCTCGCAACTTGGGAGTCCTCCTAGATTCACAGCTTTCTCTAGAAGACCATATAGTAGCTGTGACTAGGGGGGCCTTCACCCAGGTTCGCCTGGTGCGCCAATTGCGGCCCTATCTAGACCGGGATGCCTTACGTACGGTCACTCACGCCCTTGTGACCTCTCGTCTGGACTACTGCAACGCTCTCTACATGGGGCTACCCTTGAAGACCACTCGGAGGCTCCAACTGGTACAGAATGCAGCCGCGAGAGTTGTGTTGGGAGTTTCCCGACACTCCCATGTCACACCTCTGCTCCGCGAGCTGCATTGGCTTCCAGTTGTCTTCCGGGTGAGATTCAAGGTGTTGGTAATGACCTACAAAGCCCTACATGGCATGGGTCCGGAATACCTTGGGGAGCACCTGCGGCCGGCGTCAACTTCCCTCCGCCCAGTACGCTCCCACAGAGAGGGCCTCCTTAGGGTGCCACCGGTCAAAGAATGTCGACTGGTGGCCCCCAGGGGAAGGGCATTCTCTGTGGGCGCGCCGGATTTATGGAACCATCTTCCGGTGGAGCTCCGGATGGCGCCTGACCTCCACTCCTTCCGGCGCGATCTCAAAACCTACCTTTTCGAACAAGCTGGCCTGGCCTGATGGGATGGGGTTGGGTTTTATTAATCTGTTTTAATCTATTTTAATGTGTTTTAACTTATTCATGGGCATTTGTTTAATCGTTTTTAATTTTTGTATCCTGTTTTTTTAATATGTATTGCCCTGTTCACCGCCCTGAGTCCTTCGGGAGAAGGGCGGTATACAAATAAGATTAATAATAATAATAATAATAACTCAAAGGATGGTTTTTTTTTAACGTTGGATCCTGAAAAATGAAACTTTTTGCGTTTTTGCACAAGGAGAAAAGGTGCAAACTCGTACTGAGTGTAACTGTATATTTTTTCTCTCCGGGGTTTCGTGTGCTTCAATTTTAGCTGGAAACTCAACTCTTCTCTTTGGCTTGGAAGCTTCGGCTAGCAATTGATTCGTTTTATTTATCTTTATTGATTTAGAGAATTTACACAGCCGCCAACTCCCTTTCGGTAACTCGAGGCGGCTTTCGCAAAATAATAAAAGAATATAAAAAAAGAGTTTATCATTATTAAGAGGTGATCGCCGATGTCCCTTTGTTTCTTGGGAGCGATTTTATTGATTTTCTTTTTGTTCATCCCCGACGGAGGGTCAGTGGGTGGGCTTGTGTCCTTCTCACGGTATTGAACACACTTGAGTTGTAGTTGCCAGGGACCTTTCCAAAGAGATTTTCAGGTCCTGCAGATGCAGGCAGTCCTCTACTTACAACAGTTCGTTTAGCGACCGTTGGAAGTTACAGTGACACTGGGGGGAAAAAAAGGTGACATGACTGTTTTTCACACCACCATTGCAGCGTCCCCATGATCACGTGATCAAAACTCGGAGGCTTGGCAACTGGCATGTACTTACGACAGTCGCAGTGTCCCCTCCCCCCCGGGGTCACGTGATCCCCTTTTGCGACCTTCTGAAAAGCAAAATCAATGGGGAAGCCAGATTCAATTAACAACCGGGTGGCTAACTTAACAACTTCAGGGCTAGAAGGGAATAGGGTGTGCAAAGAGGAGGAGGAGGAGGAGGAGGAGGAGGAGGAGGAGGAATGTGGGGTCCTTGGTGATCTCTGAGCTTGGTTGTTTTCTTGCAGACGTTTCATGACCCAGCTAGGTAACATCATCAGGGCTAGGAGGAGGAGGAGGAGGACTGTGAGGTCCTTGGTGTCCTCTGAGCTGGGTGGTTTTCTTGCAGATGTTTCATGACCCAGCTAGGCAACATCAATGTTAGAAGGGAGTGAGGTTTGTGGAGGAGGAGGAGGAGGAGGAGGAGGAGGAGGAGGAGGAGGAGGAGGAGGAGGAGGAGAGCTGTGGAGTCCTTGGTGCTCTCTGAGCTGGGTGGTTTTTTTGCAGATATTTCATGACCCAACTAGGGAACATCATCAGGGCTAGAAGGGAGGAAGATTTAATCTCTGTTTGTATATAGCTAGTCCTTGGCTTACAACAGTTTAGTGACACCATTCAAAGTTATAACGGCACTGGAAAAAATGACGATCTTTTACTCTTATGGCTGTTGCAGCCTCCCCGTGGTCCCATGATCAACATTTCAGACGATCGGCAATGGACTCACATTTACGACGGTCACTGTGATCCCACGGTCGCTTGATCCCCTTCTGCGGCCTCCTGACCAGCAAAGTCAATGGGGGAAGCCAGATTCACTGAACAACCACGTTAGTAATTTAACAACAGGGCTCCACTTAAACAACCGTGGCGAGGAAGGTCGTAAAACGGGGCGGGGAAAAAACAGCCGTCTTGCTTAGCGACAGAAAAGCTGGGCTCGGGTGACCGGGATGTTGCTATGGGATGTAAGGGGGGGGGGGGAGAACAGTCATAAAAGTCACTTTTACAGAGCTGTTGTGACTCTGAACGGTCGCTATAAACGAACCGTCGTAAATCAAGGTCTCTCTGTAATTGGTTTCCATACATTCCTTGTTGCTCTCTTCTTGTAGATTGGAAGTCGCCACGCAAGATGAGTCACGGCTGGGCTGCAGCTGCACAAAATGCTGTTTGAGGCTGAAGCAACGGAAGTCGGAGTCACAAGCCGGAGGAAGTGAAAAGTGCTTGCTTGGAGTTTCGGCGGTTGCCGCCTGGAGTCCTGGGTTCGGTTTCAGCCTTTTAAGGAGGATTCAGAGCATCTGAAACAGGTGAAGAGAAGCGCCCCGACACCAAATCCAGGTAGCCCTGAAACTTATCACCGTTTTGTTTAGCGACCGTTTGAAGTTAACAACAGCACTGGAAAAAGTGACCCGTGACCGTTTTTTTCACGCTTGCAGCCGTGGCAGCGGCCCCGCGGCCGCGTGATCAAAATTCAAA
Organism: Vipera latastei; assembly: GCA_024294585.1. Classification (NCBI taxonomy): domain Eukaryota; kingdom Metazoa; phylum Chordata; class Lepidosauria; order Squamata; family Viperidae; genus Vipera; species Vipera latastei. The sequence goes on from CM044356.1 coordinate 3,301,061, forward strand.
CGCTTGGCAACTGGCATGTAGTTAGGACGGTTGCAGCATCCCGGGGTCCTCTGATCCCCTTTTGCGACCATCTGACATGTAAAGTCAATGGGGAAGCCGGATTCACTTAACAACCGTGTTCTTAACTCAACCAAAGTAGTGATTCACTTAATGATGGTGGCAGGAAAGGTCGTAAAATGGGGCAAAATTCATTTAGACCCTGAAAAGCGGAAGTAAGCAATTTACTACCTGTGGAGTTCAGCCATGATGGCTGGCGCAGGAATTCTGGGAGTTGAAGTCCACAGGTCGTAATGGGGGCCCGTAGTTGCCCACTCTGTCTTATAGGGACAGGCCAACAGCATGGCTAGCTTAGGAATTCTGGGAGTTGAAGTCCACAGGTCATAAAGTGGGATGTAGCTGCCCACCCCTGTCTTAAAGGGACAGGCCAACAGCATGGCTGGCTCAGGAATTCTGGGAGTTGAAGTCCACAGGTTGTAAAGGGGGCCGTGGTTGCCTACTCTTGTCTTAAAGGGACAGGCCAACAGCATGGCTGGCTCAGGAATTCTGGGAATTGAAGTCCACGGGTCATAAAGGGAGTTGTAGTTGCCCACTCTTATCTTAAAGGGACAGGCTAACAGCATGGCTGGCTCAGGAATTCTGGGAGTTGAAGTCCACAGGTCATAAAGGGGGCCGTGGTTGTCCACCCCTGCTCTCTGAAGACACCAGGAAGGAAACAGTCCTGTTTAAACTTCAGCAAAGGAAATTGAGAATATAATACAGGTAGTCATGTACAAGTGAGTGGTTATTTATTGGCTGTTTGGAGTTACAACAGACCCTCCCAAAAAAGGTACTTACAACCCAGATTCAAAGTTCTGAGACTTTTCCCCAATATGCCATTTGGGCACATGGCAGCTGGCCCATATTTATATGCATTTGCAGCGTCCCACAGTTACAGAACCACAATTTACAACTTCTTTGCCGTGAACCCGCATTTAGTTGCCCGTTTTTCGGGCCAAAAACGCCCCTTGTGCCGTGTCCCGCAGTCACGTGACCTCGATTTATGACTTCCTTGATGGAAATGGACTTTTACTTTCAATTTCCATCCAAAAGTGCCCATTGTGGACAATAGGTTCACTTCAACGTCCGGAGTGTTCCCTTAACGACCTGCGCCCAAAGGTCATAAAATTAGGTCGGCCACATGACGATCCGCTTAATGACCAGCACGGGTCCCACAACCGTCCTTTCAGGGGTTACGAGTGTCCCTTGTGGTCGTAAGTCAAGGACTTAACACCTGGAAGGATGTTCGGACCAAATCCAGATGGGGTTTTTCTTCTTTCAGGACTCAGAAACGTGGATTGAAGTGGCTGGAAGGAGGAGGTTCTCGTTCAATGTCGAAAAACACTTTGGGTCAGCTGGGGAGGTAGTGACCCACAGAGGCGGTGAGGTTGGTGTCTTGAAGATGCTTCCCTTTGGGTCCCTGCCCGCAGCAGAAAAGTCGCTTTGGGGCCTAAATTGCAGGATGGGATGGGATGGGATGGGATACAACTAGAATAGAGGCGTTGTTTCTCAGTCTTGGCGACTTTAAGATAGGTGGACTTCAACTTTGCTCCTGGGGAATTCTGGGACTCGAGGTCTACGCATCTGCTAGAGTTGCCTTACAACAGAAAAACGAAGAGATGGAAGGGACGCTGGAGGTAGAATGGAATGGAGTGGAAGGGAAGGGAAAGGAATGGGAATAGGAATAGAATAGAATAGACTTAAGAAATAGAATAGAATAGAATAGAATAGAATAGAATAGAATAGAATAGAATAGAATAGAATAGAATAGAATAGAATAGAATAGAATTAGGAATAAGAATAAGAATAAGAATAAGAATAAGAATAAGAATAAGAATAAGAATAAGAATAAGAATAGAATAGAATAGAATACAATAGAATGGAATGGAATGGAATGGAATAGGAATAGAATAGAATAGAATAGAATAGAATAGAATAGAATAGAATAGAATAGAATAGAATAGAATAGAATAGAATAGAATAGAATAGAATAGAATAGAATAGAATAGAATAGAATAGTTGGAAGGGACTTTGGAGGTCTTCTAGTCTAACCCCCTGCTTAGGCAGGAAACCCTATACCAGGGGTAGGCAACCTCAGCTCTTTTATGACTCATGGACTTCAACTCCCAGAATTCGTCCATGAGTCATAAAAGAGCCGAGGTTGCCTACCCCTGCCCTATACCATCTCAGACAAATGGTTGTCCAATCTCTTCTTCAAAACGTCAAGTGTTGAAGCACTCACAGTTTCTGGAGCAGGGGTGTCAAACTCAATTTCATTGAGGGCCGCATCAGCATGGCGGTTGCCCTCAGGGGCCCGGGTGGGTGTGGCCCGGGTGGGCGTGGCCTACTGGGTGGGCGTGGCTGGAGTGCATATGGCCTTCTGGGTGGGCGTGGCCAGCTCTACATCATTGGCATCAAGGGTGCCTATGGGGGCCTGGGCAGGAGTGGGACAGATCTGGGGGTCTCTGGCAGAAGGAGGGTCTCTGGGCCAGGGCCAAGGCAGTGGGGGCCGTTCCATCACTGTTTCCAGGATGGCTTCGCGGGCCGCATGAAACCACTTCGCGGGCCGGATCCGGTCCCCCCGGGCCTTGTGTTTGACATGTCTGTTCTGGAGGCAGGTAGTTCCACTGGTTAATTGTTCTCCCTGTCAGGAAATTTCTCATTAGTTCCAGGTTGCTTCTCTCCATGATGAGTTTCCATCTGTCACTTCTTGTCCTGCCTTCTGGCGCTTTGGAGAAGAGCTTGACTCCCTCTTCTTTGGGGCAGCCCCTGAGAGGTTGGAACACTGCTATCCTGTCCCTCCTCGCCCTTCTCTTCATTAAACTACACATCCCCAATTCCTACAACCGTTGGTTCTATGTTTTAACCTCCAGTCCCCTGATCATCTTGGTTGGTCTTCTAGTCCAGCCCTCTGCTCAAGTAGAAGATCCTGTCCCATTCCAGACAAGGGTCTGTCCAGTCTCTTCTTCAAAACGTCTTCCAGTGTTTGGGCACCTGGGGCCGAAATTCCTTGGGGCCGGAAAGGCTTGTTCGTGAGGATGGGGTTGGGGTTGGGTCAGTCCTGCCCATCCTCAGGGCCCCTCCTTCTCTGTGTTTCAGGAGTCCAGGGGGCTGAACGTGTGGCTGATGGAGGAGGCAATAAGGAAAGGTGAGTTTGCAGGCGAATGGGGTGGGCACCCAACAGGTGGGGAGGTGGGCAAAGGACACTCAAATGGCCAGTCAGGACGGTCTCTGGGACGCTCCTTGCTGAAATGGAGCAGAAATAAGGTCTCTCTGGGGATTTTTCTTCCCATTGGCTAATACTGTAAAAAGGCATATTTTAAAATAGCCGAAATAGACCTTTTTTTCCCCATTTGAGCCTTCAGGTCAGTCTTGATTCCTGGTGATTACCTGGGCAGGTCCCTGAAGTATCGGCAACTCCTTCCTTCCTTCCTTCCTTCCTTCCTTCCTTCCTTCCTTCCTTCCTTCCTTCCCTCCCTCCCTCCCTCCTTTCCTTCCATCTATTTTTCCTTCCTTCCTTCCTTCCTTCCTTCCTTCCTTCCTTCCTTCCTTCCTTCCTTCCTTCCTTCCTTCCTCCCTCCCTCCCTCCCTCCCTCCCTCCCTCCCTCCCTCTCTTCCTCCCTCCCTCCATCCCTCCCTCCTTCCTTTCCTTCCATCTCTTTTTCCTTTCCTTCCATCTCTTTTTCCTTCCTTCCTTCCTTCCTTCCTTCCTTCCTTCCTTCCTTCCTTCCTTCCTTCCTTCCTTCTTTCCCCCTTCCTTCCTTTCTCTCTCCCATCTCTTTTTTTCTTTCCTTCCTTCCTTCCTCCCTCCCTCCCTCCTTTCTTTCCTTCCATCTCTTTTTCCTTCCTTCCCCTTTCCTTCCTTCCTTCCCCTTCTTCCTTCCTTCCCTCCCTTCTTTCTTCCTTTCTCTCTCTTTCCTTCCTTCCCCTTTTTCTTCCCTCCCTCCCTCCCTCCCTCCCTTCTTTCTTCTTCTTCTCTCTCTCCTTCCTGCCTCGCTTCCTCCCCTCCCTTCCTCCCTTCTTCCTTCCTTCCTTTTCTCTCTCTCTCTCTCTCTCTCTCTCTCCTTCCTTCCTTCCCCCTTCCTTCTTTGCTTCCTCCCTCCCTCCTAGCGCTCACTGTCTCCTGGTGATTGTCTCAAAGTCACCCAATCGGCTTTTATGCCAAAGGGAGGTCTAGAATCCATAATTCCCTAGCCACTACCCCAAAACTGCCTTTCCCTCCACCAAACACAGTACGGGCCTAAAGAAACAGGCCGAAGCCTGGCATTTGGGTGGCGACGTTCCGAACCCCCTTGGGGGCTCCTGTGCCTGGAGATCTCCCTTAGTGGGAGCTCGAGGTGCAGCCATCGGCACCTGCCCACGGAAATGGCTCCCAGGTTGCCGAGCGGTATCGTGTGGCAAGGAGTTCCACCGCCAAATTGTCTTCTCTCCTCCTCAGCTGAGCAGCAAGCCCTGAGGCTGGCGGAGGCGATCCGAGACGGGGAGGAAGAGATTGCCCAGCGCTGCGCCAGCTGGCTGGCTGAGCACCGTGTCCCCGTCAGGGTGCAGCTGGAACCAGACGCCTATCCGGGGCAGGACATCAGGTGATGCTCTAGGAGGCGATGTGGTGCTGAGTGCGAATCTCAAGACAGCCTGATTCTCCTGGAGGTCCCTCTAAGCATCCCAACCTTTGAGAAACGGGAAGGAAGGATCCCGTCTGCGGCTTCTAAGCCCCCGTGGCACTCTCAGCATTGGGTTTCCCGTCACTTTGTGGCAGGGAACTGAAATGTTGCTGCCAGCCCTGCAAGGTAGACCAGGCCGAGCAGCATGGTAAGGAGTCCAGGAAAGCTGCTTTATTGGATACAGGAAGTCCTCGACTTGCAACAGCTTGACTCCCTCTTCTTTGGGGCAGCCCCTGAGATATTGGAAGGCTGCTATCCTGTCCCCCCTCGTCCTTCTCCCAATTCCAGCAACCGTTCCTTATATGTTTTAGCCTCCAGTCCCCTGATCATCTTCGTTGCTAGATGATCATCGTTGGTGCTAGACAGATGATGTCGTATCCCCCCCCCTCTTTTGAGGGAGAGCTGTTCAATTTTGTCAAAGATAAACAAGAAAGTCCAGTTGCTTCGTAAAAAAACACCTGGAATACTGCATCCAGTTTTGGTCACCACGATGTAAAAAAGATGTTGAGACTCTAGAAAGAGTGCAGAGAAGAGCAACAAAGATGATCAGGGGACTGGAGGCTAAAACATATAAGGAACGGTTGCTGGAATTGGGTATGTCTAGTTTAATGAAGAGAAGGGTGAGGGGTGACAGGATAGCAGCGTTCCAATATCTCAGGGGCTGCCCCAAAGAAGAGGGAGTCAAGCTATTCTCCAAAGCCCCTGAAGGCAGGACAAGAAGCAACGGATGGAAGTTCATCAAGGAGAGAAGCAACCTAGAACTAAGGAGAAACTTCCTGACAGTTAGAACAATTAGCCAGTGGAACAACCTGCCTCCAGAAGCGGTGAATGCTCCAACACTGGAAGTTTTTAAGAAGAGACTGGCCAGCCATTTGTCTGAAATGGTATAGGGTTTCCTGCCTGAGCAGGGGGTTGGACTAGATGACCTCCAAGGTCCCTTCCAACTTATTATTATTATTATTACGTGCACCTTTGGGATGGAGAAAGAACGTTCAGGAACATGAATGGGCTCAGAAGAAGCATCTTGAGATGAGGACCCCTGGTCTTGGCACGGAGAAGGCAGTGAGGTTTGGGGTCAGACCTGGTGAGGGACCTTCTCACGATAACTTTTCCTTCTTCCAGGCTCTGGGTGGGCGTGGAAGATGCTCAGATGATCACCAAGCCCATCTTTCTGAAGGTCCAGCCATCCATGACTATGGCGTCCCTCAAAGACATGGTAGGAACTGCTTAGACATACATTTAGGGTTGGAGAGGATGAGTAAAAAACAAATAGACTTATTTTTGCTAGGAATAATAGGAGCTAATTATGAGAAAGATTGCAGACATCTAATGCTGCACGTATTAGCGGCAGCAGGAATGGTATTTGCCCAACATTGGAAAAATGAAAACTTACCAACTGAAGCAGTATTAATTAATAAAATTTTTTGAACATGCAGAAATGGATAGATTGACTTCAAAGATTAAAGAGAAAGAAGACTCTGTGTGCTTTAGAACACGGGATGATTTCTATCGATGGCTAGAAAGACGAGTCGGAGAGAAAGGAACGTGATATTAATTTTGAATATAGATTAGCAAGAAGAAGGCTATTGAGTGATGAATTAACATATTGTTTATGATAATTAACTATATTATTGTTAGTTAAATACATGTACCCAGACATTATGCTGTTTGCTAAATATTGAAAGTGTTATTTGGAAAAAACCCAACCCTAAACCCGACCCCACCTTATTCCTAACCCCTATAAAAACTAATAAAATCTGTCTGTCTGTCTGTCTGTCTGTCTGTCTGTCTGTCTGTCTGTCTGTCTGTCTGTCTGTCTATCTATCTATCTATCTATCCTATCATCTATATCTATCTATATATCTCTATCTCTATATCTATCTATCATTATCTATATATCATCTGTCTATATATCTATCTCTATATCTCTATATCTATATTTATCTATCATTATCTATCTATCTATCTATCTATCTATCTATCTATCTATCTATCTATCTATCATCTATCTATCTATCTATCTATCTATCTATCTATCTATCTATCTATCTATCTATCTATTCATCCACCCATCTGTCCTATCCATCCATCCATCTATCTATCTATCTATCTATCTATCTATCTATCTATCTATCTATCTATCTATCTATATCTCACCTATCATATATCTATCTCTATAACTCTATCTCTATCTATTATTATCTATATATCATCTGTCTATATCTATATCTATATCTCTATATCTATATTTATCTATCTATCATTCTCTATCTCTATCTCTATCTCTATCTATCTCTATCTGTCCATGGGGTCATGATGGGTCAGACACGACTTCGCAGCTAACAACCTCCATCCATCCATCCATCCATCCATCCATCCATCCATCTATCTATCTATCTATCTATCTATCTATCTATCTATCTATCTATCTATCTATCTATCTCACCTATCTATCTATATCTATCTATCTATCTATCTATCTATCTATCTATCTATCTATCTATCTATCTATCTCTATATTTGTCTATCATTATATCTATCATCTGTCTATATCTATATCTATCTCTATATCTCTATATCTATCATTATCTCTATCTATCATCTATCTATTTATATTTATATCTATCTATATCTATATTTATGTCTGTCTGTCTGTCTGTCTGTCTGGATAGATAGATAGATAGATAGATAGATAGATAGATAGATAGAAGACATGGTAGGAACTGCCAGGCAAAAGTTGGGTGGGCTTGGAGGACAAGGGACATCATCTCATGAAGGGGTCTTCCTGGAATTCTGCATCCTGTCCCTTTTCAGGAGAAGTCAGGGACCTCTGGGTTTTCCCACGGCAACGATGGGGAAGTAGAGGCAGACGTCTCAGGCGGGTTTCCTACAGCTGCCTTTTGTCTCCTGATCAGGTGCACCTCCATTACGGCTTCCATCCCAGCATCCAGAGGTGGGTGGTTGGACGGCGGCTGCCGCAGGACCACGAGACCCTCCACTACCATGGCATCCAGCGGGACGGCGACAAGGCCTACCTCTACTTAATGTCCGCCAAGGCCGAGAAGCTGAGCAAAGAAACGGCGGAGCTGGACCACGAACGCAGGCAGCTAGAAGGTGAGCGGGGTCCCAAGGGGCACCAGAGGTGGGGGGGGGTGTGGCAGGCTGGCGGGAAGGACCCAGCTACGGGTGGTCCTCCAGGAGGGCCGCGACTTGTGGCGGTCGTAAAGTGGGTCGCTCACGTGATCGTCCCATTTTTTATGGTCTTTTTTTTGCAGAGGTCAGTAAGTGAACCCCCCGCGGTTGTTAAGTGAATGCTGTAGTCATTAAGTGAAGCAATGGATTTTTCTGGCCACGTTTTTGCCAAACACTGGAAGTGAATATCGGTTTTCAGCAAAAATGTCGTAAAGCTTGGTCACGTGACTGTGGGATGTTGCAAATAGCCATAAATGGGGCTGATTCTTCTCCCTCCCTCTCTTTCTTTCTTTTCTCATTCCTTCCTTTCTGCCCCTTTCTTCCTCCCTCCCTCCCTTCCTTCTTTCATCTCTCCCCTTTCCTTCCTTCCTTCCTTCCTTTGTGCCCCTCCCTCCCTCCCTCCCTCCCTCCCTTCCTTCCTTCCCTCCCTTCCTTCCTTCCCTCCTTTCCTTCCTTCCTTCCTTCCTTCCTTCCTTCCTTCCTTCCTTCCTTCCTTCCTTCCTTCCTTCCTTCCTTCCTTCCTTCCTTCCTTCCTTCCTTCCTTCCTTTACCTGTTTATGCAGGTAGTCCTCGACTTAGCAACGGTTTCTGTAGTGACCATTCCAAGTTACAGTTACACTGAAAAAAGTGACTTAGGGCCGTTTTTTAACACAGCCGTTGCACATCCCCAGGGTCACATCCCCTTTTGGTACCTTCTGACAAGCAAAGCCAGGCTCGCTTTACAGCCGTGTTACTAACTTAACTTCTGCAGTGATTCACTTAACAACGGTGGCAAGAAAGGTCCTAGAAGGGGGCGAAATTGACTGAACGACTGCCTCGCTTAGCGACAGAAATTTGGGGCTCACTTGGGGTCATAGGTCACGGGCTGCCTGTGGTCTTTCAAACTACCAAGTACCATTCCGTTTTAAAAGTTCTCCACCCCTCCTGATGACCTCCCTTTGCCCCCTTGTGACTTGTCGTCAGAGCTAGGCATTAAAGAAGGGCTCCTGCTGCCTCGGGGAACCGGCGACTCGGCCTCCTTAGGCTCCTCGGCCTCCTTGGGCTTGTCGACGCCAACGGAGCGCTCCCTGACGTTGGACGTGTGCGAGGAAGGCAGCGGACCTGGGCTGACCCTCCCAGTTGAGCCCCCAAAGGTAGGAGACTTGCAAAGAAAGTGGGTGCGTGGGAGAGGTTAAGAAGAGGACACACACACACACACACACACACAAAAGCTAAATGTGGGTCACGGCTGTCCCAAAGACCTTTCCCAGGAGGCAACTGGACTTCCTTCCTTTTTCCTTGAGGACATTTCACTTCTCATCCAGGAAGCTTCTTCAGTTCTGGCTGAATATTGGAAAGTCATCTGGTCGTTAGTACTCTCTCTGAGAGTCGTTCAGACTGTTTAGAGGTTTAACCTGCGCCCTTTGGGTCATCTGAATAGCGCAAATGGGTGTGGAGCCTTCTGGGACCTGCGGAAAGGACTGTGTGGTAGACTGGAGATGATGATGATGATGATGATGATGATGATGATGATGATGATAGTAGTAGTAGTAGTAATAATAATTATTATTAATAATAATAATTTATCTGTAATACCATCAAAGAGGGACGCGGTGGCTCAGTGGGTTAGGACGCTGAGCTTGTCGATCAGAAGGTCGGCAGTTTGGCAGGTCGAATCCCGAGTGCCGCGTAGCAGAGTGAGCGCCTGTTACTCGTCCCAGCTTCTGCCAACCTAGCAGTTCGAAAGCACGTAAAAAAAATGCAAGTAAAAAAATAGGGACCACTCCGGTGGGAAGGTAACAGCATTCCGTGCGCCTTTGGCGTCTAGTCATGCCAGCCACATGACCATGGAGACGTCCTCGGACAAGCGCTGGCTCTTCGGCTTTGAAACGGAGATGAGCACCGGCCCCTAGAGTCGGAAACGACTAGCACGCATGTGCGGGGGAACCTTTACCTTTACCTTTAATACCATCAAACATCCACATCTGCCTATCCCAGGTCCTTGGTAAGGACTCGATAGGACTTGGTAAGGACTTCTCAAAACAAAACGTAAGAGCAGAGATTAATCATCCAGTTTTGATCACCACGATTTTAAAAAGATGTTAAGACTCTAAAAAGAGTGCAGAGAAGAGCAACAAAGATGATCAGGGGACTGGAGGCTAAAACCTATAAGGAACGGTTGCTGGAATTGGATAGGCCTAGTCCAAAGGTAGGCAACCTGGGTTCTTTTATGACTCGTGGACTTCAACTCCCAGAATTCCTGAGCCAGCCATGCTGAGGGGAAAGGGAGAGGTTTCCATGCTTAGCCATGCTGGCTCAGGAATTCTGGTAGTTGAAGTCTACGAGTCATAAAGGGGCCATAGTTCCCCCATGCTGGCACAGGAATTCTGGGAGTTGAAGTCCACGAGTCACGAAGGGGCCATAGTTCCCCCATGCTGGCTCAGGAATTCTGGGAGTTGAAGTCCACGAGTCATGAGGGGGCCATAGTTCCCCCCTGCTGGCTCAGGAATTCTGGGAGTTGAAGTCCACGAGTCATGAGGGGGCCATAGTTCCCCCATGCTGGCTCAGGAATTCTGGGAGTTGAAGTCCACGAGTCTTAAAAGAGCCAAGGTTGCCTACCCCTGGTCTAGTCTAATGAAGGCAAGGACTAGGGGTGACAGGATAGCAGTCTTCCAGTATCTGAGGGGCTGCCACAAAGAGGAGGGGGTCAACCTGTTCTCCAAAGCACCTGAAGGCTGGACAAGAAACAGCGGACAGAAATCAATCGAGGAGAGAAGCAACCTAGAATTAAGGACAGATTTTCTGCCAGTGAGAACAATTAATCAGTGGAACGGTTTCGCTCCAGAAATCGTGATGCTCTTAACACTGGAGGTTTTTAAGGAGGGACTGGACAACCGTTTGTCTGAAACGGTATAGGGTTTCTCACTTGAGTAGAGGGTTGGACTAGAGCAGGGGTCAGCAACCCGAAACAGCAAAAGAGCCACTCAGAACCGGTTCCGTCATACACACAAAAAAGTGGGAGCCGCAAAATGTGCACGCGCATGTGGGCACGCACGCGCATGCGCAAAACAAGCAATAAATACACCACCCCCTACGCCCGCACTGCATTCTGAGCTGCATGCACCTGTCGCTGCCCAGTGCCGCCAGCTTAGGCGGGGGTCGGGGAGAGATGGACTCGCAGGCGGCGGGCACTGGGTTGTGGCGGCGCCTTCAGCCCGGGCACCGCCGGAGCCACCCGAGCGCCCTCCCCCTCTCCTGGGACCTCCAAACCTCTGCGTTTGATGAATGCAGCAGCTCTTCAAATGTGGAGGCGGAGGTTTGGGGAGCTGCGCAGCTCTCTAAACCGCCGCTGCCCGGTTTGCAGAGCTGCTGCATTCCTCCGCGTTTGAAAGAAACACGAACGCAGCAGCTGTGCAAAGAGGATGGTAGCAGTTTGGAGAGTGCGTGCGCACCTCTCCAAACCGCCGCCGTCCCATTTGGAGACCTGCCACGTTCGTTCATGTTTGACGAGCGCGGCAGACCTCCGAACGGGACGGTGGCGGTTTGGAGAGGTGCGCGTGCACCTCTCCAAACCGCCGCCGTCCCGTTCGGAGACCTGCCGCGCTCGTCAAACATGGACGAACGCGGCAGCTGTGCAAACAGGATGGCGGCAGTTTGGAGAGTGCGCGCGCACCTCTCCAAACCGCCGCCGCTCGTTGGGAGACCTGCCACGCTCGCCAAACATGGACGAACGCGGCAGCTGTGCAAACGTGCCGCGGCACCTTTCCCAGTGAGCAGCGCCACTGCCCGTTCGGGCGGAGGTGCACGCGCACCTCTCCAAAGGTTTGGAGAGGTGCGTGCGCACCACTGCCCGTTCGAAGAGGTGCGCGCACACCGGGCGACTGGGAGGCGCAGGAGACGGCTCAAACAGCCGCATGCGGCTCCGGAGCCGCGGGTTGCCGACCCATGGACTAGAGGTTCTCCAAAGTCCCTTCCAACTGTTATTCAGTGGCTTCCCTCCAGAACCTTTGGGTGATCTTATCAGTGGAGATTTTTAAGAAGAGACTGGACAGCCGTTTGTCAGGAACGGCATAGGCTCTCCTGCTCAAGTACGGGGTTGGACTAGATGACCTCCAAGGTCCCTTCCAACTCTGTTACTCTTAAGAAGGGTTGCCCTGTAGACTCCCCTCATCCCTTTGCTTTCCCACATGCCTGGGTGGCTTCCTAGGTCGGCTGGGAGTGCCCGAGTTGTACGTTTATCAACAAACCGTCCCGTCCCGGCTGCGAAATGTGCTGTAGCGAACGACCCCTGAATTACGTCGTCCCAGAAGACTATGAGCTGGATGCGGAGGAGCGGGAATGGCGCCAAAGGGAACTGGAGGCCACACGCCAGTACAAGCAGGTGAGGGGTGGAGCTTGCCAGCCACACCTGGGTGGTGCTGGGGATTGATCTGAAGAGCCCTGGTGGCGCAGTGGTTAGAAGGCAGCATTGCAGGCTGACTCTGCCCACTGCCGGGAGTTCGATCCTGACCGGCTCAAAGTCGACTCAGCCTTCCTTCCTTCCGAGGTCGGTAAAATGAGGACCCAGATTGTTGGGGGGGCAAGAGGCTGACTCTGTAAACCGCTTGGAGAGGGCTGTAAAAGCAGTGTGAAGTGTAAAAGCAGTGTGAAGCGGTATATAAATTAAATTAAAATTAAATTATATAAGGGCTGTTTCTATTTTTCTCTACTCTACTGCACTGCACTGCACTGCACTCTACTCTACTCTACAGCAATAGTGGCGCAGTGGTTAGAATGCAGTGTTGCAGGCTGACTCTGCCCACTGGCTCAAGGTCGACTCAGCCTTCCATCCTTCCAAGGTCCGTAAAATGAGGACCCAGATTCTTTGCGGCAAATATGCTGACTCTGTAAACCGCTTAGAGAGTGCTGTAAAGCACTGTGAAGCGGTGTATAAGTCCTAAGTGGTATTGCCCTTCCTTCCTTCCTTCCTTCCTTCCTTCCTTCCTTCCTTCCTTCCTTCCTTCCTTCCTTCCTTCCTTCCTTCCCCAACTTCCCTTCCCTTCCTCATCAGCTTCCTTTCCTTTCCCCTTTCTCCCTTGTTTTCCACATCAACCTTCTTTCCTTTCTTTCTTTCCTTCCTTCCCTCCTTATTTCTCCTTCCCTCTTCCCTTCTTCCCTCCCTTCTCTTCCCTCCCTTCTTTTTCTTTCTTTCCTTCCTTCTCCTTTCCTTTCGTGTCCCTTTCCTTTCCTCCCCTCCCTCTTTCCCCTTTCTCCCTTCCACTGTCCGTCCTTCCTTCCTTCCTTCCTTCCTTCCTTCCTTCCTTCCTTCCTTCCTTCCTTCCTTCCTTCCTTCCTTCCTCCCTCCCTCCCTCCCTCCCTCCCTTCCTTCCTTCCTTCCTTCCATCTTTCCTTCCTTCCTTCCCTCCCCCTCCTTTCTTCCTTTGTTCTCCTTCCCCGTCCTTCCTTCCCATCCCTCCCTCCCTCCCTCCCTCCTTCCTTCCTTCCTTCCTTCCTTCCTTCCTTCCCTCCCTCCCTCCCTCCGTCCTTCCCTCCCTCCTTCCTTCCTTCCTTCCCTCCTTTCCTTCCTTCCTTCCTTCCTCCCTCCCTCCCTCCCTTCCTTCCTTCCTTCCATCTTTCCTTCCTTCCTTCCTCCCTCCCTCCCTCCTTCCTTCCTTCCTTCCTTCCTTCCTTCCTTCCTTCCCTCCCTCCTTCCTTCCTTCCTTCCCTCCTTTCCTTCCTTCCTTCCTTCCCTCCTTTCCTTCCTTCCTTCCTTCCTTCCTTCCTTCCTTCCTTCCTTCCTTCCTTCCTTCCTTCCTTCCTTCCTTCCTTCCTTCCTTCCTTCCTTCCTTCCTTCCATGGTGCACAGTGGTCCGAATGTAGGTATTGCAGGCTAACTCACTCCTCACTGCCAGGAGTTCGATCCTGACTGGCTCAGAGTTGACACAGCCTTCCGTCCTTCCGTGGTCGGTAAAATGAGGACCCGGATTGTTGGAGGGCGGAGGGGCAAGAGGCTGACTCTGTAAACCGCTTAGAGAGGGCTGTGCTGCCCTGTGAAGGGCTATCCAGGTGGTCCTCGACTTAACGACCACAATTTAAAGTCCCAAGACAGTGGTTAAATGGGTTTTCTCCCATTTTACGACCTTTCTTGCCTCAGCTGCTAAGCGAATCATTGCAGTTGTTAAGTGAGTCACCCGGTTATGAAGTGAATCCGGCTTCCCTCCTGGACTTTGCTCGTCAGCAGGTCGCAGAAGGGGATCACGTGACCCTGGGACACTGTGACCGTCATAAATATGAGTCAGTTGCCCAGCGTTCACATTTGCATCATGTGACCGCAGGGAGGCTGCAGCGCTGGCAAGTGTGAAAAACGGGTCCTAAGGCCTTTTTTCCCCAGTGCTATCATAACTTCAAACGGTCACGAAGTGAATTGTTGTAAGTCGAGGACTACCTGTAGTGTATGAATTCAGCCTGATCGTTATTGGCTGGAGAAGAGAATAGCCCATGGCCTTTTCAGACTTCGTAGGCAATTTAGGTCATAAAAGGCACTAGAACAGAACAGAACAGAACAGAACAGAAAATAGAATAGAATATATAGAATAGAATGGAATAGAATATAGAATAGAATAGAAAATAGAGTAGAGTAGAGTAGAAAATAGAATAGAATACAAAATAGAATAGAAGATAGAATAAAATATAGAATAGAATAGAATATATAGAATAGAATAAAATAGAAAATAGACTAGACTAGACAAGACTAGAGTAGAAAATAGAATAGAATAGAAAATAGAATAAAATATAGAATAGAATAGAAAATTGGAATGGAACGGAACAGAATTAGAATAGAATAGAATTAGAATAGAATAGAATAGAATAGAACAACAGAATATATGGAATGGAATAGAGCAGAAAATGGAATAGAAAATAGAATAGAATATATAAAATAGAATGGAATAGAAAATAGAATAGAATATATAAAATAGAATGGAATAGAATATAGAATAGAATAGAAAATGAGTAGAGTAGAAAATAGAATAAAATAAAAAATAGAACAGAACAGAACAGAACAGAATAGAATAGGATGGGATGGGATAGGATGGGATGAGATAGAAATACAATATGGAATAGAATAGAATAGAATAGAATAGAATAGAATAGAATAGAATAGAATAGAATAGAATAGAATAGAATAGAATAGAATCATGGAATGTAATAGAATAGAATAGAATAGAATAGGAAATATGGAATAGAATAGAATAGAATAGAATAGAATAGAATAGAATAGAATAGAATAGAATAGAATAGAATAGAATAGAATCTTTACTGAGAATGGAGTTGGATTTGTAAAGAATAGAATAGAATAGAATAGAATAGAATCATGGAATGTAATAGAATAGAATAGAATAGAATAGAATAGGAAATATGGAATAGAATAGAATAGAATAGAATAGAATAGAATAGAATAGAATAGAATAGAATCTTTACTGAGAATGGAGTTGGATTTGTAAAGAATAGAATAGAATAGAATAGAATAGAATAGAATAGAATAGAATAGAATAGAATAGAATAGAATATTTTTATTGTCATTGTGTAATTAAAAGCCACACAGATAAGAAAATCCTTCCCATCTCTCTTTGGTTACAGGTGGAAGAAGAGGAGAAAGAGAGAAACTATAAGCAACTCCTGGAGTGGGATAACCAGAATTTGGTGTTTTCTGAGGAAGCCATTCTGTGCCCGATCTGCTTCATGAACCTGGAGCCTGGGGAGGGCGTGACCCTCCGGGAATGTCTCCATTCCTTCTGCAAGTAAGCCTTGGCTCCAAAACCTGCTCAGGATTTATTATCTTGTCCTGTTATAAGGCAGAGGATGACACTTGGATGATGGCCTTAGAAGACATCTAAGATGGGTTTATAGAACTGGTCTCCCTGGCATGGGGACTGCTAGTTTCTACCTCTGTGACATCGCAATGGTCTTAGGAGGCATCTAAGATGGTTTATGTAACTGGTCACCCTAGCATGGGAATTGCTAGTTCTTATTTTGGTGGTCTCTTGATGGTCTTAAGAGACATCTAAGATGGGTTTCCATAACTGGTCTCTCTAGTATTGGAATTGCTAGTTCCTACCTCAGTGATATCTTCATGGTCTTAGGAGACATCTAAGATGGGTTTCCATAACTGGTTTCCCTAGCATGGGAATTGCTAGTTCTTATTTTGGTGATGTCTTGACAGTCTTAAGATGCATCTAAGATGGGTTTCCATAACTGGTCTCCCTAGCATGGGAATCGCTAGTTCTTATTTTGGTGATCTCTTGACGGTCTTAGAAGACATATAAGATGGGTTTCCATAACTGGTCTCCCTAGCATGGGAATAGCTAGTTCTTATTTTGGTGATATCTTGATGGTCTTAGGAGACATCTAAGATGGGTTTCCATAACTGGTCTCCCTAGCATGGGAATTGCTAGTTCTTATTTTGGTGATTTGATGATACCACTCTAATGGCAGAAAGTGAAGAGGAACTAAAGAGCCTCTTGTTGCGAGTGAAGAAGGAGAGTGCAAAACTTGGGCTGAAACTAAACATTAAGAAAATCAAGATCATGGCATCTGGCCCTCTCAATTCCTGGCAAATAGATGGGGAAGAAATGGAGGTAGTGACAGATTTTATTTTCCTGGGCTCCAAGGTCACTGCAGATGGGGACTGTAGCCAAGAAATTAAAAGACGCTTGCTCCTTGGGAGGAAAGCCATGACAAATCTAGACAGCACACTAAAAAGCAGAGACATCACCCTGTCAACAAAAGTGCGTATAGTCAAGGCTATGGTCTTCCCAGTTGCAATGTATGGCAGTGAAAGTTGGACCATAAGAAAGGCTGAGCGCCAAACAATTGAAGCCTTTGAACTCTGGTGCTGGAGAAGACTCCTGCGAGTCCCTTGGACTGCAAGGCGATCAAACCGGTCAGTCCTAGAGGAGATCAACCCTGACTGCTCTTTAGAAGGCCAGATCCTGAAGCTAAAACTCAAATACTTTGGCCACCTAATAAGAAGGAAGGACTCACTGAAGAGCCTAATGCTGGGAAAGATTGAGGGCAATAGAAGAAGGGTACGACCGAGAATGAGGTGGCTGGATGGAGTCACTGAAGCAGTAGGCGTGAGCTTAGATGGACTCCAGAAGATGGTAGAGGACAGGAAGGCCTGGAGGAACGTTGTCCATAGGGTTGCGATGGGTCGGACACGACTTCACAACTAACAACAACATTTTGGTGATGTCTTGACGGTCTTAGGCGACATCTAAGATGGGTTTCCATAACTGGTCTCCCTAGCACGGGAATTGCTAGTTCTTATTTTGGTGATGTCTTGACGGTCTTAGGAGACATATAAGATGGGTTTCCATAACTGGTCACTCTAGTATTGGAATTGCTAGTTCTTACCTCAGTGGTATCTGGATGGTTTAGGAGACAGCTAAATTCAGAGCTCTTGATGATCTGTTCTGTACTTTCTCCCTGCACCCTCAGAGACTGCTTGAGGGGGACCATCCTCAACAGCCCAGAACCGGAGATCAAATGCCCCTACATGGACAATAATTACTCCTGTCCCTGGCAGATGCTGGACCGCGAGATCAAAGCGGTGAGTATCCAAATGGATCTCCAAACCAGCCTTTCGTCCCCACTTCTACTCTTAACATTCCTCACCACTGCCCTGGAAGAGAAGAGCTGTGGCTTTCCAGTGGATAGCCACCCTCAGGCCCAAAACACAAATGGTGAAGGATGCTGGGGCTGGTAGTTCGGCAACATCTGGAGCAGGGTCTCCTGACCACTTAGGTTGAAGAACATATTTGGAATTTTGATCATACACTGGGCAGGGGGGTGGGGGTTGCTCTCAGAAAATGGTGGACACAGCAGATATAATCACAGGAGACAGATAGACCAGTTTGACAAACTCTCAGATTATTTTGAAAACAAAATATGTCTGTCTTTCTGTCTAATCTATATCTAACCCTTCTATCCATCCGTCTCTCTTGTCATCTAACTTTCTATGTCTAGAATCTATCTGATCTACAGTATTGTATATCTATCATTTATCTTTCAATTAGCTATCACGTGTACCTATGTATCAATTTATCCATCCCTGTTTCACCTGTATCTTCTATCTCTGTCATCTATTTATCTTTATTGATCTAATTGCTATCATCTGTCCATCCATCCATCCATCCATCCAGTCCATCCATATCTATCTATCTATCTATCTATCTATCTATCTATCTATCATCTCTAATCATCTATCTCTATCAATATATCCATCCATCCATCCATCTATATCATCTCTATTTCTAATCATCTATCTCTTATCAATATTTCATCTATCTATCTATCTATCTATCTATCTATCTATCTATCTATCTATCTATCTATCTATCTATCTATCTAATCCATCTATTTATCATCTATCTCATCTATCATCTCTAATCATCTATCTCTATCAATATATCTGTCTATCCATCCATCTCTATCATCTCTATCTCTCTATTTCTAATCATCTATCTCTATCAATATTTCTATCTATCTATCCTTCCATCTCTATCGTCCATCACTTTGTTTCTAATCTTCTTGTTCTGTACCAGCCTGCTACCGGCCCTGCAGAAAAGGCAGGGACAACCCCTTTACAACCGGCAAGAGGCTGGAATTAAGCCTGCCAAATTTATAGCTACAAAAACAAACAAGACACGAACCAAGAAACAGGAGCTTTAAGAAACATGAACCATCCGAGTGGTTGCCTTCAGCAAACCAGCCCTCCCACGCATTCCCCTTTTATACAGTTCAGGGCGTGGCTTCTCTCTGCCTCCTTCCGAGAAGCCCCATTGCCTTCCTCTGTCTACTCCTAATTGACTGCCTCCTGCGTCGGGCGTCCTTGAACAGGGCCAGCTGTGGGTCATCTTCATCCACACTGTCAGGCTCACACAGCTGGGTCTCCGTGGTGACCAAGTGGGAGGGGCCTGGCTCCACATCAGCAAGGTCTTCAACACCCCCCTCTCCTCTGAGTCGTCCGACCCAACTGCCGAACCCACAGGCTGACCCTGAATCACAACACTTCTATCTCTATCAATATTACTATCCTCTATATCTATCTAATCTATCTATCTATCTTATGTATCTATGTTATCTATCTACATCTAATGTATCTATGTTTATCTCTATCATCTCTATTTCTAATCATCTCTCTCTATCAATATATCTATCCTCCCCCTCTCTCTCTCATCGAGTGCTGGTTTTTACCAAAACGTATCATAAAACGTGGTCATGTGACCCTGGGATGCTGCAAGCAGCCATAAAGGAAGGCCGGTCACATGACTGAGGCTATTAGAACTTTTTATCTGACTTATAAGTGGCGTTTTTCAGCTCGGTCATAATTTTGACCAGGTCGCTAAGCAACCAGGTTGTAAGTCAAGGACTCCCTCTATCCTCCTCCTGCTGTGGGTTCCACAGGCTAAAGTTTCGTGAAACGATTGTCCCAGCAGATTTTCCCTCTTTGAGGAGGAGGAGGAGGAAGAGGAGGAGGAGTTGGAACACCCGACGAAGGTCTTCTCTAAATTCTTCTCCATTTCACCCGCAGCTACTAACGGAGGAAGAATATCAGCACTTTCTGGACTTGGGAATGTCCATCGCTGAGAATCGTAGCCGGTCCAGTTTCCACTGCAAAACCACGGACTGCCGGGGTTGGTGCTTCTACGAAGACGACGTCAACGAGTTCTACTGCCCGGTGTGCCACAAACTGAACTGCCTGCTGTGCCAGGTGAGGCGTGTCTCACCTTTGGATCGGGCACCACGCCGGTCCCCGCGCAGAAGGACTTAGCCCTTAGACTGATATACCTCTTCACAGCGCTTTACAGCCCTCTCTATGCGGTTTACAGAGACGGCATATTGGGGGGAGGGGGGCAGGCAACAATCTGGGTCCTCATTTTACCGACCTCGGAAGGATAGGTGGCTGAGTCAACCTTGAGCCGGTCAGGATCGAACTGATGGCAGTCAAAAGAATTAGCCTGCAATATTGCATCCTAACCACTGCACCAGAGAGGGAAAGGAAAAGGAGGGAGAGAGGGAGGGAGGAAAGAAAGAAAGAAAAAGAAAGAAGCAAGGAAGGAAGGAAGGAAGGAAGGAAGGAAGGAAGGAAGGAAGGAAGGAAGGAAGGAAAATAATGCAATAGCCCTTAGACGTACATACCTCTTCACAGTGCTTTGCAGCCCTTTCTAAGTAGTTTACAGAGTCAGCCTATGGTGTGGGGGAGGCAACAATCTGGGTCCTCATTTTACGGACCTCGGAAGGATGGAAGGCTGAGTCAACCTTTGAGCCAGTGAGGATCAAACTGCTGGCAGCCGGCAGTCAGCAGAAGTAGCCTGCAGTACCGCATTCTAACCACAGCGCCACCAGTGTTGTTCGAGTTAGTAAAGTTTCTCAGGTAGCCAAGAAAAACCAAGTGTACAGGTAGAAAGTAGGTGAAACTTGGCTCAGCTGTGATCCTATGAGAGGGACCTTGGCATCCTACAGTAGTGGACGATCACTTCAACATGAGCCGGCCGTGTGCGGCATCAGCCAAAAAAAAAAAAACCAGTGCAATCCTTGGCTGCCTAAACAGAGGCATAGAATCAAAATCCCCCGAAGTATTAGTAGCGCTTTATAAAGCCTTAGTAAGGCCACACCTGGAATCTTGCATCCAGTTTTGCTCACCACATCACAAAAAAAAGATGTTGAGACTTTGAAAGAAGTGCAGAGAAGAGCAACTGGGATGATTTAAAGACTTAAAACGTTGCAGGAACTGGGCCTAGACAATCTAGAGAAAAGAAGGACTAAGGGGGACATGATAGCAGTCTTGCAGTGTTTGAGGGGCTGCCACAAAGAGGAGGGGGGGTCAACCTATCCTCCAAAGCACCAGAGGGCAGGACAAGAAGCAATGGATGGAATACTAATGACAGGGAAAAGCAATTTGGAATTAAAGAAGAAAGTTCCTAACAGTGAGAACAATTAACCAGTGGAACGACTTGCCTTCAGAAGTCGTTGGTGCTCCATCACTGGGGTTTTTCCAAAAATAAACTAGAGAACCATTTGACCAGGATAGTATATGGTCTCCTGCCTTGAGGAGGGTGGGGTTGGACTAGAAGACCTCCAAGGTCCCTTTCAAACCCATTATTCTATGTTCTATAGCAGAGAACCCCAAACTTTCCGGATTTGAGGACTGGTCAGGGGAGGGGGGAGAAAGAGGATGGTTCTCTGCAAGTGGCTGGTGAGCGCATCAGCGCGCCACTATTTGAGCAAGCACTGGGCACGCACGCCCACTGCTCACACGACTGGAGCACGCGCCAACGAGCTTGCCTGTCACACGCACAAGTGGGGATGTGCGCAAATGTGCTCACTCACCCTCCGCTTCTGCGACCCGGTTCCACTATTTGAGCAAGCACTGGGCACGCACGTCCACTGCTCACACGACTGGAGCACGCGCCAACGAGCTTGCCTGTCACACGCACAAGTGGGGATGTGCACAAATGTGCTCACTCACCCTCCGCTTCTGCGACCCGGTTCCAAACGGCTCAGGGCCCAGTTAGCGGGGATTGGGGACCCCTGTTCTATATGGAAAATGTGGAGGTACACCACCTCCTGTTGGGAATCTCCGCGCGGATTCTTTTATGGATGGAAAAAATTGTCCTTGCGAGTGCATTCTCGTGGGAAAAGATCGCAGTCGTGATCCTTCTTGCTTGGGCAACATAGGATCCCTCTCTCTCTCTGCTTACTCTGAATCTGGGAATCCGTGCCCTAATGCAAAGGTCCCCAATCTGGGCCACGGACGCTGCCGGTCCCTGTCTTGTTAGGAACCGCGTCACGCAAGTGCGGAGTGATCGAGCAAAGCTTCATCTGCGCATATGCGGGATCTAAGTGGTGCACGAAACCGTCCTTTCCCCTCCCCCCCCCCCGATCCCGGTCCGTGGAACAATTGCCTTCCACGGAACCAGTCCACGTTGCCAGAAAGATTGGAAACCCTGCCCTGAGGGGTGGATTAGTGGCAGGGCTGTGCTGAGGGAGGGTCCGTTCAAGGCAACCTTGGTTTGATGATGGATGACATCATGTTTCCCCCCCCCCCAGGCTATTCACGAAAACATGAACTGCAAGGAATACCAGGATGATCTCCAGATCCGGGCGCAGAACGACCACGCGGCCCAACAGACCACGGAGATGCTGCTGGTGAGAACGGCAGAGTGGCCGGGAGTGGTTTTATTAGTGAATAAGAGAATTTATAAGGGGGGGCCGACTCCCGGATAATTCCGGGTGGCTGGAGAAATAAAACCGCGATCACAAAAGCTAGGGAACCCCCACCTTGGCTGGTGATGAGAAACCAGCCACGTGAGGAACTCTCGTGGAACCCACGGGTTCCCAGACCCACGGGCAAAAAACCAGGTCTTTGGGGCCTTTTGAAAGAGCGTCGAGATGGGGGGGGGCAATTTTATTTCTGCAGGAGGGAGCTACCACAGAGAAGGCCTTTCTTCTTGGTCCCACCAGACAGACCTCTTTAGCAGAGGGGGCCACCTGTAACATCCCCTGCTTGCCCACTCTGGTGGGTTGGGTAGATATAAATGCAGACCCTAACTCTAATCCTAACTTGTAGAAAAAGCCCCTTCCCTCCAGGGTCTGTTTATCGTCTGTCTGTCTGTCTATCTAATCCAGGGGTAGGCAACCTCGGCTCTTTTATGACTCATGGACTTCAACTCCCAGAATTCCTGAGTCAGCTCTGCTGACTCAGGAATTCTGGGAGTTGAAGTCCATGAGTCATAAAAGAGCCGAGGTTGCCTACCCCTGGTCTAATCTAATCTCTGTCTCTCTCTGTCCATTCCTCCGTCATTCTATCCTAACCCTAGCCCAGGGGTAGGCAACCTTGGCTCTTTTACGACTCGTGGACTTCAACTCCCAGAATTCCTGAGCCAGCATGGGGGAACTATGGCTCCCTCATGACTGGTGGACTTCAATTCCCAGAATTCCTGAGCCAGCCATGCTGAGGGGAAAGGGAGAGGTTTCCAAGCTGAGCCATGCTGGCTCAGGAATTCTGGGAGTTGAAGTCCACCAGTCATGAGGGGGCCGTAGTTCTTCCATGCTGGCTCAGGAATTCTGGGAGTTGAAGTCCACGAGTCTTAAAAGAGCCAAGGTCGCCTACCCCTGGACTAGCCCTATCAATCTCTCTCAATCATCTGTCTATCAATATATCTACTTAATCTCTATCATCTGTATTATCTCTCTCTTTCGCCCACATTTATTATTTTTTATACACAACTCAAGGCAGCAACTATTCCTAACAGTCCTTCCTCCTCCTATTTTCCCCACAACAACAACCCTGTGAGGTGCGTTGGGCTGAGAGAGAGAAAATGTTTCAGTCACCCAGCAGGCTTTCATGCCTAAGGTGGGACTAGAACTCACCATCTCCTGGTGATTGGCCCAAAGTCACCCAGCTGGCTTTCATGCTTAAAGCACTACTAGAACTCATTGTCTCCTGGGGATTGGCCCACAGTCACCCAGCTGGCTTTCATGCTTAAAGGAGTACTAGAACTCACCGTCTCCTGGGGATTGGCCCAAAGTCACCCAGCTGGCTTTCATGCTTAAAGGAGTACTAGAACTCACCGTCTCCTGGGGATTGGCCCAAAGTCACCCAGCTGGCTTTCATGCTTAAAGGAGTACTAGAACTCACCATCTCCTGGTGATTGGCCCAAAGTCACCCAGCTGGCTTTCATGCTTAAAGCACTACTAGAACTCATTGTCTCCTGGGGATTGGCCCACAGTCACCCAGCTGGCTTTCATGCTTAAAGGAGTACTAGAACTCACCGTCTCCTGGGGATTGGCCCAAAGTCACCCAGCTGGCTTTCATGCTTAAAGGAGTACTAGAACTCACCGTCTCCTGGGGATTGGCCCACAGTCACCCAGCCGGCTTTCATGCTTAAAGGAGTACTAGAACTCACCGTCTCCTGGGGATTGGCCCAAAGTCACCCAGCTGGCTTTCATGCTTAAAGCAGTACTAGAACTCACCGTCTCCTGGAGATTGGCCCAAAGTCACCCAGCTGGCTTTCATGCTTAAAGCAGTACTAGAACTCACCGTCTCCTGAAGATTGGCCCAAAGTCACCCAGCCGGCTTTCATGCTTAAAGCAGTACTAGAACTCACCGTCTCCTGGGGATTGGCCCAAAGTCACCCAGCCGGCTTTCATGCTTAAAGCAGTACTAGAACTCACCGTCTCCTGGGGATTGGCCCAAAGTCACCCAGCAGGCCTTCATGCCTAAGGCGGGACTAGAACTCGCCGTCTCCCAGTTTCTAGCCTGGTGCCTTAAGCACTAAACCAAACTAGGACTCTTATCAACCCTTTGCTCTCCCTCCTGGTGCCACGAGGAAGAGGCGGGCATGCGGTCTGGCTGTTTGGGGCAGCTCTGCTCCCTTTTTCAGAGACTGGTGAGGAATGGGGAGGCCATGTACTGCCCCACCTGCAGGATCATCGTGCAGAAGAAGGATGGCTGTGACTGGATCCGTTGCACCGTCTGCCACACGGAGATTTGCTGGGTGACCAAAGGACCACGCTGGGGACCAGCTGTATGTATTGACGGAGGGTAGAGACCAGGGTGCCCCTGGCACCTGCCTTTGGGAATAATAAGATGCATCCTGCATATTGCAGAGGATTGGATTAGATCAGGGTTTCTCAATCTCAGCCACTTTTAAGATGGGTGGACTTCAACTCCCAGAATCCCCCAGCCGGTTGGCATTGAAAAATATCCCAGACACTGAAGTTACAGCAGGAGTTCTCAAACCTGGCCACTTTTAAGACTTGTGGACTTCAACTCCCAGAATCCCCCAGCCGGTTATGCCGGTTGGGGAATTCTGGGAGTTGAAGTCCAGTTGTTTTACTTGCCAAAGTTGAAAAAAAAAAATCATTCTGGCTGGGGAATTCTGGGAGTTGAATTTCACCCATCTTAAAGTTGCCAGGATTTGAGATCCAGAGCCACAATCTCGTGATCCAAAATTCAGACACTTGGCACCTGACTCATATTTATGACAATTGCAGTGTCCTGGGGTGTGCGTATATGTGTGTCACACAATTCCCCCCTTTTGCGACCATCGGACGATCAAAATCAATGGGGAAGCCAGATTCACTTAACAACCGTGTGTCTAAGTTAACAACTGCAGTGATTCACTTAACTTAGCAAATGTCTCACTTTGCGACATAAATTTTGGGCTCAATTGTGGTCGTAAGTCGAGGACTGCCTGTACAAAGCCCACCGAATAGCAAAAAGAACAGTATCTATATCTATATATATGTCTATATCTCTATGTCTATGTCTATCTCTCTATCTCTATGTATACATTCTCTCTCTCTCTCTCTCTAGATATAGGTACATATAATTTTTTATAATCACATGCTTATTTTATCAGCAATATATTGTCTGGGTTCCAACACGTAACTTACTAATACATATTAAGTTCCTTTCTCTCTACCTCATTTTTCTAGTCATTGATAAATGGTATCCCATGTCCTAAAATAAACTGAATCTGCTTTTTCTTTCATTTTCAATGTCAATCTATCCATTTCTGCACAATATAAGATTTTTTTAATTAAATCTTCTTCCGTTGGTAGATCTTCATTTTTCCAATGTTGAGCGAATACAATTCTTGCTGCAGTTAATATATGTAGAATTAAATATATACACTCATAATTTCCTACGATTATGCCTAACAAAAATAATTCTGCCTTATAATCTATATGTGTTTTAGTCATTTTCTCTAACCGTGTGTGTATTCTTAACCAGAAACTCTTAGCTTTAGAGCATGTTCACCAAAGATGGTAATAAGTGCCTGGTTTTTGTTTACATTTGCAACAATTGGTTGATATATTTTTAAATATATTTTTAAACATTCCCCCCCCAATTTATGATGTCTAATGGAAGCAGCTGGCCTTGGGACAACCCAGGAGGTCCCATTGGGTATGGGATGGGGTGGATTGGGGTAGTCCTTGACGTATGATGATTCATTTAGTGACCTAAGTTACAACGGCATAGAAAACCCCCCGACTTAAGACCATTTTTTACACTTACGACCGTGTTGTAGCATCCCCATGGTTCTGTGATCAAAATTCAGGCATCTGGCATGTATTTATTTTATTATATTATTTGCAAAAAAATTATTAGCCATTTATTTAGTACGGCTGGAGTATCCTGTGATTGTCGTTTGTAACCTTCCCAGCTGGCTTCCATCAAGCAGAGTCAATCGGGGAAGCCAGCTTTGCTTAATGACTGCAGGATTTATTTAACGACCACAGTGATTCATTGAACGACCGCAGTGATTTGCCTAAAGACTGCATGATCCGCTGAACAGCTGTGGCAAAAGAGGTCTTAAAATGGGGCGCAATCACCGTCTCGCTTAGATGTGGAAATTTTGGGCTGACTTGTGGCCGTTGAGGACTATCTATACTTCAAATGTGGCCCTTTTATGACTTGTGGACTTCAACTCCCAGAATTCCTCAGCCAGTGTGCCTGGCTGAGGAATTCTGGGAGTTGAAGTCCACAAGTCATAAAAGGGCCAGGTTTGAAGACCCCTGATCTATAGTTAGTCAAGAGGGAGAAAACTGACTCGTTTAATGACTCTGGCAGTTGATTAATGACCATTGCAAAAAAAAAAAAAAGTTCATAAAATTGGATGCGGTTTAAGAGCCGCAGCTTTACCGCTGTGATAAGAGGCTCAGTTAAGGTCGTAAGTTGAGGACGCCTTGCATAGCCATTTTTTTGAGGGTGGGGGACGGTCTCGTCCTTGGCAATCCTGCACCCCCTTTTGACGCTCTTGTGCTTCTTTCTCTCCAGGGCTCCGGCGACACCAGCGGGGGCTGCCGTTGCAAAGTGAATGGAGTCTCCTGCCATCCAAATTGCCAGAACTGTCATTGATCCGGAGACTCCTGAAAATCAGATTTTTTTCCCCCCCAGACACTCCGTTGGCCTGCAGGGAAACTCGGGAGGCCCAGACGATGGCCGGGGTGACTTTGGGACAATTGCCCGGGGTTCTTCTCCTGGAGTGACCGGGGACCTCCGTTCCCACCACGTCCCATCTGGGAAAACTCTCCTGCGTCAACCGAGGTGGCCGTGGGGCCGAGGATGCACAGGGGGCGCATTTTCGTCCCCCTCCCCACACCTATGTTGGTTGTGCCCAGAACTTGACCTGTTGGGTTAGTTTTCACTTGAGATGTTGCTTCGTCTTTTTCGTTAAAAAAAAAAAAAGAATGACCCGATCCGGTTTTTTTGAGCTTTCCTAGGATCTAACGAAGCCACGGAGGCTTGGCGCTCGTTGCAGTAAAACCAGACTTTGCGGGTTGTGATTTTTATTTCCAAGACAAACCACAATCTCCTCCTTTGTTGGCTATTACGGAACCTTTCGTTGTTTTGCCCGAGGGATGCTCCAACTTCTTGCTGTTTCTTTAGGTCGCCTCTGTGTTTTGAGACCAAATCCGGATCAGGTGGAGCTTTTTGTGGAGCTTCTTGTGCTTAAGGGGGTGTTCCCCGTTCCCCACCCACCCACCCAAATCTAATTTCTAAAATTTAAGGCAAAAGCGGCACAGAATCTATCCAGGAAATGTGAGAAGTCCACAGAATGAATCTTCCGACGGCTGGGAATTAAAAGTTGTGGAATTGCTAAAAAAAGGTCTTCTCTTTTTTGTTTTTGAAAAAAAAAATGCACCATTTTGTGAATTTACTACTTGGAAATTATACGAGGAGGCGTCTACAGAGATTCTCCGCCCATACAGGACATGGTTGTCCCAAAGGTGCTTTTTCAAGAGGCAAGTGGACATCTTTTGTTTCTCCTTGAGAACGTTTCGCTTCTCGCCCAAGAAGCTTCTTCAGCTCTGAGGAAGAACTAAAGAAGAACTGAAGAAGCTCCTCGGAGGAGAAGCGAAAAGTCTTCAAGGAGAAACAAAGAAAAGTCCAACTTTCCTCTTGAAAAAAAAAAAGCACCTTTGGGTCTACTAGGAGGTGTAAAATAATGGGGAGGGTGTAGTCCAGGGCTGTCAAACTGCTGGCCTGCAGGCCGGATGTGTTGCTGGGAAAAGACACACACCCCATTGCCGGCAATGGCGAAAAAGCTCCGATACGTTGCACGACGTCACGTGACATCGCGAGTTTGACATGTCTGGTGTAGTCAAAATAGTTGTCAGAAGTCTGGAGAACCAATCTACAAGTGTTTCTCAAAGTGTGGCAACTTTTAAGACATGTGGCCTTCCAATTCGCAGAATCTCCCAGCCAGCCCTGCAATTCTCTGTGCTAGCCGGGGAATTCTGGGAGTTAAAAATCTCCTCCCACATCTGAAAGTGGCCAACAAAGTTGGAAGGGACCTTGGAGGACATCTAGTCCAACCCCCTGCTCAGGCAGGAGACCCTATACCATTTCAGACAAATGGCTGTCCAGTCTCTTCTTAAAAACCTCCAGTGTTAGAGCCCTCACAGCTTCTGGAGGCAGGTTGTTCCACCGGTTAATTGTTCTGACTGTCAGGAAGTTTCTCCTTATGTCCAGGTTGCTTCTCTCCTTGGTGAGTTTCCATCCGTTGCTTCTTGTCCTGCCTTCAGGCGCTTTGGAGAAGCTTGACTCCCTCTTCTTTGGGGCAGCCCCTGAGATATTGGAAGACGGCTACCATGTCATCCCTCGTCCTTCTCTTCATTAGACTAGACATCCCCAATTCCTACAACCTTCATATGTTTTAGCCTCCAGTCCCCCAATCATCTTTGTTGCTCTTCTCTGCACTCTTTCTAGAGTCTCAACATCTTTTTTACATCGTGGTGACCAAAACTGCATGCAGGATTCCAAGTGTGGCCTCACCAAGGCTTTATAAAGTGGTATTAGTACTTCACCTGATCCTGATTCTATCCCTCTGTTAATGTAGCCTAAACACTGTGTTGGCTTTTTTGGCAGCTGCAGGGATTGTCCACTCGGACTCCGAGATCCCTCTCACAGTTACTACTGAAAGACTCCACTCTGAAGTGGGTCAACTCAATATGGCCAATTCACAGCCGCCGTCTCACCCCGGACAACTCGCCGCGGGACAATTTTAACAGTTCAATTTAACTACTGAAATTAATCTCAAGAAACAATTTTAATTTTGGCCACTCACGCTTCGTCTTGTCCCTCCTTTGGCATCCTTTAACGATTCTATTCAACGGCGAGTCGTCGCCGACCCGTTCCGCTGAGCCCAAACAGAGGGAGGAAAAGAGAGAATAAAGCTCGATTCAAAACCGGCGCCATCCTTGCCAACAGCTTTAGTTAATACCGCATTTCTTTATTTTACACAATTACAAATCTACAAGTTAACGTAGGTACGTGAGTATACAAAAGTGCCAAGGCGGTGCAAGATGCACGACCGAAGGGTTTTTGTCGATCCCCAATTTTTTTTTCCCTCCGCTGAACTCGAACCACTGGGCTTTTGTTACCTGTCTGCACACCAGAGAGGTGAAAATTTAAGGATGCAACAGGGGTGTGTGTGAGGCAGTCTGGACTGGTGGGTATCCAGAGTCAGCACTGCAAGCCTGGGATTGTGTGAAGTGGAAGAGTGCCGTCAAGTTGGTGTGTTCAGGGTAAACACTGCCTGTTGCTTCACTCGTGACAAGCAGCAAGGAAAAGGCTTCTGTGTTCCCCTCTTCCCGGCACCAATGGGGTCCCAGTTAATTCAATGGAGATGCAGGCCTGTTCCCCAGCAAAGCACCATCCTTTTCCAACTGCAACTAACCAGCGAAATCCCGGGCCAATTTTGTTTTAGGCTGCAGTGCAAACTCCATTTCGACTTAGCGTTCACCCGTTTGCCAAATTCCCCTCGATAATGCTCGTTTTCTAGGAATAAGACTCCGGATTTTGGCAGAGAGCAAAGGCCCTTAGCTATAAATCCTCCAAAATCCAGGTTGCTAAGATTCGGCTGACTGGCGCTGAACTGGGGGAACCTCACTTCCTATTTAAGACGTCCCTAAGGGACCGTGCGTAAGTGCCCTGGCCTGTCTCTCGCCCCCGTCACATTTTTGATTTTCTCGATTTCCTCCCCCCCTTTCCCCGAATTTGTCCTTTTTGTACATAGCGAAATAAAGGCTCAAGACGGTTCTTGCGAAATACGGTGGGACGGAATTTCTCTTTCCAACGGCTGCGTCTTTCCTGCGGTTGGAAGCAAACTTTAGAGCTCCCGATGTTCCTCGGCCGACGCGAGCGATCTGCAGAAGCCGAAGAAAACGCCTCTTAAGTGTTTTAACAAAAAGAGACATCGGAGCACCACCTGCCTTAATAATTCTCCATAAAAAGGCTGTTCTCTCGTTCTTCTTTTAGGACTCGTATTTGTAAAGTGCTTTTTGATTTTTATTTTTTTGTAAAGGCGAGGTCAGGGGTTTCTCGGCCCCTCTTTGCGTGTCTCCTCTAAGAGGCCACAACTTTTTTTTTTTTTTAAAAAAAATTCTCTTAGAAGCCACAATTGTGGCTTTTCCCATCCCTTTTTGTCACCGCTGCTTGGATGGCATCACACCCCACACCTGCTTCTTATGCTATGACACCGGGTTTAGATATCCAAAGTGTTGGGGAAAGTCTACCTATGTTCCCCTCCGGCTCACGAGGGACGTTACAGTCCAAAACCCGTTATCCAAAACGTTGGCTGGGCCATCATCTGCCTAGAAACATCTGAACCACTACTTCAAGGCAAAGCGAAGGCTGAAGTCCCACCAGCTTTGTGAGTTAAAAGTGGTCTTCAGAACCACACAAGCACAATCTGAGCCCTGGAGAAAGGCGCGCTCCTTCTGGCACCAGCCCTGAGCTTATCTCAGAAGAGAAGGTCAACAATCACGTGAGGAACACAACTCGCTGTGGGTATCCTGGTCGCTTCTCCTCCAGAACAAGCCAGCCTTGGCACAGAGCGGAATTCGGCGCCGCTGTTTTTAGAGAAACACGAACGGAGGGGAAGTCCTTCCGGGAAGTGGATCTTCATGTCTTCTGGAAGCTGTGGCTTCCTGGAGGACATCTTGAGGTCATCCTTAAGCCTGAAGGGCACGGCGGAGCTCATCGGCTCTCCACCTCAATGCCCAGCTGTCCAGCCCTACTGTTGGTTGAATGGAAGACTCAACTGGGTGCCCAGCTGGCAAAGGGAGCAATCCTCAGCTCGGGCACCGACGGGCCCGAGAAAGACGGTTCTTACTTCTTAGGCTGTTTCTGTTCAGCTGGTGGCTTCAAAGATAGCCGAGAACTCGTCGGTCCAAAGTAGCAGAGGCTGGGTAAGGACACTTGTGAGAGAGGCTTTTGCCATGGGAAGTCGTGGAGACGATGCACGGGATTAAACGAAGTTTCTTTTCGGGGAGAACCCTTCATGCAGGTAAAGAAAAGCTTAATTTTTTTTCTGTCAGGGAAAAAGTCTTGTATCGCACTTCGAACCCGGGCAATTAGGATTGATTTTTTTTTTCTTCCCCCCGGCTTCGGTGGCAACAGATCAGTTTGAAAGTCCTCAGAAGATCGATTTCAGGGCTGTCCAACTTTAAAAGATTGGTGGGCTTCAACTCCCAGAATGGCCCCAGCCAGCTTGGCTGGAAGTTGAAGCCCACCCAGTCTTCAAAGTTTGCCAAGGATGGACACCCACCCCCACCCCCCAAGATCGGTTCTGCCTTTCGACGAAACCTCTTTTCCTGCTGTTCCCTTTCTGGCCAGCAGGGGAGAGGTCGAAACGAGAGCTGGCGAGGATTAAATCCCGCCGTTGCAACCGCTGAGAGAGACTTGTCTGTCTTCCTCCATTTTGTTTGGTCGAGACAGACAACCGATATTGCTCGGGGAAGCTCTGGAGATCCCAAGCCACGTCTCTCCTCCAGAGAAGAGGAACACCACCGCTTTTCCCTGAATAGGCGCGCCGCGTCTTCTCTTTTCATCAGGTGCGGCAGACGGAGGAAAAGAAGGTGGTCTTCGGGGAGAACAACTGCCCCACCCCACATTAGCCGGCCAGAAGAGCCAGCAAAAATTGGGACCGCCCAGCCTGTAGCGTCGCCCAAGGCGACAGTCCCCTCTCTACTCTGAAGACTGCTTGCAGGAGGGAACGGATTTGGGGGGTGGGTGGGCTGTTGGCCTCAAAACCCAGCTTGTCTTCTCCTGGGATGGTTTTCAGCTTGGGGAGGACCTCCCTTCCTGGCTTCAGCCCTAGGGAAAGATCTGGAGTTCGAATTTGGGTGCCCACTCCAGGGCGCTCTTGA
Organism: Vipera latastei; assembly: GCA_024294585.1. NCBI lineage: Eukaryota > Metazoa > Chordata > Lepidosauria > Squamata > Viperidae > Vipera > Vipera latastei. The sequence continues at coordinate 3,333,136 of CM044356.1, forward strand.
CCACTGCCACCGCCGCCGCCCCCAGCATGACCGTCAGCCCCATCACGGCCAGCTTGACGAAGCGGTTGGTCCTGGGTTTGGTCGCTAAGAGGGACTTGGCCCTCTCCTCCACCCGGAGTCGATCTCGGAAGCGCTGACGGAGGACGGCGTCCGGCCGCTGTTGGGACGAAGCCAGCTCGAAGTCTTTGAAGGTGGAAACGGCCGTCCTGCAGAGGAGTGGGGGTGGGGGGGAAAGGAAGAGGAGGGGAGGGGGTGAGGGGCCGGGAAGCCACCAAGGGGGGGGGGCGCCTTTCTCGCGGATTGGACTTCAGCTGCGCAAAACTGGAAGTCCTCGACTTAACGGCCCTTCGTTTAGTGACCGAAGTTACAACGGGCGCTGGAAAAAAGCCATCTGGGAACGTTTTTCCACACTTGAAACGACCCACGCAGCCTCCCCAGTCATGTGATCGGGACTAGGACGCTTGGCAGCTGATTCGTGTTTGTGACGGTGGCAGCGGCCCCGGGGGGGTGGGGGGTGTCCCTTGCGATCCCCCTTTTGCGACCTCCCGACCAAGTCAACGGGGAAGCCAGATTCGCTTAACGACCGGGTCACTAACTGAACAACCCCAGCGATTCAGTTAACAATGGAGGCAAGGGAGGTCTCCAAACGGGGCAAGACTCACTTAACAACGGTCCCGCTTAGCAACAGGAATTCTGGGCTCCACTGTGGTCATAATCCGAGGACTCCCCCCCCCCCGGTATTAGGGATTTTCGCTTCTCCTTTTTCTCCTGGGAGGAATTCTTTCTTTGCTTATTTATTTATATATATTTTTTGCGCAGTTGAGGGGCCGAGGGGGGACCGTGGCCCAAAGTCTTGCCATTCCTGATCCTTCTGGAACGGCCCCCGTGGAAGCTTCTAGAAAGGGATGGGGAGCTCTGAAGGACCCTGCCCTCCCCTCCTCGCTCTCTGCTTTCTCCCCAGGGCGGGCAGCAGCTGCGCGGACCGAAGGCCACAGGGGGCCTCGACGTCAGGGAAGGAGACCCCTCCTCACCTCTCGGCTTGCTGAGCGGCTTCCAGGGCGAGCTTGGAAGGCGGGAACTGAACGAAGAGGTCGCCAGCCCGACTGATGAGCATCTCGTAGGGGAGATCCTGGGGGATCTGGGACAGCAGATGGTGGACGGAGGCCATGTCACAGTCGCAGGCCAGAACCTCCGGGGCCCGATGGAGCACGATCTGCAAAGGGAAGCAGCAGCTCAGGGACTCGGACCGGCCGACCGGTGGCACCACCGAACTTTCCCCTTCCGGGTTTGTGACCGCAAGCAGGTCGAAGGCTCCCACCGAAGCCCCTTGGATTGCAGGGGGGGGGGGAGAAATCGGGCATGGCTGAAATCAGTTGGAATGGCAGCTTGGGAAGGGAAGGGATAAAAGGAGGAAAGGGAAGGGAGGAAAGAGGAATGGAGAGGAAAGGTAAGGGGAAAGAAGGAAGGAAGGAAAGAAAAAAGGAAGGAAGGAAAAAGAAAGGAAGGGCAGAAGCAAAGAAAAGGAAGGAAGGAAGGAAAAGGAAAAATAGGAAGAGGAAGCAAGGAAGGAAAAGGAAGGAAGAAGGAAAAAGGGAAAGGGAAGGGAGGGAGGGAGGGAGGAAGGAAAGAAGGAAAAAAGGAAGAGAAGGAAAGAGGGAGGAAGGGAGGGAGGAGAAAAGGGAAGAGGAAGGGAGGGAGGAAAGAAAGAAGGAAAAAAAGGGAAAAAAAGAAGGGAAAAGGAAGGAAAGAAACAAAAGAAAAGGAAGGAATGAAGGGGAAGGGGGAAGGGAGGAAGGAAGGGGGAGGGGAGGGGAGGGAAGGGAGAGATGAAGGGCCTTTAATGAAAACCATCAGTCAGATGCTGCTATGGTTCGTGGCCTCCCTTGGGGTCTCCGAGGGGCTCCTGGTTGTTGTCCCCCCTCCCCCCCCCCCGGGGAATCCGAGGACTAGAGAGACGACTTGGGCCTGTTCTGAATGGCTCCCCCCCTCCTCTTCCCGCCCACGCCTGGCCCGACAGCCCCGTGTTCCCTGCCCGACACCCACCACGGCTGCAAAGTAGATGGGCATCAGTGGGTGGCAGGCCAGGAAAAAGTCGTATAACCGGACCACGTGCCGGAAGTCGGACAAGACGTGCCCGAACCAGGTGATCAACCAGCTGAGGGCGAAGATGGTTCCCACTTCAGCTCTGTGCAAAAAAAAAAAAAAAAGAAAAAAGAAAAAAAAAGGAGGGGGTGGGGAAAGTTTAAATATAAAAAAAAAAACAGCCACTCAAGAAAACGGATCAGGCTCTTTTTTTCCTGTCTTCAGAGCGGAGGTAACGTTGCCACGTAACAAATTCTTTTTCCTTTCAAGGGAAACACGAGTTGAGCCTAAGAAGTTGAGCCTAAGAAATGGGATCCCCCCAGCTTCTCCCGGCCCCGATTCACGGTTTAAATTTCGATGACGTCAACACGAGGATGCTGCAACAGTCGTTAAGGGTGAAAAACCGGTCACAGGTCACTGTTTTCAACTCCGGATGGTCACTAAACGAATGACTGTAAGTCGAGGACTCCCTAGACTTGGGGGGAAAAACAACAACAACAAAACCCAAACTTTGTTTACCTCTGCATGAAATCGTGGAGATCTGGGTTCACTTGGTCTATGATGGGCATCAGGTAATTTAAAATGTGTCTGGTGTTCTCCATGGTTGGGTCCATAAAATCCCTGCAACAAGGATTAGCCAAGTTAAGAGTGCAACAACGGTGAGGCACACAGGTATACACACCGCAAACACCCTGCATATCAGGGATGCCCAAGCCCTGGGCTGCGGACTGGCACCGGACCGTGCCTTCCATGGGCCGTGGAGAAAGTGCCCTCCATGGAACTGATCCCTAGCGCCCAAAAGATTGGAGACTGCTGGGCTAGGAGACTGGAGGCCGAAACATATATGGAACAGTTGCAGGAATTGGGTATGTTGAGTCTAATGAAGAGAAGGGTGAGGGGCGACAGGATAGCAGTCTTCCAATATCTCAGGGGCCGCCCCCAAAGAAGAGGGAGTCAAGCTGTTCTCCAAAGCCCCTGAAGGCAGGACAAGAAGCAACAGATGGAAACTCATCAAGGAGAGAAGCAACCCAGAACTAAGGAGAAACTTCCTGACAGTGAGAACAATTAGCCAGTGGAACTACCTGCCTCCAGAAGCTGTGAATGCTCCATCACTGGAGGTTTTCAAGAAGAGACTGGACGATTTGTTTGGAATGATATAAGGACTTTGCTTTGAGCAGGGGTTGGACTAGAGGACCTCCAAGGTCCCTTCCAAGTCTGTCATTCTCTTCTGTTAGTTTAATGAAGAGAAGGACGAGGGGTAACATGATAGCAGCCTTCCACTTTTTGAGGGGCTGCCCCAAAGAAGAGGGAGTCAAGCTCTTCTCCAAAGCGCCCAAAGGCAGAACAAGAAGCAACGGATGGAAACTCATCAAGGAGAGAAGCAACCGGGAACTAAGGAGAAACTTCCTGACAATTAACCAGTGGAACTACCTGCCTACAGAAGCGGTGAAGGCTCCAACCCTGGAAGTTTTTAAGAAGAGACTGGACAGCCATTCATCCGAAATGGTGTAGGGTTTCCTGCCTGAACAGGGGTATTGGATTAGACCAGGGGTCTCCAAACCCCTGGTCTGTGGACTGGTACCGGTCCGCGGCATGCCAGCAACCGGTCCGCACAAACAAGCAAAGCCCCATCCGTGGGATGCAGGCAGCAGACAAAACCGCGCACTCTCTAGTCCGTGAAAAATCCTTTCTCCGTGGAATCGGTCCCTGGTAGTCAAAAGGTCGGGAACCTCTGGATTAGAAGACCTCCAAGGTCCCTTCCAGCTCAATTTGGAATGGAATACAACGATGGAAGAGAAGGACGAAGGGTGACAGGATAGCAATCTTTCAGTATTTAGGGGGGGGCTGCCACAAAGAAGGGTGTGTGTGTGTGTCAACCTCTTCTCAAAAGCGCCTCAAGGCAGGAGAAGAAAGAACGGGTGGTTAGGAGAGAAGCCGCCTAAGCTGCATTTCACCGAGAAAGAACAATGCTAAAGACACAATACAAGTGACGCAACCTGCAATTCAGGAACTATTCAGGTTTACTCCTCAAAGGATGTTTAGGAAAGGCTGAGGGGGTGGGGGGGCAACCTTCTGCCAAGAGTCTAACCTCCTGGAGGGGAGGTGGAGCCATCATTTGGGTGTGATCAACGGTTGTCCTGTTTTGGTTTAAAATTCAGAAGTTTGTTCATTGGAACCCGGCTATCACATCCCCCCCCCACTTCATCAAATGAGAATGCCCAATTCCAGCAACCGTTCTTTGTATGTTTTAGCCTCCAGTCCCCTGATCATCTTTGTGGCTCTTCTCTGCACTCTTCCTAGAGCCTCAACATCTTTTTTACACCGTGGTGACCAAAACTGGATGCAGGGTTCCAAGTGTGGCCTCACCAAGGCCTTGTAAAGTGGTATTAACACTTCACGTGATCTTGATTCTGCCCCTCTGTTAATGCAGCCAAGCACTGTGTTGGCTTTTTTGGCTGGCTATTTAAGTGATTGTCCACTAGGAGTCCAAAATCCCTCTCACAGTTACTACTATTGAGCAAGGTACCACCTATACCAGGGGTAGGCAACCTCAGCTCTTTTATGACTCATGGACTTAAACTCCCAGAATTCCTGAGTCAGCATACTAACTCAGGAATTCTGGGAGTTGAAGTCCATGAGTCATAAAAGAGCCGAGGTTGCCTACCCCTGACCTATACTATACCTGTGCATTTGATTTTTCCTGCCTAAATGTAGAATCTTGCTTTTTTCACCACTGAATTTCATCTTGTTCGACAGCGCCCTGTGTTCGAGTCTGTCCAGATCCTCCTGTACCTTAAGACTGTCTTCTGGAGCGTTGGCTATTCCTGCCAGCTTGGTGTTGTCTGCAGATTGGATGAGTTCCCCATCCATCCCCTCGTCCCAAATCGTTGACCAGATTCCATTCAATGAAAGGAGTCTTTCTCAACCGTGGTTGCTTGAAGATGGGCGGACGTCAGCTCCCGGAATTCCCCAGCCAGCTTGGCTGGCTGGGGGATTCTGGGAGTTGAAGTCCTCCCATCTTCAAGCAGCCCAAGTTGAGAAACGCTGGGGGGGGTGTGTGGGAAAGAAAAGAGCACCTGAGGTGATGGGTTGAAAGTTTTTCCACCAGGGTGGCGGCCAACCTCTCCCCCACCACCAGGAGGAAGGTGACCACGATGTCATGGTATCCCTGGTAATAGTGGAGTTGTGTGTTGCGTTGCAGAACCTGGAGGATGCAGTCTATCAGCTCTTCCTGGAGACCCTCTCTCTGTTCATCCGGCATGTCTGGGGAAGGAGGGAAGGGAAGAAAAGAGACAGGTGTGAACCAAGGGCCGAAAGGAAGACGCCCATCTGAATCCTATTCTCATAAAAGGACCGCCGAGCTGGGACAGACGATCCACGGGTCGTCCTTGACTTACAACGGCTCAAAGTTACAACGGCGCCGAACAGATGGGTTTCGTCACGGCCCTTTCTTTAGAGGGCCTTTTTCTGCCTGGTCTTTCCACTCGGCCAAAGAGGTTATGATCGGGTTGCTTTCAGCTCTGCCTCGCCACGTTCTGTGCCGCTCTGAAATCTATCGTTCTTGCCAGGCTGTTTGGTTTGCCCGAGTCAGCACAGGGAGCACTCAGCTTAGCTGCCACAACTCAGCCCTAAATTTCTGTCGCTAAGTGAGATACTTGTTAAAGTGAGTTTTGCCCCCATCGTACCTAGAACTAAGGAGAAACCTCCTGACAGTGAGAACAATTAACCAGTGGAACAGCCTGCCTCCAGACACAGTGAATACTCCAACACTGGAAGTGTTTTTACTAAGAGACTGGACAGCCATTTGTACGAAATGGTATAGGGTTTGCTGCCTGAGCAGGGGGTTGGACTAGATGACCTCCAAGGTCCCTTCTGAATCTTATTTTTTTTTTCTTTTCCTTCCTTCCTTCCTTCCTTCCTTCCTTCCTTCCTTCCTTCCTTCCTTCCTTCCTTCCTTCCTTCCCCCCCTCCCTCCCTCCCTTTTCCAACACTGGAACTTTTTAAGAAGAAACTGGACAGCCATTTGTCTGAAATGGTATAGGGTCTCCTGCCTGAGCAGGGGGTTGGGCTAGATGACCTCCAAGGTCCCTTCTGAATCTTATTCTTTTTTCTTTTCCTTCCTTCCTTCCTCCCCCCCTCTCCCTCCCTCCCTTTTCGAACACTGGAACTTTTTAAGAAGAAACTGGACAGCCATTTGTCTGAAATGGTATAGGGTTTCCTGCCTGAGCAGGGGGTTGGACTAGATGACCACCAAGATCCCTTCCAACTACTACTACTACTACTACTACTTCCTCCTCCTCCTCCTCCTGCTCCTCCTCCTCCTCCTCCTCCTCCTCCTCCAAATAGCAGATTGTTGCAGAAGTGTACAGGTAATACCCGATTTGCAACCACAATTGAGCCCGAAATTTCTGCTGCTAAGTGAAACATTTGTTACGTGAGTTTCGCCCCATTTTACGACCTTTCTAGGTTAAGGGAATCTGTTTTCCCTTTTCTTTTGCTTGTTTGAAGGGCGCAAAAGGGATCACAGTTGCCAAGCATCTGAATTTTGATCAGGTGACCACGGGGGATGCTACCGGTGTCAAAAACGGGCAAAAGTCCCTTTTTTTCCAGCACCGCTGTCACTTCCAACCGTCAGTAAATGAATGGTTGTTAAGTCGAGGCCTGCCTATCAGCCTTTGGCATCGCTGGAAGAAGCGGCCATAAACGAGCTGTGTTTTAAACCCGGTTTAACCCAGAGGATTGACGGATCAAAATACCTGGCGGGAAACGCCGGAGGGATCGCCTTACGTCCAGCAGGACTTGCTGATAATCTTTGCTTTTTTCCCGAAGGTCTTCCTCTAAGAGAAACGGCAAAGGATTTTATAATTAATGAGAATTAAAAAGAAAGACCGGGAAGCTAAGAAAAAGACCTCGTTAAACCGTGAAGATTTCAAGCCAGACATGCTTTTGTCTTCTGATATCTCTTGAAAAGCAGAAAAGTGAGTCTGGTTTTCCAACCAACCGGGGGGGGGGGCGGTCTTCAAACGTGGCCCTTGGATGACTTGTGGACTTCAACTCCAGGAGCAGGGGGTTGGACTAGATGACCTCCAAGGTCCCTTCCAACTTCTTCTTCTTCTTCTTCTTCTTCTTCTTCTTCTTCTTCTTCTTCTTCTTCTTCTTCTTCTTCTTCTTCTTCTTCTTCTTCTTCTTCTTCTTCTTCTTCTTCTTCTTCTTCTTCTTCTTCTTCTTCTTATTATTATTATTATTATTATTATTATTATTATTATTTAAAGCACTGCTGGTAGGGAATTCTGGGACTTGAAGCCCACAAGTCATCCAAGGGCCAAGTTGGAAGACCCCTTGTCATAAACAGTCCTCAAGTTACAAACGTTCATTTATTTATTTATTTTAATTCCATTTATATCCCGCCCTTCTCCGAAGACTCAGGGCGGCTTACAAGCTTAGCAGTAGCCTTCATTCTATGTCTATGCCTGCTTATTAGGGCTTTCACACACACCCCAAGCGGCATTATTACAAAGTCAGCTTAATTGCCCCCAACAATTTAGCAACTGTACGAAGTTACAACAGCACTGAAGTGACTTGCGACCGTTTTTCACCCTGATGACTTTTGCGGCCTCCCCTGTGGTCACATCACCAAAATTCAGACGCTTAGCAAATGGCTCATAGTTATGACGGTTCCAATGTTCCCGGGGTGTGTGTGTCACGCGATCCTCTTTTGCCGCCTCCTGACAAGCAAAGCCAGTGGGGGAAGCCAGATTCACTTAACGACCGTGTCACTAACTTATCAACTGCAAGGATTCGCTTAAAACTGTGGCAGGAAAGGTCGTAAAATGGGGACAAAACTCACTGAATAAATGTCTCACTTACCGAGATAAAATTTTGGCCTCAACTGCGGCCCTACGTCAGGGGTTACCTGTAGTCCTCGACTTACGACCGCAGTTGAGCCCAAAATTTCCATTGCTAAGCAAGACAGCTGTTAAGTGGATTTGCTCCGTTTTATAAGTTTTCCTGACACGCCGCTTAAGTGGATCACTGCGGTTATTAAGCTAATAACACGGTTGTTAAGTGAATCTGGCTTCCCCGTTGATTTTGCTTGTCAGAAGGCCGCAAATGGGGATCACGTGACCCCAGGGGATGCTGCAACGGTCGTAAGTGTGGAAAACGATCGTATGTCACTTTTTTCAGTGTCGTTGTGACTTCAAATGGTCACTAAATGAACCGCTGTAACTCGAGGAGTCTTACACTAACCTGGCTCTCCTCCTCCTCCAATCTATATTGAACAAAAAATATTACCCCGTGACTAAGCCATCCGTCTTGGACTCTGTAATCGTGGCCTCCTGTATAGCCTAAAGCTGGGGTAGGCCACCTCGGCTCTTTTATGACTCGTGGACGTCAACTCCCAGAATTCCTGAGTCAGCTATGCTGGCTCAGGAATTCTGGGAGTTGACATCCACGAGTCATAAGAGGTTGCCTAAAGGTAAAGGTAAAGGTTCCCCCGCACATGCGTGCTAGTCATTTCCGACTCTAGGGGCCGGTGCTCATCTCCGTTTCAAAGCCGAAGAGCCAGCGTTTGTCCGAGGACGTCTCCGTGGTCATGTGGCCGGCATGACTAGATGCCAAAGGCGCACGGAACGCTCTTACCTTCCCACCAGAGTGGTCCCTGTTTTTCTACTTGCATTTTTACGTGCTTTCAAACTGCTAGGTTGGCAGAAGCTGGGATGAGTAACAGGCGCTCACTCTGTTACGCGGCACTCAGGATTCGACCCGCCAAACTGCCGACCTTCTGATCGACAGGCTCAGCGTCCTAACCCACTGAGCCACCGCGTCCCTACTCAAGAGGTTGCCTACCCCTGGCCTAAAGCTACGAAAACCGGCCATCAGAGTCTGGATTTTTAAACTTCTTTTAAACATCCTAGCAATAGCTTGATTTCTTTTTCACAGCATAAATATGTCAGGAGAGTCAAAATTAAAAACCACCAGGCTCAGGGCATCTTCTTGGTGCCGAGGGACTCACATCCCGGCTCTGAGGCTGGGCAGGTGGAGAGAAGAAGAGGGCTTCACCTGGCAGAGGCAGCAGGTCGTCCGTGTTCACATTGAGAAGTCTGGGCCATACTTTGCAGCGGATCTCGTCCCTCAGAAGGCCTCCTTCGCTGATCGCCATGCGCCGGAGCGGGGCAATGTCGACAGGCTCACTGTCGAGGACCTGGTAGATCTCGGCTACCTTTCTCTGCTGCTTGCCCGAGTCTGAAAGAGGCAGAAACCTACATCAGTCAAGGGCCTTTGCTCCCCCCCCCGAGCAGAGCTGGCCTAGTGCCAGCCTAGAAACCAGGAGAGGGTGAGTTCTAGTCCCACCTTAGACACAAATGCCAGCTGGGTGACTTTGGGCCAATCACCAGGAGACGGTGAGTTCTAGTCCCGCCTTAGGCACGAAAGACAGCTGGGTGACTTTGGGCCAATCACCAGGAGACGGTGAGTTCTAGTCCCGCCTTAGGCACGAAAGACAGCTGGGTGACTTTGAGTCAATCACCAGGAGACAGTGAATTCTAGTCCCGCCTGAGAAATGAAAGCCATCTGGGTGACTTTGGTCCAATCACCAGGAGACAGTGAGTTCTAGTCCCGCCTTAGGCATGAAAGCCGGCTGGGTGACTTTGGGCCAATTACTGGGAGACGGTGAATTCTAGTCCCGCCTTAGGCATGAAAGCCAGCTGAGTGACTTTGAGCCAATCACCAGTTGACTTTGGCCCATTGATTCTCTCTCAGCCTAACCCACCTCACACGATTGTTGTGCGAAAACAGGAGGAAGAAGGCATATCAGCCATGCCTGGCCCCCCATGTTTATTTACAAAGTAATAAACGTGGGATAAAAAAAATCTAACAATAAATAAACTCGGCATCAAAATCTGTGAAGGGAAGTCCAACAGACATCAGTCTAGCCAGCTGGCCAGGATTCTCAAAATGAAGTCACATCCTTGCTTCCTAACCTGAATGCTGACTGATACAAACAAACATTCTCAATCCAGAAGGCTGTTTTAAAAAGAGAGCACCTACCTTTTTTTTTGGGGGGGGGGGGGGGGGAAACCCATAAGAGATTTATACCGAAAGGTAAAGGAGCAAAGAAATATCGAGAGTTAAAAAGCATGCCATGCACCTAGAAATTTTGCATTTAAAGCAGGAGGGCCCTACAGAGGCAATCAAAGCCAGGAAAAAAGTTGGCAATCCTTATTTATTTCACGTGCCTCATTATCACCAGGACAAGGAAGAAACTCCTAGGGGCGGGGGTGGTGGTGGAAATGACACAACCACTTCAGTGAGTTCAGAACAAAACAGCACAAGCTGTTTGTTTTTAAAGCCTTCTTCCGTAACCTCCCTTTTAGCTAACTGCATACCTGATGTGCGGTTTTAGAATTCGTAGTCAAATAATCTGATTGGGAGGCTTTAATCTGGCGAAGCTCTCGTCATTCAGCTTGGATCCAACACGTCCTACTGATCTAAACGAACTGAATCGTTGATATGTAAAAAAGGATCTTGGGATATACGCAGTGCTTTTTTTGTAAAAGAAAAAGGTGCCGGAACTCACCCATGTCATACAGCCCACCTTGCCCTGCCCTACAAGGTTCCATCCAAAAAAGGTGCCGGAACTCCGTTCTGAGCGTTCTACGACAAAAAAAAAAAGCCCTGGATATACGACTGGAGAGCCTGCTTAGCTGCGTGTGGCCCATTTTACAAGCTGTAAATTTCACAGGCTTGACAGAATATTATGCTGAAACATATCTAGGTACCTGGCCCCAATACGTTTCTGAATTAGTAGGCTAAACAAAGGAAATAATAATAACAACAACAACAGATCGCCATTTGGAACACAACACGCCAGATATCGCAGTCGTAGAGAACCGAAGCGTACAGCTGATTGATGTCGCTGTACCAGGAGATGCCAGAGTCGAAGAAAAAGAATTGGAAAAAAAATTACAAAATACCGCAACCTGGCCATCGAAACTGCGTAATTATGGATGAAACGCGTAACAGTGATACCCACTGTCATCGGGGCACTGGGAACTATGTCCAAAAACTTTGCAAAATACATCAAGAAACTGCAGCTTCCTGCAATCACTCCAGCAATGCTGCAAAAAACTGCGCTACTCGGAACATCTTACATTTTAAGGAGATACCTGGTTGATCCCTAGGATGCTGGCAGCAACCCGTGTCAACCATCAGCGCCAGTCAGTTTGAGTGTTCAGTTGACTGAGTTTCATGTTTTTTGAATAAAAGTTATATAATAATAAACGAGAAAGAACTGGAGAAGATAACAAAATACAAAGACCTACAAATAGAAATAGAAAGTGTGTGGCAAAGGCAAGCAAGGGTGGTACCAATGGTAATAGGTGCCTTGGGTGCAATCCCAAAACAACTGGAGCACCACTGGAACACCATCATCGGCACCGACAAATTCGCCATTAGTCAATTGCAAAAGGCGGCCGTACTAGGAACTGCTTCCATCCTGCGACGAGATCTGTAATATCATTAAACATCCACATCTGCCTATCCCAGGTCCTTGGGAAGGACTCGATAGGTAGACAAAAATGCCAGATCCAGTCTGAACATCTGGCTGACTGTGCAATGATCAATAATAGAGTTGGAAGGGACCTTAGAGGTCATCTAGTCCAACCCCTTGCTGCTTCCATCCTGCGACGAGATCTGTAATACCATCCAACATCCACATCTGCCTATCCCAGGTCTTTGGTAAGGACTCGATAGGTAGACAAAAATGCCAAATCCAGTCTGAACATCTGGCTGTGTGATGATAATAATAATAATAATAATAATAATAATAATAATAATAATGATGATGATGATGATGATGATGTCGTCTAATGGTCTCTAATGCAAATTGTAAAAGGGCAAATAGTTAAGCTGAAATGGTTGTAGGAAGTTATGAAGTTATATGAACTAAGTACCATACACCTTCCTTCTTCCTCAATACATTATTTTCTTTTACTATGTTAAGCACCAAATTTTTTAAAAAAGTTACAGATGTAAAAAGAGAAGGAACTTGCAGAGATCATCTAGTAGTCAAACCAAATCGTTACTTGTTACACAGATCAGCCTAATCCACTCTCTCCAGGAATCTCTGTATCCCTGATAGGTGGAAATCCAGCTTTTAAGTGTTTTTCAACCTGGGTGGCTGAAAGACAGGTGGACTTCAACTCCCAGAATCCTTACCCTCACAACTCACTTTTTTTCAGCACCGTGGCCATTTCAAAGGGTCACTAAATGAATGGCTGTAAGCCGAGGACTACAGCTAGTCCTCAACTTACAACAGTTCACTTAGAGACCTTCAAAGTCACAACGGCACTGAAAGAAGTGACATTTTTCACTCTTACGGCCGTTGCGGCATCCCCAGGGTCGCGGGATCAAAATCCAGATGCTTGGCAAGTGGTTTCGTATTTATGATGGTGGCAAGCATCCCCGGGGGTGGGGGTGGGAGGGAGGTCATGTGATCCCCTTTTTGCGACCTTCCGACGAGCGAAGACAATGGAGGAAGCCGGATTCGCTTAACAACCGTGTTGCTAATGTTAATGACAATGACTCATTGAACAAGCGGGGCAAGAAAGCTCCCCAAACGGGGCAAAAACTCGGCTTAACAAACGTCTCACTTAGCATCAGAAATGTTGGACTCCGCTGTGGTCATTAAGCCGAGGACTCCCTGAATCTGTCGCAGCAAAGCAGCTGCGGGAAAGGGCAGGCTCAGAGCCCAAAATGGAGTTTGACATGTGTTTTGTTATTTTTTTCTTTTTCTTTTTTCTGACATTTCGTTTTGGAAACGTTCCTTCTCCTCCTCCCACACTGAACAAGGCTTCTCTGTCAACTATCTGAATGGATCCTTTACATTCGGCTTCGCCAATCTCGGCCGCCGAATCCAAGATGCATTTCTTTGGCTATCCAAGCAAGGCAGGGAACCGTCAGCTGCATTGCCCCTGATTAAAAAAGAAAAAACACAACCAGATTTCCAGGACAGGCAGTCCTCAACTTACAACAGTTCGCTCAAAGTTGCGACGGCACTGGAAAACGGGACCCGTGACCTGTTTTCGCACCCGCGACCTTTGCAGCCTCTCCGTCTTCACGGGATTAAAATTCGGACGCTTGGTAACCGACTCGCATTTATGACGGTCGCAGTGTCCCGTGTGTGTGTGTGTGTGTGTGTGTGTGTGTTGAGCCCCTTTTGCGACCTTCTGGAAAGCAAAGTCAATGAAGGGAGCCGGATTCGCTTAACGACCGTGTAACCAACTTGTCGACTGTAGTGGTTCCCTTAACAACTGTGGCGAGGAAGGTCGTGAAATGGGGCAAAATTCAATTAACAGCTGCCTCGCTTAGCGACAGAAATGTGGGGCTCAAGTGTGGCCATTGGTCAAGGGCTACCTGTACAAGAAGCCCTGTAATAAATACTGTAACGATAAACAATCAAAGCATGGATCTCCTTTCAGCGACTTAAAAATGATTTGAAAGACAATTAATACATTGCGGTTACAGAATTCAGATTTTTTTCTGGCTGCAGAATCAGAGGCACGGATTCCCAGCGGTTCCTGCTCAACCTTTGGGAGCTGATCTCTGACTTGATTCTCCCCTTCAGTCAGAACAGAGCTGTAAGGGACCTTGGAGGTCATCTAGTCCAACCCCCCTGCTTGAGTGGGAGACGCTCTACCATTTCAGACAGATGGCTGTCCAGTCTTGTCTTTTCTTTAAAGTTTTATTATTATTTTTTAACAGAGCTCAATAAGAGTTATTCAAGAAAAACGTGTTGGTCTGGGTATCTTATTCACCAACACAAATTAAAATTCCAAATCCCTAAATTCTTTCCTCTAACCGTTGATAAAATAGGCCCCAAGTTTGAAAATATTCTATCTTTTTCTTTCAACCTTAATGTAAGTCTGTCCATTTCCACACAGTCTAATATATATATATATATATATATATATATATATATATATATATATATATATATATATATATATATATATATATATATATATATATATATATATATATATAGGATCATTTCTTCTTCTGGTGGCATTTCTTCATTCTCCCAATATTGTGCAAATATAATTCTTGCCGCTGTTATCACGTGTAAAATCAAATATGTACTTTGCTTATCAAGTTTTTCTGGCATTATACCTAGTAAAAAAAAAATTCAGGCTTATAGTCTATGTCAGGGGTAGGCAACCTCAGCTCTTTTATGACTCGTGGACTTCAACTCCCAGAATTCCTGAGCCAGCTGGCTCAGTAATTCTGGGAGTTGAAGTCCACGAGTCATAAAAGAGCCGAGGTTGCCTACCCCTGGCCTATGTGCTTCTCTCACGTTTTTTCTAACCAATTGTGGAGTATTGTCCAATATCTCCTTGCTTTGACACAGCCTTTTCTTAAAAACCTTCAGAGATAAAGCAACTACAACAGAAATTTTGGGCTCATTTGTGGTCCGGGACTACCCGTAAAGTCAGCCAGTTTTAACCGCCTCTTGTTTCTGGCTTCAAAGCGAAGATGTTGTCCCCAAGGTGAAATAAGGGATGTTGTCAAAGCACAGGCAATTAAAAGAGAAAATGAGATACAAATATAATGAGGGCTAGTTAAAAGCATTCAACCTTAAAATGTATTTTAAAAAGGAGGAGAGGCTGGGAAGGGAACAGTATTCATCCAAGGAAGAGGCATTTGAAAAATATAGGCCAATGAGAAATAGTATTTATTTATTTGTTAGATTGCTATCCTGCCTTTATAAGTAACTCAAAGTGGGCAACACAGCTAACACAGGCAGTCCTCAACTTACGACCCCAATTTTAGTTGCTAAGTGAGACCTCTGTTTACTGAGTTTTGCCCCACTTGATGACCTTTCTTGCCACAGTCGTTAAGCGAAAATCACTGCACTTGTTAAGTTAATCGCAGGGCTGCTAAGTGAACCTGGCTTCCCCACTGACTGTGCTTGTCAGAAGGTCGCAAAAGGGGGAATCACACACGACCCCTGGGACACGGCTGGAGCTGCAGGGCTGTCAGGGCTCAGCGGAAGCGTCAGGATCGCCGCCAGGATCCAGCTGGAATGTTGCAGCATCTCCAGGGTCTTGTGATTTACATTCAGATGCTCGGCAACTGGTTCGTATTGATGACGGTCAGAGTGTCCCAGAGTCATGTGAAGTGACCAAAACACTTTTTTCCTTTTTTTTGGGGGGGGGGTGTCATCAGGTTTTGGACACCTTGCTAGGTGACTGGTGGTACTCAGATGTTGCCATATCCTAAAAGTGGTACAATGGGTGAAAAGGTTGAAAAGCCCTGGTTTAGAGGATGGGAAATCAGATTTTGGCTTCCCCTATGATGTACCTAGGGACGTGGTGGCTCAGTGGGTTAGGACGCTGAGCTTGTCGATCAGAAGGCCGGCAGTTTGGCGGGTCGAATCCCGAGTGCCGCGTTAACAGAGTGAGCGCCTGTTACTCGTCCCAGCTTCTGCCAACCTAGCAGTTCGAAAGCACGTAAAAAGGCAAGTAGAAAAATAGGGACCGCTACGGTGGGAAGGTAACAGCGTTCCGTGCGCCTTTGGCGTCTAGTCATGCCGGCCACATGACCACGGAGACGTCCTCGGACAAGCGCTGGCTCTTCGGCTTTGAAACGGAGATGAGCACCGGCCCCTAGAGTCGGAAACGACTAGCACGCATGTGCGGGGGAACCTTTACCTTTATCTATGATGCACCTGCCAATGCTATGCTACTCGAATAAAGATTCTTTAAGGTAAACAATGCCTCGAAGTTCTTTGGAGAGTTTCATCTGTCGGAACCATGACAGTAATCTTCTGAACGACTGCTTGATTTGCTTAACGCTGAGGACAAAGAGATTGCAAAGTTGGCTGTGACTCCTTTAACAACCAGCTTGCTTAGCAAGAGTAATTCTGGTCCCAATTATGTAAAAAAAAGTCGAGGAATACCTACCAGCTTACATATAAAGGAATCGGTGCCTTTGGAGTTATCAACCCGCCCTCTGATGATTACAGGGACTGAAATGGTTATTAAACACACCCAAATACCAGGAAATTGACAACCCTGTTCTGTTCCAAGCAAAGGCTCAACATCTAAAAATGCAACCGGAGCAAAAAAAAAACACAAATAAAAAAATCCTGCTGAAATGCAAACCTCCTGACATTATGCTGATTTCAGCTGATGCTGAGGAAGTGCTAGTTGGTTTATGCAACTGTGTGTTCGTCACTTCACCTTCCTTTCCAGCTAAATTGCTGGGAGCGGGGTGTCTAAAGAGCAGAAGGGAAGTCCCCCCCACACACACACACACTCTGGCGTTTGCAGGAGGCAATGCTCTTTCTTTCCCCAAACATTGCCTTGGTGGACAGCTGGGGATTGGATTTCTCCCCGGTAAAGTATTCCAGGGCCAGCAAAAATAAATGGTTACATAGGTAAAAAAATTTAATAGGAAATTAGGGAAAATACAAGTATTAGGTATGTTTGCTGACTTGATGTGTGTGTGTGTATCTATCTATCTATCTATCTATCTATCTATCTTTCTTTCTTTCTTTCTTTCTTTACCCCCTCTATCATCTATGATCTATCTACTCACTATCATCTATCTCTATCTACTCCATCATCTATCTATGTCTATCTAATTTATCTATCTATCTATCTATCTATCTATCTATCTATCTATCTCTATCTATCTATCTATCTATCTATCTATCTATCTATCTATCTATCTATCTATCTATCCTCTCTCTCTATCATCCATCATCTCAATCCACTCCGTCATCTATCTATCTCTATTTACCCCATCATCCATCATCCCTATCATCTATCAATCAATCAATCTATCTATCTATCTTTACCCCCTCTATCATCTATGATCTATCTACTCGCTATCATCTATCATCTCTATCTACTCCATCATCTATCTATGTCTATCTAATTCATCTATGTATCTATCCTCTCTATCATCCATCATCTCAATCCACTCCGTCATCTATCTCTGTTTACCCCAACATCCATCATCCCTATTATCTATCTATCTATCTATCTATCTATCTATCTATCTATCTATCTATCTATCTAATCTATCTATCCTCTCTCTATCATCCATCATCTCAATCCACTCCGTCATCTATCTGTCTCTATTTACCCCATCATCCATCATTTATTTATTTATTTGTTTATTTATTACATTTTTATACCGCCCTTCTCCTGAAGGACTCAGGGCGGTGTACAGGGCAATAAATATAAAAAATGATGTACAAAAGTTAAAAAACAATTAAATATTATGCCCGAATATAAACAATAATTAAAAACCATGTTAAAACCCCAACCCTTAACCCATCAAACCAGGCCGGATTGCTCGAATAAATAAGTTTTTAGATCCCGCCGGAAGGAGCGAAGGTCGGGGGCCATCCAGAGCTCGACCGGCAGGCGGTTCCACAGGTCTGGCACGCCCACAGAGAAGGCTCTCCCCCTGGGGGCCACCAATCGACATTCTCTGATCGGAGGCACCCTGAGGAGGCCCTCTCTGTGGGCACGCACGGGGCGGAGGGAAGTTGACGCCGGCCGCAGGTGTTGCTGTAGGTAATCCAGACCCATGCCATGAAGGGCTTTGTAAGTCATTACCAACACCAACATCCCTATCATCTATCAATCAATCAGTCAATCTATCTATCTTTACCCCCTCTATCATCTATGATCTATCTACTCCATCATCTATCTATGTCTATCTAATTTATCTATCTATCCTCTCTCTCTATCATCCATCATCTCAATCCACTCCGTCATCTATCTCTATTTACCCCATCATCCATCATCCCTATCATCTATCTATCATCTATCTATCTATCTATCTATCTATTTCTATTTACGCCTTTTATCATCCATCATCGCTATCTACTCATCATCTCTCCCTCCCTCCCTCCCTCCGTCTCTCTCTCATCTATCAGCTATCTGCACAAGCGTATATCCATATCCATATCCATTTCTCTCTATTGGTAGTCCTTGACTTACAACAGTCCTTAACTTACAACTGTGGTTGTAAGTCAAGGACTATCTGTACGGTGGTGAAAGTCAGGTCCAGTAGCACTTTTCTGAGTAACCAAGTTTACGAAAAGGTAAATTTTTGACAGCTGAAGAGTATGACGGGTGTCGGACATTCTACAGGTGAGAAATAAATACAGGCATTACTCAACTTAAAACTACTCCTTTAGTGACCGCTCCAAGTTACAACAGCGCTTGGAAAAAAAGACCTGACGACCTTTCTTCCCACTTCTGACCCTTGCGGCATCGCCCAGGGTCACGTGATCAAAAATTCAGCCGCCCGGCAACTGACTCGTACTTACGGCGGTTGCGGCATCCGGGGGGGTTGAGGTGTCGCGTGATTCTCCTTTTGCGACCCTCTGACAACCAAAGCCAATGGGGGAAGCCCGATTCGCTCAACAACCGGCTGGCTGACTTATCGGCTGCAATGATTCCCTTAACAACCGAGGCAAGAAATCGTCGTAAAGTGGAGCAAAACTCGCTTAACCAACGTCTCACTGAGCAGCGGGAATGTTGGGCTCCACTGTGGTCCGAGGTCGAGGACCACCTGCATGTATGTGTTGTGTTGTGTGTGTGTGTGTGTATGCGTGCGTCTACACCCCCATGCACGTATGTAGAGAATTATTTGCAAATATATAGTTGATTTATTTACAAAGGACTCGAGGCAGCGCACCTATCCCGCACACCTTCCTCCTCTTTTGCCCATGACAACAACAACAACAACCCTGCGAGGTGGGACCTCGCAGGAGGCCTTCAAGAACAGGACGAGATTAGATTGGGGGAAGAACTGGAGCATTTCCACCGGCCAATACAGCAGAGCAGGACCTTTTTGAACAGCCGGGACGCTCGCCCGGTTGAATTTCTGCCTGCTTGTTTGCCTGCTGAAAGGAGGGAGTCAAACCAGGCCCTCATCGCCCGCCTCTTGGTGGAGCCGCCTCTTCTGATTGGCTCCCGCAGCCCCGTCAGAGGAGAAGCGGGGCGGGGCCTCCGCCCGGCCACGCCCCCTCCCTTTCCTCACAGCATCCAGTTTTCCCTCAGCGAAGGCCTCGCGAGCCCTGAGGTGGCCGAGCGGCGGGCGGCCCTGCTCCGGCCCGAGGCGCGCACCTGCCTACCTACCTACCTCGCTCCGCGTGGTGATGCAGCCGTGGCGGCCTCGGCTGGGTCATGGTCTCCGGCCACCGCAGAGGCTCATCCCGGCGGCCTGCCGGACTCCGTGTCTTCCTTTTTCCCCCCCCTCCCACTTCCACGCACACGGTCCCGCCTTCCGCCTACGTGATCGCCGCCGCCACCAATCGCCTTGGCGGGAGGCGCTGCGGAGGCGTCAACAAGCCGGGCGCGCCTTCCCGAGGCGCATGCGCCAAGCCCGCCCATCTGTTATTTGATAAAGTCTGGTGGAGAGGGGGGGAACTTTCCTAAGAGAGATAGAAAAGTCTAGAGTGATGATGCGGAGCAGAAGCTTCAGGGATACAGAAGGAGAATCGTAGAGATAGAAATAGAGACTCGATTCTCTGCTTTAGTGCGGATCCCCTGGAGCTAGTTGTCCGCTTAGTGACCGTCCGAAGTTACAACGCACTGAAAAAAGTGACTTATGACTGTTTTTCGCACTAACAACCGTTGCAGCATCCCCATGGTCACCTGATCAAAACTTGGACACATAACCAGCGGTGGGATTCAGCCAGTTTGCACCACTTTGGCAGAACCAGTAGCTAATTTTTTGTTGCCCAGGCCCAGAACGGACTTCCAGAAGCGGCATCCACACAGAGAACCGGTTGTTCCCATATTTGAATCCCACCACTGCACATAACATAGAACATATGCTTTGCAGCTGACTCACATTTATGACAGTCGCAGTGTCCCGGGATCATGTGATCCCTTTTTGCTACCTGACAAGCAAAATCAACAGGGAAGCCAGATTTATTTAACAACCACGTTACTAGCTTACCAACTGCAGCGATTCACGTAACGGTGGCAAGAAAGATCGTAAAACGGGACAAAATTCATGTAATAACTATCTCACTTATCAACAGAAATTTTGGGCTCAGTTATGGTTGTAAGTCGAGGATTACCTGTACTAGAGACGGAGACAATGGAGAAGGAGATTTATACGCTGCCTTTTTATTCAGAAAGAATATTCAAGGCAGCTTACAATGAAAACAGCCCTTCCAGATGCAAAGTGGTTGAGTGAATGTATCTGGAGAACAGGAAGATGAAAATAAAATATCTCTGTATTACACTTGTTTGTATTTCACTTTTCAGGAAGAAAATCCACCTCAAATAATTTTCCAACGATATAAATAAAATAAACACTATTTTGAAATGTAAAGTTACATTTTGTAAGCTGCCTGGTGTCATCTATTTGCAAGCTGGGTGGCTAGATAAATTTGTTTAATAAATAAAGGATAGATAGATAGATAGATAGATAGATAGATAGATAGATAGATAGATAGATTCCAAGATCCTTCTTTGATGGGAGAGAGAGGGAAAGAACAGAAGCGATGGCAGTGACTGGAAGGTTTGTGCACTTCTGTTGTATGAATGAGGAAAGCAAGGAGCTTAAATAAACTGCTAGCCATAAACTATGGGGAGACTCTTAGGCTAGTGTGTCCTTTGCAAAAAAGGATCGGAACTAGGAAAGCCAATTCATATATTTTTATTTCTGCACAAGTAAAAGATAGGTCTCCCACAGCTACAAGATAAGGTAAGGTAAAGGTAAGATAAGATAACCTTTATTGTCATTTTTTTTACTGTGGGCACAACAGCACACATCAAAAATGAAATTTAGTTGCCCGCTCTCAAAGTGAAACACATACATGACACACACCTATATGCAACATATGTATAGACCCACACCCCTACATATTCATAACAATAAATATTAAATACTGTCCATCTTGAATATATAATGGAAGGAGGAAGCCTGAGAGTTCACAAGGTTATTGCTAAGCACATTGATTTGTGCTTAGAGTGTAAGCCGCCCTGAGTCTTCGGAGAAGGGCGGGATATAAATGGGATTAAAATAAATAAAATAAATAATGCTGTATGGAATGAAACTATGGCTGAATCTGGATGTTCTGCTTTAGATACCATGGAGCCTCCTCCTCCCGGAAGATAACAAGGAAAACAGGTCGTGAAGAAAGTGTGTCGTGTCCCAGAAAATCTTATGGACCTCGTTCAAGCAACGCTTCTGTGCCACGTCCTGGATGGGAGGGAGGGAACTGCCAATGATCTTTTCAGCTGTCCTCACCACTCTCTGCACCGCCTTCCTGTCCGAAGCAGGGATGCTTCCAAACCAGACTGTGATGCTGTATGACAGGGTGCTCTCGATCGTCCCTCTGCAGAAAGTGGTCAGGACAGGGGAAGGAAGATGCGCTTTTCTCAGGAAGATGTGCTTACAAGGTAAGAAGACTGTTGGATAGGGAAGTTATCACTTTATATACAGCTCAAATATATTGGGTTTGGATTGGACTGTGTTCTTCAGTTGGCCAGCATCATTTCTGTTCAGGGGTCCTTGGTACTAAGCTTGGTCATATTTTTACAGATGTTCCATGAGCCAATTAGGTTACATCATCAGTGCTAGCGGGGAGTGCAAACCCCTTCCTCTTTTAGCACTGATGATGTTCCCCAGTTGGGTCATGAAACGACTGCAACAAAACTGCCAAGCTCAGTGAGCACCAAGGACCCCACAGCTCAGTCCTGAGCTATAAATATTGTCCTTGATCGGTCAATGCACAAAGGATGCTTCTCTTACCTGTGGGAGCACAGCTTAGTCTTTCTCAAGATGTCACCTTCCAATTCCGCAGGGAATAAAACTGCTCGATTTCCCAGACAGAAAGCAGAGATCAATAAAGGAGAATATTTGTAGCTCAGGGTTGACCTGAGGGGTCCTTGGTGCTCTCTGAGCTGGGTGGTTTTCTTGCAGAGATTTCATGACCCAAACTAGGTAATGTTGTCAGTACCAGTACTAGCTTTGATGATGTTACCTAGCTGGCTCATGAAACGCTTGCAAGAAAACAGTCAAACTCGGAGAACACAAAGGGAATCCCCAGTCCTGCGCCCCCCTCCTCTCGCCCTCTCTGCAAACCCCCCTTCCTTGTAGCACTGATGATGTTCCCTAGTTGGGTGATGAAACGTCTGTAAGAAAACAAGCAAGTTCGGAGAGCACCAAAGACCCCACAGTTCCCTTCCTCTTCCTCCTCCTCCTCCCCCCTGCAAACCCCCTCCCTTCTAGCACTGAAGATGATCCCTAGTTGGGTGATGAAACGTCTGCAAGAAAACTGCCAAGCTCAGAGAGCACCAAGGACCCCACAGTTCTCCTCCTCCATCCCCCTTCTAGCACTGGGCTAATGCCTCCTTAAGTAACCCCAGCTGCCTGCAATTAGTGCAGGTTCGCATCCCACCAGGCTCAAGGTTGACTCAGCCTTCCGTCCTTCCGAGGTAGGTAAAATGAGGACCCAGATTGTTGGGGGCAATTAAGCTGACTTTGCTTCAGTTAATAAGCAGGCGAGACAGCAAGTTAACAGTTCAACTTTTTATTTAGAACCAGGCAAAGAAACAAGGGAACACGACATCTATTTATACTGACAGCTGCCGTCGGATTGACCAATCAGGGGTGAGTCCGTTCCCGCGCCGTCGTCTCCGCCAATCGGGTTCGTCCGGTTTTGACAGCTCGGAGCTGTCATCGGTAGCGCGTGTTGAGCTGTCAATTGCTGGCGCTTGCGCAGTTTCGCCCGGCAGCTTTTGACAGCTGTCAAAAGCTGCCGCGGTTTTACCTCAGCCCTGTAACTTTTGTTTAACTCAATCTGTAAATACAATAACAATTAGTAAATACACAACACCCCTTACCCCTCCCTCTGATTGAGTTGATTTTTCCCCAACTGCTTCTTTTTCGGGTTTCCCCATTCGAAGTCTTTTAGGTAGGTGGGAGGTCTCTTTAGTCTTTCGGAGCGCCGGGGAGTTGTCTCGGTTGGCTGTTCTGTTTCTCCTGGGGCTTCTCGGGTTGGCTCCGGGGGCAGGGGGTCTGGTTCCGCAGGTTCCGCGTTGCTTGGGGCGGGGTGTTGAAATGGTATGTCCCGCTCGGGGAAGTTTTGTCGTGCCAGGCTTTGCGGTGGTGCTTCTGTGAGCAGTTCGTCGTCACCCCTTCCCCCTATGTTTTGAGGACTGCGTTGCCGGAGTTGGTCTATGTGTCTGCGGATATGTATATTCTGTCCAATGTCTATGATGTATGACAAGGGGCCTGTTTGTTCGATGATTACTCCTTGTGTCCATTTGTTCCCCCCCCCCATAGTTTCTAGCCCAGACAGCTTGCCCTGTGTTGAGAGTTCTATGTTGGAGGGGTGGTTCTGGTTCTGGAGGGGATCTGTCTGGGTGGAGACGATCTAGTCTGGTGGTTAATCTTTTGCCCCAGCGAAGCTCTGCTGGGGACTTCCCGGTAGTTGTGCACGGTGTGGTGTGTTGGGACAAAAGAAATTGTGCCAGTCTTTGGTGCCAGTTGCCGGAGATGATTTTCCGCAGTGCCTCCTTGGTTGATTTCACCATCACCTCTGCCAAGCCGTTCGTCGATGGGTGAAAGGGAGCTGTGGTGGTGTGCCTAATAGAGTTCGCCGTTGTGAAACTCTGGAATTCGTAGGAGGTAAATTGGGGGCCGTTATCGGAAACTATAACATCAGGGAGCCCATGTGTAGCGAATAGTCCCCTTAAAACTTGTATTGTGGCTGATGAAGTTGTGCTAGCTACTGGCGCTACCTCTAGCCATTTTGAAAAACTGTCTACAACAATTAGGAATGATTGTCCCTGGAATGGACCTGCATAATCTATATGAATGCGAGACCAGGGTGTCTTTGTAGTTTCCCATCTATGTATGGGAGCCTGTGGCTGGGCGGCTCTAACAAGTTGGCAGGGATAGCAGCCAGCTACGTGTGTTTCAATGTGTTTGTCCAATCCTGGCCACCAGACATAGCTTCTGGCCAGAGCCTTCATTTTGACAGTACCCGGGTGCCCTTCGTGGAGGCTCTCTAATACTTTGAGTCTGTGTTTGTCGGGTATGATTACCCTGCTGCCCCATAAGAGACATCCCTGATGGGTGGATAATTCTTTTTGTTTTAAGATATATGGTTGGAATTCTGGGTCCTGGGGCGAGTATTGCCAGCCCGTCGTGACATAACCTAAGACTCTGCCTAGGATTTTGTCTGCAGCGGTAGCTGCGGAGATATCTTTAACAGATAATGGGCATTCTGGCAGCTCTGAGATAGCCAGTACCCTTCCAGCTGGTGCTGGGTCTGGGTCCACAATTGGTTGGGGCAGTCTGCTTAGGCCATCTGCATGGCCCATAGCTTTCCCTGGCCTGTATTCTAACTTGTATGAATAGGCTGATAGGAAGGTGGACCATCTCAGGATGCGGGGAGATAATATCTGTGGTGTTAGCCTGTTTACTGTAAAAAGTCCTAACAGGGGCTTATGATCTGTCAAAATGGTGAAGGGTCGACCATACAGGTAATCATGAAATTTTTTTACGCTAGCTACTATAGCTAAAGCCTCTTTATCGATTTGAGCGTAATTACGCTCTGGTTTTGACAGCGTTCTGGAATAGAACGCTACAGGGGTCTCTATTCCTTCTTTAGTTAAATGGCTTAGGACTGCTCCGATGCCGTAGGGGGAGGCATCGCAGGCTAGACATAAGGGCAGCTGTTCGTTAAACAGGGCTACCGTTGTGCTGCTGGAGAGTAAGTTTTTTAGTAGATTAAAACTTTTATTATGCTCAGAGGTCCAAGTCCAAGTTTTGCCTTTGTCTAGTAATCTATGTAAGGGTTCAGCTATGGAGGCTTTATGCGGTAAGAAGGTGTGATAAAAGTTAACTAAACCTAGGAAGGCCTGAAGTTCTTGTTTATTTTTAGGGGTTGGTGCTGTCTTAATAGCTTTAATTTTTGTGTCAGTGGGGTGAATTCCCTTAGCGTCTATTTTAAAACCTAAGAACTCTGTTGAGGGCACCCCGATGGAGCATTTGTCTCTTTTTAATTTGAGACCCGCCTTCCTGAACCTTAAGAGTACCTTAGTTAATTTGTCAGCTAGGTCTTTTTCTGATTCCCCTGCAATTAGGACGTCGTCAAAATATGGGCAGACCCCGGGAATCCCTTTAAGCGTTTTCTCCATGATTTCCTGGAAGATTCCCGGGGCTGCAGATATGCCAAATTGAAGGCGGTTAATTTTGAACGCTCCTTTGTGGGTGACAATTGTTTGAGCCAAAGCAGTGTCAGGGGTGACAGGCAACTGTAAATACGCCTGCGCCAAGTCTAACTTGGCAAATACGGCGCCTGACTTAATGGCCGCGAGGATGTCTTTGACAGCCGGGACCGGGTAAGCATGTGCATTTAATGCGAGGTTGAGGGTCGCCTTATAGTCGGCACATAATCTTATTTGGCCGTTTGGCTTAACTGGGGTCACTATGGGTGTCTCCCACTCGGCCCCTTCTACCGGTTCGAGGACCCCTAAGTTTGTTAATCTGTCAAGCTCCGCTTCTATTTTTTCCCTCAAGGCGAAGGGAACCCTTCTTGCCTTGATCCTGACAGGCATCACATTCGGGTTCAGTTTAAGTGATACGGGCGGTCCCGTGTATTTCCCTAGTGAGCTGTCAAAGACGTCCGCGAATTGAAGGCAGACGGACTCCAATTTTGACAGCTGAGTGGTGTTGACACCTGTCAACGCTATTCCTAGTGCCTCAAACCAGTCTAATCCTAGTAGGCTGATTCTGTTTTCTTGGGTCACAAGAATAGGGAGGGATCCTTTAAATTTTTTGAACTCTACGGGGACGGAAGCTTTTCCCCGGAGTTTAATGGGCGTTTTCTGGAAGTCAGCTAGGCGGAGTTTGGTGGGTCGAAGGGCGGGCCTTTTCCTACTTCGGTTACAAATGTCCTTGTACGTTTGCCAGGAGATTAGTGAGACGGAGGACCCCGAGTCCACTTCCATCTCACAGGGAATTCCCTGAATCAGAACGTCCACCTTGACCTTTGGCTTAAAAGTGCAGTGGACCGTATGTTTCTCTGCCCTCCCCCTTACATTAAGCACTAGGGTTCTGGGACTGTGCCTGACTCTGAGTGTGTGTGGGGTCATACCTTCGGCTGTCACCTCCAGGTCATGCAGGTTTTCCCGGCTCCGGCTGCGGCACACGGCTTTGAGGTGGCCTGTCTTCCCGCACCCATGGCATTTGGCACTGCGGAACCGGCACGTTGCCCTCGGGTGGCTTCCACCGCAGCTGGCACACTTAGCCCGGTTAGTCTGGAAGTTAGGGCCCCTCTGGTTGCTAGCAGGGCCCCCTCTGTAGTTGCGTTGCAGCCTAATTTTCTCGAACCGCCGTTGTACCGCATCTATGTCTGTGGGGCCGTCGTCGTCTTCGGAGCCGCTGAACCTGCCGTCCTCCTGATGCACGGACCCCCTGGGGCCGCTGTCGGGTGCCCGTCGGTTGTCTCCGTGGCAGTCTTCGTATGCGATGACTTCTCTTGCCACATCGGTCATTGTCATTTCAGGCTTGGCGATCAGCTTCTTCCTCAGCCGTTCGTCTTTGAGCCCTATGACAATCTGGTCCCGGATGCGGTCTTCTAAGTCCGGGAACCGGCACCGACGTGCGGCGTGCCTGACCCGGGTTATAAAGTCATTCGCTGGCTCGTCTGGGAGCTGGAGTTTCCGAGCGAAGTTCACTCTCCAGTAGAGTTCTGACTTGAGGGGCATGAAGTATTTGCTCAGCCCCTCGGTGAGGTCTGCGTAGGAGATAGTGGCGACCGGCTCAGGGGTGAAGATCCCCACAGCGGCATCATAAACGGCGGGGCCGCTGAGCCAGAGGAGGGCGGCTGCCTTGGCCCGGTCGTCCGTGATCTTCTTGACCACCAGGTATCCTTCTACCTGGCCCAGATGAGATTCCCAGCCTTCTGGGTGGCGGGTATCAAATTCTCGGATGTGGCCGTGGTTCGTCATGCTGTCTGTTCTTGTGGGTGCTGCTGCTTGAATGGAATTCGGCTTCCAGTGACTTCAGCAAGTGACCAGCTCGGCTAAGGGGAAAAATCTCTTCTCCCCTTAGGTAGTGACTTCAGCTTAGGCAAGCAGGCATCCCACCTTCGTCGCCAGTGCTTTAGTTAATAAGCAGGTGAGACAGCAAGTTAACAGTTCAACTTTTTATTTAGAACCAGGCAAAGAAACAAGGGAACACGACATCTATTTATACTGACAGCTGCCGTCGGATTGACCAATCAGGGGTGAGTCCGTTCCCGCGCCGTCGTCTCCGCCAATCGGGGTCGTCCGGTTTTGACAGCTCGGAGCTGTCATCGGTAGCGCGTGTTGAGCTGTCAATTGCTGGCGCTTGCGCGGTTTTGCCCGGCAGCTTTTGACAGCTGTCAAAAGCTGCCGCGGTTTTACCTCAGCCCTGTAACTTTTGTTTAACTCAATCTGTAAATACAATAACAATTAGTAAATACACAACAGACTTTGTAATAATGCCGCTTGGGGGTGTGTGTGAAAGCCCTAATAAGCAGGCATATACATAGAATGAAGGCTACTGCTAAGCTTGTAAGCCGCCCTGAGTCTTCGGAGAAGGGCGGGATATAAATGGAATTAAAATAAAATAAAAAATAAATGTTCCCTAGTTGGGTGATGAAATGTCTGCAAGAAAACAGCCAAGCTCAGAGAGCAGCAAGGACCCTACGGTCGTCTCCTCCTCCTCCTCCTCCTCCTCCTCCTCCTCCTCCACTCTGCAAACCCCACTCCCTTCTGGCACTGATGATGTTCCCTAGTTAGGTCATGAAAC
The DNA here is from genome assembly GCA_024294585.1 of Vipera latastei. Taxonomy (NCBI): domain Eukaryota; kingdom Metazoa; phylum Chordata; class Lepidosauria; order Squamata; family Viperidae; genus Vipera; species Vipera latastei. Next base: position 3,361,054 of record CM044356.1, read on the forward strand.
GTCTGCAAGAAAACAACCCAGCTCAGAGAGCACCAAGGACCCCACAGTCCTCCTCCTCCTCCTCCTCCTCCTCCTCCTCCTCCTCCTCCTCCTCTCTTCTAGCACTAATGATGTTCCCTAGTTGGGTCATGAAACGTCTGCAAGAAAACCACCCAGCTCAGAGAGCACCAAGGACCCCACGGTCTTCCTCCTCCTCCTCCTCCTCCTCCTCCTCCTCCTCCTCCTCCTCCTCCTCCTCTCTTCTAGCACTAATGATGTTCCCTAGTTGGGTGATGAAATGTCTGCAAGAAAACAGCCAAGCTCAGAGGGCACCAAGGACCCCACAGTCCTCCTCCTCCTCCTCCTCTCTTCTAGCACTAATGATGTTCCCTAGTTGGGTGATGAAATGTCTGCAAGAAAACAGCCAAGCTCAGAGGGCACCAAGGACCCCACAGTCCTCCTCCTCCTCCTCCTCCTCTCTTCTAGCACTAATGATGTTCCCTAGTTGGGTGATGAAATGTCTGCAAGAAAACAGCCAAGCTCAGAGGGCACCAAGGACCCCACAGTCCTCCTCCTCCTCCTCCTCCTCCTCCTCCTCTCTTCTAGCACTAATGATGTTCCCTAGTTGGGTGATGAAATGTCTGCAAGAAAACAGCCAAGCTCAGAGGGCACCAAGGACCCCACAGTCCTCCTCCTCCTCCTCCTCCACCCCCCTTCTAGCACTGGTGATGTTCCCTAGTTGGGTCATGAAACGTCTGCAAGAAAACCACCCAGCTCAGAGAGCACCAAGGACCCTTCAGACATCAAAGACGAAGGCGGTCAATCCGAGTACCCGACCCATCTACCTCTCCGATCCCACAAAAAACGCCCCCCCCTCCATCTTTATCCACCACCACCCCGTCCGGAACCTCCTTGTGCGTCTTCAGTTTCCATTCGGAAGGCCTCTGAGTGTGACCCACGGAAGGGCGCGAGGGGCGGAAGTCGCCTTCAATGGCGGGCGGAAGCGGCGAGCGGCGCTTGGCGGGCGGCGGCGGCGGCGCGGCGGGAGCGCTTTGGCGGTTGCACACCGGGCAAGATGGCGGACCGCGAAGAGGCGTTGAGGGAGTTCGTGGCCGTGACCGGGGCCGAGGAGGAGCGGGCGCGCTTCTTCCTGGAGTCGGCGGGCGGGGATCTGCAGGTAAGCCCGGCGGGAGGGGGAAAAAAAGAGTTCCCGGAGTCTCCCAGCCTTCCCTTGGGGGTCGGAGGGGGGGAGGCCGGGATCCCGCCTTTCTCTCCCCCTCCCCCGGCTGGAAGTGGGTGTGGGGGGGTCCTTCCCTGGAGGTGGGGGGCTTTTCTAGCTAGTTGCCCCCCCCTTCTCCACCCGCATCACACCTGTCTGTCAAAGGGGGCCCGGGCAAGACCAGTCCCCCTCCCCTCTTGGACAAAGCCCCCCCCTTTTTCTTATTCTGCATTGAAATTGGGGAGGGGGCTTCATTGGGAAGGACCCTCCTCTCTCTTCTGCCCGGGGGGGCGAAAGAGGGGATGGGCAAGATTATTGCAAGAGGGGGGGGAAGGAAAGAAGCGAAAGAGCTTTCTCTCTTGCCCTGTCTGTGCACAGCCAGCCAGAGAATGATGGGCTATGTAGTACAGGTGAGGGGACTGGGAGGGGGCTCTTCTCCCCGCCCCCCACCTCCTTCTCTCCCTGCAAAGTCAGCCTCCTTTGAGAAATTTCTTTTGGCTAAAGAGCCACCCAAACTGCAAGACGAGCAGTGCAGGCAGTCCTCGAGTTAACGACCGCAACGGACACCCACCCGCCCAAGAATGTCTGTCGCTGAATGAGACAGACGTTCAGTGAGTTTTGCTCCGTTTGACGACCTTTTTTTTTAGCTACGGTTGTTAAGCGAATCGCTGCAGTTCTCAAGATAGTAACACAGTCCTTAAGTGAATCCAGCTTCCCCATGGACTTTGCTTGTCAGAAGGTCGCAAAAGGGGATCACGTGACACCCCCCCCCCCCCCCGGGACACTGCGACCGTCGTAAATATGAGTCGGTTGCCAACCATCCAAATTTTCATCGTGCGATGCAGCAATGGCTGTAAGGGTGAAAAATGGTCATAAGTCCCTTTTTCCCCCGTGCTGTTGTAACTTTGAACGGCCACTAAATGAACTGCTGTAAGTTGAGGACCACCTGTATTTAAATTGAACAATAAATAAATTTAATAATAAAGGGTTCGGGGAGGTGGGGAAAGGCCATACATGCCTGTGCTCAACTGCTTTGTTTTTTTGGGTGTGGGTTGCCTTGACTTCAGTATTGCAGGTAGACCCCGATTTATGACCACAACAGAACCCAAAACGTCCGTTGCTAAATGAGCAGATGTTAAGTGACTTTTTCCCTATTTTGCGACCTTGCCACTGTTGTTAAGTGAATCACTGCAGTTCTTAAGGTAGTAACAGTCCTTAAGTGAATCAGGCTTCCCCATGGACCTTGCTTGTCAGAAGGTCGCAAAAGGGGATTACATGACACACACACAAACACAAACCGGGGGGACACTGCGACCGTCGTAAATATGAGTCGGTTGTCAAGCGTCCGGATTTTGATCATGTGATCAAGGAGATGCTGCAGTGGTTGTAAGCGTGTAAAAAAAAAGGTCGTTAAGTCACTTTTCTCAGTGCCCTTGTGACTTTGAATGGTCACTAAATGAGTGATTGTAAGTCGAGGACTATCTGTACAGGTTGGGTCCCAAAAATCATTTCCATTCCCCCCCCCCCCCCAAAAAAGAGCAGATACACCCTCATTAGAAGGGGATGGCAAAGTGGCACATCCCTGAGAAAGAAGCAAGGCATGGAGGCAGATTTGGCACTGCAAATAATTTGCTTCACCTTTGACATGGAGGGAATCGGGAGCTATTGGTGGGCACCAGGTGCCACCCATGGATCATCAGGGCATCAGTTGCAAGGAGTTGCAGTTTGGCAACGGGTTTCAGGAAAAACTGGTTTGCTTTCTCTTTGCAATAGTTCTGCTGCCAGGGAGATGGAAATTCTTCCAAATATCTACCTGCCCACGGTGAGGGAGTCTTCCAGGCTAGCCGGTGGCATGCCCTTAAAATTGTTTGAAAAATGCTGCGGTTGGTTGTGATTACCGAGATATAACAGATAGGACATCAAGTAAAACAGTACATTATGCAATGAAATTTCATTGTAATGTATGCCAATTAGTGTACAGTCAAAGTGATAAAGTTATTCTATTCCATTCCATTCTATTCTATTCTATTCTATTTTCTATTCTACAATTCTATATTTCTATTCTACTCTACTGTAATTCTATTCTATTCTATTCTATTCTATTCTATTCTATTCTATTCTATTCTATTCCTATTCTATTCTATTCTATTCTATTCTATTCTATTCTATTCTATTCTATTCTATTCCATTCCATTCCATTCCATTCCATTCCATTCCATTCCATTCCATTCCATTCTATTCTATTTTCTATTCTACTTCTATATTTCTATTCTACTCTACTGTAATTCTATTCTATTCTATCCTATTCTATTCTATTCTATTCTATTCTATTCTATTCTATTCTATTCTATTCTATTCTATTATTCCATTCCATTCCATTCCATTCCATTCCATTCCATTCCATTCCATTCCATTCCATTCCATTCCATTCCATTCCATTCCATTCCATTCCATTCTATTCTATTTTCTATTCTACAATTCTATATTTCTATTCTACTCTACTGTAATTCTATTCTATTCTATTCTATTCTATTCTATTCTATTCTATTCTATTCTATTCTATTCTATTCTATTCTATTCTATTCTATTCTATTCCTATTCTATTCTATTCTATTCTATTCTATTCTATTCTATTCTATTCTATTCTATTCTATTCTATTCTATTCTATTCCATTCCATTCCATTCCATTCCATTCCATTCCATTCCATTCCATTCTATTTTCTATTCTACAATTCTATATTTCTATTCTACTCTACTGTAATTCTATTCTATTCTATTCTATTCTATTCTATTCTATTCTATTCTATTCTATTCTATTCTATTCTATTCTATTCTATTCTATTCCATTCCATTCCATTCCATTCCATTCCATTCCATTCCATTCCATTCCATTCCATTCCATTCCATTCTATTCTATTCTATTTTCTATTCTACAATTCTATATTTCTATTCTACTCTACTGTAATTCTATTCTATTCTATTCTATTCTATTCTATTCTATTCTATTCTATTCTATTCTATTCTATTCTATTCTATTCTATTCTATTCTATTCTATTCTATTCTATTCTATTCCATTCCATTCCATTCCATTCCATTCCATTCCATTCCATTCCATTCTATTCTATTCTATTCTATTTTCTATTCTACAATTCTATATTTCTATTCTACTCTACTGTAATTCTATTCTATTCTATTCTATTCTATTCTATTCTATTCTATTCTATTCTATTCTATTCTATTCTATTCTATTTTATTCTATTCTATTCTATTCTATTCTATTCTATTCTATTCTATTCTATTCTATTCTATATTTCCATTCCATTCCATTCCATTCCATTCCATTTCTGTTCTGTTCTATTCTATTCTATTCTATTCTATTCTATTCTATTCTATTCTATTCTATTCTATTCTATTCTATTCTATTCTATTCTACAATTCTATATTTCTATTCTACTCTACTGTAATTCTATTCTACTCTACTGTAATTCTATTCTACTCTACTGTAATTCTATTCTATTCTATTCTATTCTATTCTATTCTATTCTATTCTATTCTATTCTATTCTATTCTATATTTCCATTCCATTTCTATTCTGTTCTATTCTATTCTATTCTATTCTATTCTATTCTATTCTATTCTATTCTATTCTATTCTATTCTATTCTATTCTATTCTATTCTATTCTATTCTTATATTTCTACTCCATTCCTATTCTATTCCTATTCTACTCTACTCTATTTCTATTCTATTCTAGTCTAGTCTAGTCTACAATCTGTTCTATTCTATTCTTCTATTATGTGTGTATCTGATGTTCCAGCAAAACTCTACGATTTGAGGCCAGTCAGTCCCTGATAGAGGCTCTTGTTCCTTTGCATTACAAATAGTCCTCAACTTACAACAGTTGAAGATTATAACAACAGTGGAAAAAGCGACTTATGACCCTTTTTCAGACCATTGCAGGTCCCTACGATCATGTGATCAAAACTCAGATGTGTGACAGCTGGTTCCTATTTATGACGGTCGCAGTGTCCCGGAATCACGTGATCCCCTTTTGCGAACTTTGGACGAGCAAAGTCCATGGGGAAGTCAGATTCGTTTAAAAACTGCATTACTGACTGAACATCTGCAGCGATTCACTTAACAACAGTGGCAAAGGTCGTAAAATGGGGCAAGACCCCCTTAACGACTGCCTCGCTTAAATTTTTGGCTCAGTGATGGTCATAAATTGAGGATTATCAGTGTGTAAGCTGGGTTAATAGCCATCCGCAGCAATCCCTATCTCTGTTAATGGCCATGCTGATATTATTATTGTTTAAATGTTTTATATTGCCTGGAGTTGCCTGATGGTGAGATTGCCAGCATATCAATTTAAGGAAGCAACCTGTCAATCTGTCAGTCAATCAGTCATTTACTGGTAGTAATAAAAATAGGCTCAGTGAAGCTAGGCAGTCGGTTTATAAAGGTAGTCATTGACTTACAACCACAATTGAGAGAATAGAAGGGGAACTTATCAAATTTACAGATGACGTCAAACTGGCAGGAGTAGCCAACACCCCAGAAGACAAACTCATGATCCAAAAAGATCTTGACCTACTTGAACAATGGGCCCTATCCAACAAAATGAGTTTCCCTGTGGAGAAAAGCAAAGTCTTACATTTAGGCAGGAAAAACCAAAGGCCTAAAAGTACAGATTGGGCGAGAACTGGCTCAAAAACAGCAACTGCGCGAGGGACCTTGGAGTCCTAGTGGACGATCGCTTGACCGTGAGCCGGCCGTGTGCAGCAGCAAAAATTATTGCAGGTTCAAGTCCCACCAGGCTCAAGGTTGACTCAGCCTTCCATCCTTCCGAGGTAGGTAAAATGAGGACCCAGATTGTTGGGGGCAATAAGCTGACTTTGTAATAATGCCGCTGGGGGGGTGTGAAAGCCCTAATAAGCAGGCATATACATAGAATGAAGCCTATCGCTAAGCACATTGATTTGTGCTTCTTAGATTGTAAGCCGCCCTGAGTCTTCGGAGAAGGGCGGGATATAAATGGGATTAAAATAAAAAAATAAAAAAATAAAACCAAAAAAGCTAATACCATCCTGGGTTGCATAAAGAGAGGCATAGAATCAAGATCACGTGAAATATTAGTACCACTTTATAAAACCCTAGTGAGGCCACACCTGGAACACTGTAGCCAATTCTGGTCACCATATCACAAAAAAGATGTTGAGAGTTTGGAAAAAGTTCAGAGAAGAGCAACTAAGATGATCCAAGGCCTGGAGGCTAAAACATATGAAGAACGGCTGCGGGACTTGGGTCTGGCTAGTATCTAAAGAAAAGAAGGACTAGGGGAGACACGATAGCAGCGTTTCAGTATCTGAGGGGCTGCCACAAGGCAGAGGGGGCCACATTATTCACCAAAGCACCAGAGAGAAGGACGAGAAACAATGGATGGAAACTGATCAAGGAGAGAAGCAACCTGGAATTAAGGAGAAACTTCCTGATAGGACAATTAACCAGTGGAACAGCTGGCCACCAGAAATCGTGGGCGCTCCATCACTGGAGGTTTTTAAGAAGAGACCAGACATTCACCTGTCTGAGATGGTATAGGTTCTCCTGCTTGAGCAGGGGGCTGGACTAGAAGACCTCCAAGGTCCCTTGCATCTCTATTCTTTTCAGAGTCAACAATTTCTATTGCTAAGTGAGATATTTGTTAAGGGAGCTTTCCCCCATTTAGCAACCTTCCTTGCCGCAGTTGTGAAACGAACCACTGCAGTTGTTAAGTTAGTGGCCCGGTTGTCAAGTCAATCTGGCTTCCTCATGGACTTTGGACAGCCCTGCCCTAAACCATAATCAAACCACCTAGCCTGGTTTCACATAACTCACGAAACCAGAAACGTAACTCCTCAAGCATATTGCAATACCGGAAGTCCCCGACTTAACCATTGACTTAGTGACCGCTCAAATTGATTACGGCACCTGAAAAAGTGAATTATGACAGTTTTTCAAACCATTGCAACATCCTCGTGGTCACGTGATCAAAATATAAGACACTTGGCAACTGGTTCATACTTACAACGGTTGCCGTGTCCCAGGGTCACCTGATCAGCTTTTGTGACCTTCCGACAAGCAACGTCGGTGGGGCAAACCCCTAACGACTGTGGCAGGAAGGATCATAAAACAGGACAAAACTCACTCAACAGATGTTTCACTAGGCAGCATAAATTTTGGGCGCAGTTGTGCTCGTATCTCGAGGGCTTAGCTGTATATGAATGCAGGCCCTAGATCTATTGGGTCTTCAAACATGGTCCTTTTGTGACTCGTGGACTTCAACTCCCAGAATTCCTCAGCCAGGCACGCTGAGCCAGCCAGGCACTGCAGCTGCCAAAAAAGCCAACACAGTGCTAGGCTGCATCAACAGAGGGATAGAATCAAGATCATGTGAAGCGTCTTTTTAAACAGAAGATAAAGTTCTGCCCGCAACTTTTTCTGTTGGGAATAATTGTAGACGCTACAGTTGTGGACACTAAGTTGATTTTGAATTTAATTACGGCGGCAAGACTTTTGATAGGCCAATACTGGAAAAAAGAGGAACTGCCGACCCTAGAAGAGTGGACTTTAAAGGTTTCTGACCTGGCAGAGATGGCGAAGATTTCGGCCTATTTGAAAGATCATTCGCAAGAACGTTATATTATGGAATGGAGAAAATGGATTGAGTTTGTCCAGAACAAGTATAGGGTTAAGAAGTTTTATGTAGCATTCGAATAAGTCTTCTTTCGTTTTCTTTTTTTCTTTTTTTAGTTTTTTTTTATATATATTTAATAATGTAGGTTTGTTTTTATCCTATATAAGCTAGAGAGTGATGGATTTTAGAATTTATAGTTGTTAGTATATGGTTGTTTATGATTGCTTTTTTTTTATATATACCTTGTATTTAGCTCTGGGAAGTCGGGGGGGGGAGGGGGGGAGGGGGGGGAGGTAGGGGGGTAGGAGGGAGGGGGGGATACGGGGGGGTGGCGGAGGGAGGAGGGAGGGGAAAGGGGGGGTTTTTTAAAGGGAAACTGTATTTTAAAACTTTTCAATAAAAAAAAAAAAAAGATCATGTGAAGCGTTAATACCACTTTACAACGCCTTGGTAAGGCCACTCTTGGAATACTACATCCGGTTTTGGTCACCACGATGTAAACAAGATGTTGAGACTCTAGAAAGAGGGCAGAGAAGAGCAACCAAGATGATCAGGGGACTGGAGGCTAAACCATATAAGGAACGGTTGCTGGAATTGGGCATGTCTCGTTTAATGAAGAGGGACATGATAGCAGTCTTCCACTATCTCAGGGGCTGCCCCAAAGAAGAGGGAGCCAAGCTCTTCTCCAAAGCGCCCGAAGGCAGGACAAGAAGCAATGGATGGAAGTTCATCAAGGAGAGAAGCAATCTAGAACTAAGGAGAAACTTCCTGACACTTAGAACAATTGACCAGTGGAACAACCTGCCTCCAGAAACTGTGAATGCTCCAACACTGGAAGTTTTTAAGAAGAGACTGGACAGCCATTTGTCTGAAATGGAATAGGGTTTCCTGTTTGAACAGGGGGTTGGACTAGATGACCTCCAAGGTCCCTTCCAACTTTTATTATTATTATTATTATTATTATTATTATTATTGTTGTTGTTGTTGTTATGCCACAAAAGGAGCCATGTTTGAAGACCCCTGCCCTAGATCCTTTACTGGGCTGCTTAAGCGTCTCGCGTGATCACCTTTATTTTCCCAGTTCCAAATACGTCACATGAATATTCATGAATATTGCAGGGCGAAAAGAGGCAACTCAGACCAAAATAGAATCTTGACAACCTTTGAAAGCATTTGCTTTGTGTTCTTCCAAAGTGAGCAATTCGATCCCTCTTTTGGAGCTTGTGACCTTTTAGTTCCACAAAACATCTTTTTTAAAAAAATAATAATAAAAAAAGTAAAAAAAAATAAATCTCTCTATTGGGGGCGAGTGTTTTGCCAGTGAAAAATTGCTGTTGTGTGAACAAGAACGAGCCCCACGCAGTCCGGATTGCGAGAAAAGAGCCAAATTGTGGTCTTCCCAGAGAGATCCTCGCCACATTGCTGAATTCAGCTTTCTCCCCCTCTCCTTCCCCCTGCTTTCAAAATCCAGAACAGTGGTACATATTATGTACACTTTGAGCTTCTGCCCCGGAGACAAATTCCTTGTGTGTCCGATCACACTTGGCCATTCAATAATTCTGTTCCGTTCAGTGTCACGTTTTATGATTGTTTAGGACTTAACATCTATCATGGGCAGGTTCCAATACCAGGTTGTCCTCAGCGACCACAACAGAGCCTCAAACTGTCGTTAGGCAAAAGATGGTTAAGTCAGTGTTGCCCCATTTTACGACCTCCTTTGCCACCGTTATTAAGGGAATCACTGCAATTGTTAAGTTTAGACACGCGGTTGTTAAGCAAATCTGGCTTCCCCATTGACTTTTGCTTGGCAGAAGGTCACACGGACACACGGACACTGCAACCGTCGTAAGTACATCACACCATGCACGCACACAGACACGGGACACACGGACACTGCAACTGTCATAAGTACATCACACACACACACACACACACACACACACACACACGGAGACTGCAACTGTCATAGGTACATCACACACACGCAGACACAGACACACACGGACACTGCAACTGTCATAAGTACATCACACACACACACACACACACACACGGAGACTGCAACCGTCATAGGTACATCACACACACACAGACACACACGGACACTGCAGCCGTCCTAAGTACATGCCACTTGCCAAGCATCTGAATTGATCACGTGACCCTGGGCACGCTGCAGTGGTGATAAGCAGAGAAAAAAGGTCACAAGTCACCTTTTTTCATTCTTGTTGTAACTTCGCAGAGTCACTAAACGAACTGTTGTAAGTCGAGGACTCCCTGAAGAACCTACCCACCTGCTGGGACGGTCAGAGGTGGCCGATGGTGCCGTTTCTTAACGTGTGGTGCCCTTCCTCTTTTTCAGATTGCCCTGGCTAGTTTCTACGAAGATGGTGGCGACGAAGACATCATGACGCTCCCCCAACCCACATCCAGTTCCGTGACGAGAGGCACCGCAGCCAGGTGACCCGCCAGCTTTCTGCCTCTGTGAAAAATCAGGGTTAGATCCAAGGTGCCCAGCCTCCCTCCTCTGCTGGAAAAACTTGGGATTGGGGCGTTGCAGAGCAGAGTCTGCCAGGGATCCCACCAATTCAAAGAAATAGAAATTCCCAATCCCAGGCATTCTGGGAAAATGACGCTCGGAGAGTGAAGGTTCATTCTCCAAGCTTGTGGGTTGGTTCTCCGAACGACTCGTTACCAGGTGAGGTAACATCTTCAGCCGAGTTTAGGTCAGGGGTCCCCAGCCTATGGGCCGTGGCCGACTACCAGGCTGTGGCCTCTTGGCCACCGGGCCGCGTGAGTGGCTGGCCAGTGCACGGAAATGTGCGCACGCGCTCACCCCTCCTCGTACTGGCGCTAGCTGAGCCACGAGCCTGGCGCCAGTGTTAGCCGAGCCTGGCGCCGGCCCTAGCTGAGCCGTGAGTTGCAAGCTCCGTGCTGGCGCTCTCAACCCCATTTGCGGAGCGCGCATGCTCGCGGCCCTGTTCATGTGCAGATGCGCGCAACCACATTTGCGTGCACGTCCACGCGCACATAGAGGTGTCTGCCCCTCCCTTTCCCACCAGTCCCTCAACCCGGAAAGGTCAGAGACCCCTGGTTTTAAGGGGTATCTGTGTCAGTGCTCTTCTGTTTATGAGGGCTTCAAGGGTGGGTGTGTCGAGTGAGGGTCTTGTGGTGGGTCAAGTGTGGGTCATCAGTGAGAGGCTTGGGATGGGTCTTGTGACGAGGAGGTTACATCAGGTCAGGCTCCTTGGGAGGTGAACTGCTGCTGAGAGGGGGGATTGCGCGGGATGGTTATGGGTTGCTGCTGTCTCTGGTTGGCTGTGGGGTTGATTTGGATTCTGGGGGGTGTTTGTAGGCTGGCTGTAGGTTAGTGGTGCTCGCTAAGGACATGACGGCACATGTAGTCCTCAACGACCACCTGAACAACCGCTTCTCTTATTGAATGCAGGCCCGGGCCTCCGAGGCCTAGAACAGACTTCCGGAAGGGGCATCCATGCACTTCCGTCAGGACCATTCTAGGCCTGGGAGGCCTCCTCCAGGCCTCTGAGGCCTAGAATGGACTTCCAGAAGTGGCATCCATGCACTTCCTGCAGGGCCATTCTAGGCCTGGGAGGCCGCCTCCAGGCCTCCGAGTCCTAGAACGGACTTCCGGAAGGGGCATCCATGCACTTCTGGCAAGGCCATTCTAGGCTTGGGAGGCGGCCTCCAGGCCTCAGGCCTAGAACGGACTTCCGGAAGTGGCATCCATGCACTTCCGGCAGGGCCATTCTAGGCCTGGGAGGCCGCCTCCAGGCCTCTGAGGCCTAGAATGGACTTCCGGAAGGGGCATCCATGCACTTCCGGCGGGGCTATTCTAGGCCTGGGAGGCCTCCTCCAGGCCTCTGAGGCCTAGAATGGACTTCTGGAAGTGGCATCCATGCACTTCTGGCGGGGCCATTCTAGGCCTGGGAGGCCTCCTCCAGGCTCGGAGGCCTAGAATGGACTTCCGGAAGTGGCATTCATGCACTTCCAGCGGCGCCATTCTAGGCCTGGGAGGCCTCCTCCAGGCCTCAGGCCTAGAACGGACTTCCGGAAGTGGCATCCATGCACTTTCGGCAGGGCCATTCTAGGCCTGGGAGGTCTCCTCCAGGCCTCCGAGGCCTAGAATGGACTTCCGGAAGCAGTGTGCATTCAGCCGGTTCTCCAAACTCAGCAAAACTAAGCTACCGGTCCCTACCGAACTGGCACAAACCATCTGAATCCCACCACTGAGTTTAGGGCAGGGGTAGGCAACCTCGGCTCTTTTATGACTCGTGGACTTCAACTCCCAGAATTCCTGAGTCAGCATAGCTGTCTCAGGAATTCTGGGAGTTGAAGTCCATGAGTCATAAAAGAGCCGAGGTTGCCTACCCCTGGCTTAGGGGATGTCAGTGTTCTTCTGTTTGTAAGGGCTTCAGGAGTGGGTGCAGCAAGCGAGGATCTTACTACTACTACTACTACTACTACTACTACTACTATTATTATTATTATTATTATTATTATTATTATTATTATTATTATTATTATTATTTTATAGCATACGATACAAAGAAAATACCAAACTAAATAGCAGGAGAGAGAGGGAAGGGGAAAGGGAATAGAAAAGTGGGGGAAAGCAAGGGGGGAAGAAAAAAACAAAGGCCTTGACTTCCGACTTTCTTTGGTGCGGTAAAATAGAATATCAACGTCAAGCCTCAACTTTTTATATATATATATATATATATATATATATATATATATATATATATATATATATATATATATATATATATATATATATAAACCAGCCATTTCGATGACAACAAATCTATATAATCAGGAAAGCCCAAAATCAAAATTTCATTTTTCCCCCCCACACACCTCAAGCACAAAGTCTAGAAGCTGTTTCCACGTAGCAATAAAAGTATTCGCCTTTTTTTTTTCCTTAATCAGTGCAGTCCATTTAGCCATTTCTGCTAGCTGCGTCTTTTTTTTTTTTTTGGCAACCGTTACTCCCTTGTGGGAATCCATACGGTCTTCCATTTCTGAGCGTAGAGTAATCTTGCTGCTGTCAACATATATAACATCAAAGTTCCGTATTTCCCCCCCCCCCCCCCAGATCTCGGTCCATTAGCCCCCCCCGAAGAAAAACCTCCGGTTTTCTTTCTTATAGTCACTTTTAAGAATTTTCTTTTCCAGGCGGTTCCGTTTTTCGTGTGACACCGTCCCAAACCTTTCCGTTTGCTGTTGCAAGTCGGCTTCTTGGGTCACAACCGCACCTTAGTTGTTGCGCTGGGACCTTTTTTTTCCTTTTCATCCTGGCCGGCCCATTACAGTTCAGAGGAGAGAAACCGCACACTGGGGGGAGGCAGCCGACTCATTTGATGTTCCCTTTTGTTTCTCCAGCGACCACAGGGTGACCTCCTTCCGCGATCTCGTTCACGCTCAGGAAGAGGAGGAGGAGGAGGAGGAAGGACAAAGGTTGGTGACTGATCAGACGGAAGGAGGAATTGGGAAAGTCTGAGTGGGTTGTTAAGTCCAGCTATGTGTAGAAGCCATGCCTCCTGGGTGGATAAGGAGAGTCGGATGTAGTCCAGGGGCCGTAAAATGCCTGTCGGCTGCCACCGTATGCTTGCTTGTGTGCTTGGCTATCGTGCGGTGACAGTCTGCCATGAACTCTGGAGAAGAGGGGGGGGGGGAAATGCTTGAGGGGAAAGTGAAAGTAACGGCTGCATCCCCCAGCGATGCTGCCTCAAGGTCAGGGCTTTTCAACCTTTTCACCCATTGTAGCACTTTTTCAACTTTCTCGAAGCTTTGTTTGCTGGTTCGTTTGTTGATTTGATTTCTGCAAAAACCTTTTTAAACAGCCAGGGGCATTAAAGGAGCTGCCTCAGCGGGTTCGGTTTTGCAGTGGCCGTGCTTCCGAAGTCGGAGGAGGACTTCCCCCCCCTCCCGGGGGAATCCTCAAGCCGCTTTCTCTTTGCTTCAGGTTTTATGCTGGTGGCTCAGAGCGAAGCGGTCAGCAGATTGTTGGCCCGCCAAGGAAGAAGAGTTCGAATGAGCTGGTGGAGGACCTGTTCCGGGGGGCCAAAGAACACGGGGCGGTGGCTGTCGACAGGACAGCGAAGAGTCCCGGGGAAGGCAGCAGGCCAAAGGTGAGCCAGAGGGCTTTGGTCAAAGTCTGCCTGGGTGGGCAGGCGGATGGATTTGCTTTCAAGTGGCCTTAAGGATGCCCTCAGTCAATTGTGGCGCAGAGGGAGGGGGTGGCTGGGGTGCTGGGGGCTCTCTGAGCTTGGTGGCTTTCTGGCAGACGTTTCATGACCCAAACTAGGTAGCATCCTCAGTGCTAGAAGGGAGGAGGAGGAGGAGGAGGAAGACGACTGTGGGGTCCTTGGTATTCTCTATAAGATGGAGGGTTTGTTGTCACTGTGAGTTGGGGGTGGGGGCACGAAGGGAGGCTCAGCCAATCTCAATGTATACATGGTTGTACTTTGACAATAAAGGTTCACTCATTCATTCATGACCCAACTAAGTAACATCATCAATGCTAAAAGGGACTGTGGGTTAGGAGGAGGAGGAGGAGGAGGAGGAGGAGGAGGACTGTGGGGTCCTTGGTGCTCTCTGAGCTTGGTCGTTTTCTTGCAGAAATTTCATGACCCAATTAGGGAACATCCTCAGTGCTAGAAGGGAGGAGGAGGAGGAGAAAGAGGAGGAGGACTGTGGGGTCCTTGGTGCTCTCTGAGCTTGGTGGCTTTCTTGCAGATGTTTTATGATGCAACTAGGGAACATCATCAGTGCTAGAAGGGAGGAGGAGGAGGAGGAGGAAGAAGGAAGGAAGGCAAAAAAGGACTGTGGGGTCCTTGGTGCTCTCTGAGCTTGGTGGCTTTCTTGCAGATGTTTTATGATGCAACTAGGGAACATCATCAGTGCTAGAAGGGAGGAGGAGGAGGAGGAGGAAGAAGGAAGGAAGGAAGGCAAAAAAGGACTGTGGGGTCCTTGGTGCTCTCTGAGCTTGGTTGGTTTCTTGCAGATCTTTCATGACCCAGCTAGGTAACATCATCAGTACTAGAAGGGAGGAGGAGGAGGAGGACTGTGGGGGGTCCTTGGTGCTTTAACCCTAACATCATCCTTGCTAAAACGGAGGGGTTGGAGGGAGGAGGAGGAGGAGGAGGAGGAGGAAGAAGGACTGTGGGGTCCTTGGTGCTCTCTCAGCTTGGTGGTTTTCTGGCAGACATTTCATTTCCCAGCGAAATAACGTAATTGGTACTAGAAGAGGGGGGTTCTCTGTCTATATACGGTGGTAGGGCTGTGGTTTCCCCCCCCCCCCAGGTAATTCCTTGATTCGGTTATTGTTTTCTGCTTGTGTGTTTGTCTGGTGTTAATCCACGCTTGTCTGCATTTCTCTTTCTGTGGAAGCCTTGATGTTCTCTTGAGCTTGGTTGTTTCGTTGCAGACGTTCTGTGACCCAACTAGGTAACGCCATCAGTGCTAGAAAGGAGTGGGGTTTGCAGAATGGAGGAGGAGGAGGAGGAGGAGAAAGAGGAGGGAGGGAGAGAAGAGGAGGAAGGCTGAGTTTGGTTGTTTTCTTGGAAACGTTTTATTACCCAACTAGGGAACATCGTCAGTGCTAGAAGGGAGGGGGGTTTGTGGAGGAGGAGGAGGAGGAGGAGGAGGAGGAGGAGGAGGAAGAGGAGGAGGATAGTTGGGTCCTTGGTGCTTTCTGAGTTTGGTGGCTTTCTTGCAGACATTTCAGCACCCAGATAGGTAACGTCATCAGTGCTAGAAGGGAGTGGGATTCTGGAGGAGGGGAAGGAGGAGGAGGAGGAGGAGGAGGAGGACAAAGACTGGGGAGGAGGAGGAGGAGGAGGAGGAAGACGAACACGGAGGAGGAGGAGGAGGAGGACCGTGGTATTCTGAACTTGGCTGCTTTCTTGCACATTTCATACCCAACAGGTGGACTTCAGCTCCCAGAATTCCTCAGCCAGCATGGCTATCTTGGGAATTCTGGGAACTGAAGTCTATAAAAACCTTAAAAGTCGCCAAGTTTGGAGACCCCCGAGTTAGAGGAGTAGGGAAGCATTGGTCACTGTGCATTTCATCTATAATCTGTCTCCTCTGAACGTGGCTAGGATAAAAAAAAAAACAAATCAAGGTACTTCTAAGAAAAGTTTACCAAATCCCTGGTATTTTGGAATTCATGTTACTTAATCCTTAACGTGGAGGCTGGGAGATCTGAAAGAAGATTGCTTAGCCCTACGTTAAAAAAAAAAAACCACCAAAAACCTTTCCGATCGGATGGAGGAAGTTTAAATGAAGGCTGATAAAAGCTTTATACAGCATCTGGGCTTCGTGCAGAAGAACTGGGCAAGCCCCCCCCCCTTATTTTCCCCCTCTCCCTTGCAGCCCTTTGCCGGAGGGGGGTACCGCTTGGGCGCTGCACCCGAGGAAGAGTCCGCTTACGTGGCGGGAGAAATGAGGCCGAACGCTGCCCAGGATGTGAGTATTTCAGGCCTCGAACTGGATCTGGGGCTGCCGCACGGAAGAGGTCAGATCGAATCTTTATCAGGGTCCAAGACCAGCATAGTTCCCAAACTTAAAATTTGGTGGAATTTTTGATTCCTTCAAGATAAGGTGGGGTTAGGAAGTGGTCAGTCACTGTTCAGGCCTGGGGAAATTTTTTGGATTTTGGAAAATTAGGAAGGCCTGGATCGGTACAAGAAGGCTGCAGATGTTCAGCTAGACCAGGGGTCAGCAACCTGAAACAGTGAAAGAGCCACTCGGAACCGGTTCCCTCACAAAAGGAAAAACTGGGAGCCGCAAAAAAATGTGTGTGCATGCGCGTACATGCGCACATGTACAGGGTTTGAAGAGTGGAGCCAAGGCGAGATATGCACCTACCCTGCATATTTGAATTGATTGGTTGAACTTTTTTAGTCCCACTTTTTTTGGGGGGGGGACTACACATAGCAGAGGACTGGGAGCCGCAGGAGACGGCTGAAAGAGCCGCATGCGGCTCTGGAGCCGCGGGTTGCAGACCTGTGAGCTAGACCTTCCTTCCTTCCCCTTCCCTTCCCTTCCCTTCCCTTCCCTTCCCTTCCCTTCCCTTCCTTCCTTCCCTTCCTTCCTTCCCATTTTTTCTTCCTTCCTTCCCTCCTTCCTTCTTCCCATTTTCCTTCCTTCCTTCCTTCCTTCCTTCCTTCCTTCCTTCCTTCCTTCCTTCCTTCCTTCCCCTTCCCATTTTTTCTTCCTTCCCTTCTCCTTCCCATTTTCCTCCCTCTTTCTTTCTTTCTTTCTTTCTTTCTTTCTTTCTTTCTTTCTTTCTTTCTTTCTTTCTTTCTTTCTTTCTTTCTTTCTTTCTTTCTTTTCTCTCTCTCTCTCTCTCCTTCCTTCCTTCCTTCCTTCCTTCCTTCCTTCCTTCCTTCCCTACCTAACTACCTACCTAATTACCTAAACCAATGCCACCTCTTGAGGGAGCTGCATTGCCTGCGGATTTGCTCCAGGGTCCAGTTCCAGGTGCTGGTTGTCCACTTTCAAGTCCTCCATGGCTTCAGGCTAGATTATTTGAAGGACGGTTTTTTCCCAGCGACCTCCACCCTACCCATCAGAGCAGGGAAGCAGGATGTGCCTTAAGGAGGTCCGTCTGGTGATACCAAGAAGAAGGGCCGCCTCAGTGGTGGCTCCCTCCTTGTGGAACATCATCCCTGCAGAGAGGATTTGCCCCCATTTTGATACTCTTGCAAAAGACCTGGTTCTGCCAGTGATCCTGGAAGCCCAGGATGATACAGAGCCCATCAAGTGGATGGTTGACTGTCAACACCAGTGTGTGTTTGTGTGTGTGTTGGGGGGGGATTTATTGGGGATTGTATTTGGGGTTTAATGTCTGTAAGCCGCCCAGAGTCACTGAGAGTGACTTGGGTGGTCATATTTGTCAAGGTATTGATATAACAGCTAACCAGCTTATGTAATGTAAGATATAAGATGTAATGATAGGAATGACTCAGCAGGGTCTGCGTCTCTTTAAGAGCCTTTGTATAAAGGTAACTGGTTTGTTGGATCCTGCTGTATTAGCACGTGTGTGTATATTGTTTCTGGTGTATGATATTGTAGATAGTGTAAGATAAACCACCGTTTACTATGTTTACTCCTGGGTTATCTTGCGCAATAAGGCTGTGCACGCTATCAGTCAATCAGAACGCAGTATTGCAGGCTAACTCTGCCAATTGCTAGGAGTTCGATTCTCACCAGCTCAAGGCAGACTCAGCCTTCCGTCCTTCCGAGGTCGGTAAAATGAGGACCCAGATTGTTGGGGTGGGTGGGAGCAAGAGACCTACTCTGTAAAACGCTCAGAGAGGACCGTAAAGCCCTGCGAAGCGGTAGGTAAGTCTTAAGCGCTCTCGCTAATCCATCCGTCTGCCTTTCGTAGGTTCACGTGGTGTTGAAGCTGTGGAAAAGCGGATTCAGCCTAAACAGTGGCGAGCTGAGGAGCTATCAAGATCCTTCCAACTCTCAGTTCTTGGAATCCATCCGTCGGGGGTAATAATTCTGCCTTGGAAAGAATCTGACCCTGAACTTGCACCGGGCCTCGTCAGATGCTCAGATCTGACCTTCCTGGGAACTCTGTTTGTCCGGAAAAGGGAATGGGAAGACTCCCAGGTTGACACATTTGGGGAAAGGTGGGGAGGGGGTCTTCTCCCAACGGGCACTCCATGCTTTTTCTTCCTTGTAGAGAAGTCCCAGCCGAGCTACGTCGGTTGGCCCGCGGCGGGCAGGTGAATCTGGATCTGGAGGACCACCGCGACGAGGATTTTGTGAAGTCCCGGGGCACCTTCAGGGCTTTCACCGGAGAAGGCCAGAAGCTGGGCAGGTAAGCCAGCAGGATATTTAGAAACAGGTAGTCCTCGGCACAGGGCCACAGTTGAGCCCAGAGTTTCTCTTGTGAAGTGAAACGTTCGTTAAGTGAGTTTTGCCCCACTTGAACGACCTGAGCCGGTTGTGTGCAGCAGCAGCAGCCACCAAAAAAGCTAACGCAGTCCTAGGTTGCATAAACAGAGGCACAGAATCAAGATCACGCCAAGTATTAGTACCGCTTTATAAAACCCTAGTGAGGCCACACCTGGAACAGTGCGGCCAATTTTGCTCACCATAGAAACAAAAAAGATGTTGAGAGTTTGGAAAAAATAATCCAGAGAAGAGCAACTGAGATGATCCAAGGCCTGGAGACCAAAACGTACGAAGAACAGCTGCGGGACTTGGGTTTGGCTAGTCTAGAGAAAAGAAGAAATAGGGGGGACATGATAGCAGCGTTCCAGTATTTGGGGGGCTGCCACAAGGCAGAGGAGTGGGTCACGTTATTCTCCCAAGTATCAAGAGTGAAGGACAAGAAACAACGGTTGGAAACTGATCAAGGCGAGAAGCAACCTGGAATTAAGGAGAAACTTCCTGACAGTGAGGACAATCAACCAGTGGAACAGCCTGCCACCAGAAATCGTGGGCACTCCATCACTGGAGGTTTTCAAGAAGAGACTGGACAGCCACTTGCCTGAATTGGTATATGTTCTCCTGCTTAAGTGGGGGGATGGACTAGAAGACCTCCAAGGTCCCTTCCAGCTCTATTCAATTCTAAATATGAGTCAGGTGCCCAGTGTCCGAATTTTGATAATGTGAATGGTGCAAGTGTAAAAAATGGTCCCAAGTCACTTTTTCAATACCGTTGTAACTTTGAACAGTCATTAAATGAATTGTTGTAAGTCGGGGACTATCTGTACTTCCTTCACAGGAAAAAAAAACCCAGTGAGTTCTATTCCCACTTCAGGCATGAAAGCCAGCTGGGTGACTATGGGCCAATCACCAGGAGACAGTGAGTTCTAGTTCCGCCTTAGGCATGAAAGCCAGCTGGGTGACTATGGGCCAATGACCAGGAGACAGTGAGTTCTAGTCTTGCCTTAGGCATGAAAACTGGCTTGGTGACTATGAGCCAATCAGCAGGAGACAGTGAGTTCTAATCCTGCCTTAGGCATGAAAACTGGCTTGGTGACTATGAGCCAATCACCAGGAGAAGGTGAGTTCTAGTCCTGCCTTAGGCATGAAAGCCAGCTGGGTGACTATGGGCCAATCACCAGGAGACAGTGAGTTCTAATCCTGCCTTAGCCATGAAAACTGGCTTGGTGACTATGAGCCAATCAGCAGGAGACAGTGAGTTCTAATCCTGCCTTAGGCATGAAAAGTGGATGGGTGACTATGAGCCAATCACCAGGAGACAGTGAGTTCTAGTTCCGCCTTAGCCATGAAAGCCAGCTGGGTGACTATGGGCCAATGACCAGGAGACAGTGAGTTCTAGTCTTGCCTTAGCCATGAAAACTGGCTTGGTGACTATGAGCCAATCAGGAGGAGACAGTGAGTTCTAATCCTGCCTTAGGCATGAAAACCGGCTGGGTGACTATGGGCCAATCGCCAGGAGACAGTGAGTTCTAGTCCCGCCTTAGGCATGAAAGACAGCTGGGTGACTGGGCCAGTCCTTCTCTCTGCCCAACCCACCTCACAGGGTTGTTGTGGGGAAAATAGGAGGAGGAAGTTCTGTTGGAGACGGTTGCTGCCTTGAGGTATTTATAAAGATAATAAAAGGCGGGATACAAAGAAATAAATAATAAAAAGTTTTTTCTTCTCTCACAATCCATCCTCCGTGCTTTAATTTGAGCTGGGGCGGTTCATTAGCCTCCGAGTTCAGCGAGGGAGCTTTGCCGTTCCCAGCTGACCTTTTCCGCCAAGGGCTCAAAAGGCATTTTTTGGCGAAGCAGACTCGCCCTCAGGGTCCCCTTTCCTCTGCTTTGGCCCCAGCACCGCCCCCCAAGTGATGGGGTCCAGCTCGCCCTCGCAGGAGGCGGAAAACGAAGCCAAAGCCCGCTCCCTGATCACCATCGACGAGACGGAGCCCACCACCAACATCCAGATCCGGCTCGCAGACGGAGGGCGCCTGGTGCAGAAATTCAACCACAGTCACAGGTAGGGGCGGGGGAGGAGGAGGGGGGCAAAGGGGGAGGGATTGGGCCAGCCAAAACCTGCAGTCGATGCTGGATGTGAACTTCCAGCAGTATAGGCAGTCCTCGCTTTACGACAGTTCATTTAGGCATGAAAGCCAACTGGGTGACTTTGGGCTGATCCCCAGGAGACGATGAGTTCTAGTCCCGCCTTACTTATGAAAGCCATCTTGGTGACTTTGGGCCAATCCCCAGGAGACGGAGAGTTCTAGTCCCACCTTAGTTATGGTGATGTTGGGCCAATCCCCAGGAGACGATAAGTTCTAGTGCCGCCTTAGTTATGTTGATGTTGGGCCAATCCCCAGGAGACGATAAGTTCTAGTCCCGCCTTAGTTATGGTGATGTTGGGCCAATCCCTAGGAGACGATAAGTTCTAGTCCCGCCTTAGTTATGCTGACTTTGGGCCAATCCCCAGGAGACAGTGAGTTCTAGTCCCGCCTTAGTTATGCTGACTTTGGGCCAATCCCCAGGAGACAGTGAGTTCTAGTCCCGCCTTAGTTATGCTGACTTTGGGCCAATCCCCAGGAGACGGTGAGTTCTAGTCCCGCCTTAGTTATGCTGACTTTGGGCCAATCCCCAGGAGACGG
Organism: Vipera latastei; assembly: GCA_024294585.1. Taxonomy (NCBI): domain Eukaryota; kingdom Metazoa; phylum Chordata; class Lepidosauria; order Squamata; family Viperidae; genus Vipera; species Vipera latastei. The sequence goes on from CM044356.1 coordinate 3,382,541, forward strand.
TGAGTTCTAGTCCCGCCTTAGTTATGCTGACTTTGGGCCAATCCCCAGGAGACGGTGAGTTCTAGTCCCGCCTTAGACATGCAGGTCAGCTGGGTGACTTTGGGCCAATCCCCAGGAAACGATAAATTCTAGTCCCACCTTAGAGATGAACACTGGCTGAGTGACTTTGGGCCAATCCCCAGGAGACGAGTTCTAGTCCCGCCTTAGACACGAAGGTCACCAGTCACATCCTCTCGCCCAACCCGCCTCACAGGGTGGTTGTTGTGGGGAAAATAGGAAGAGGGACTGTTAGGCGTTCTTGGTTAAAAGAATAAAAAGTGGGATACTGATCAACGTGAACGGAAAGCGAGGGTGCCCCTCTTTCCTCTGGGCAGGATCCGTGACATCCGGCTGTTCATCGTGGACGCCCGGCCGGCTATGGCGGCCACGGGCTTCGTCCTCATGACCACCTTCCCCAACAAGGAGCTTTCGGATGAGGACCAGACCCTGAAGGACGCCAACCTCCTGAACGCTGTCATCGTCCAGCGGTTCGTATAAGGGGAAGCCCGCCCGCCGGTCCACATCGCGTCACTCTCTGTCTTTGCGTGGTTCACTGTCCCCCGCCGTGGAAAGGTGGCCACCAGGTGATCACGCCAGTTTCCCACCTCTCGGGTGGCGAATCCCCGTAGCTCTTCTTATTTTTTTTTTTCTTCCTCCTCCTTCTTCTGTGCTGATCGACGGACTTGGACGAAAGAAACGAAATTACCAAACCCGAGACTGTTTTTTTTCTGTTTCCCGGTGTGCCTGCCGGAGCCAGGTGACAGTTTGGAAGTTGGGAGCGCGAAGGGAGGTGGTGGGGGTGTCGGAGTCTCTTCTGAGTCCTGTTTCGGAGTGGGTGCCCCCCTCTCATTCTTCCTTCTCTTTTGGTGTATTAAAAAAAGTGAACCCCAAACTGGGACTCCCCCCCCTCCCCCATCATCAGTCAAATCCCGTTTCTCAAACTGGTCAACTTTTAAGAAGGGTGGACTTCAACTCCCAGAATTCCCCAGCCAGCATAGCTGGCTGGGGAATTCTGGGAGTTAAAGTCCACCCGCCTTAAAAATGGGCAAGGTTGAGAAACATTGTTGTAAACGGGGATTGTCAAGTTTTCCCCTTCCTAAAGAGGCTAAAATCTCTTCCTCCTCCCTTCCAACCCTCTTTTTTTTTTTTAAAAAAAAAATCCTCCTTCACCCCCAAAAAGTTTGGGTCACGACACACACGAGGCTGCGCAGGGCTCCGTGGCTGCACTTTTGCACGTTCCATGCCACGTGCAAAGGAACCTTTATGAATTGGGTCTGGCCTTTGGGCAAACAGGTTCATTCAATTGTGGGGGGGGGGGGGCTTCAGGAAGTTCACAAAGGAGGGGGCGCACTATGATGGTCTGTCTGTCTAACCAGAACCCGGCTGTTTTGAGAATTGGATGCAGTTGCCCGATCTGCCGTTCGTGGCGGTCACTCCTTCCCCCCTGCCTTCACGAACGCAATTTTTTATTTTGTTTTGTTTTGTTTTATTTTATTATTTTATTATTTTATTTTATTTTATTTATTTTATTTTATTATTTTATTTTATTTATTTTATTTTATTTTATTTTATTGTTTTATTTTATTATTTTATTTTATTATTTTATTTTATTATTTTATTTTATTTTATTTTATTTTATTTTATTATTTTATTTTTATTTTATTTTATTATTTTATTTTATTTTATTATTTTATTTTATTTTATTTTATTATTTTATTTTATTATTTTATTTTATTTTATTTTATTATTTTATTTTATTTTATTATTTTATTTTATTTTATTTTATTTTATTTTATTTTATTTTTTATTCCTTTGGGGATCATACGCAGTCAATCCCCCTTATAGCTTGGTCTCCCTATAGCTCTTCTTGTCTATGGGGGGGGGTGTCACATTGGGGAGGAAATGGGGGGCGGGGGGCCCCAGAAAAATCTGATGTTGCTTTCAAACCAGGGATGTGTCACCTGGCCAGGTTTTTTTTTTCTTTGTTAAGACATCGCTGGATGGTTCAGAAAAAGGGTGGGGGTTTTCTGCCCCCGCCCCACCTCAGCTAACGGAGTCCGCACGTTACCGATGGCGAATTCTGTAAATTATTGTATGTGTGCATTAAAAAAGGAAAAAAAATGTCCAAACCGACCTTAGGACAATTGGCCTCTGTCCCCTTTCTAACCCAAAGCACAGCACTTTCCCCCCCACACACACACGGGGTGGGTGGGGAGTGGGGGTGGGGGTGGGCAACAAGAAATATCGAGATGGCGGCGACGGAGGAAGCCAGGGTTACACCGTGAGGAGAAGAGGAGGAAGAGAGGTGGAGAGGGAAAGATGAAGTCGTAGAAAAAAAGTGTGTGTGTGTGTGGGGGGGTAAAGACTGGAGAGGGGAAAAGGAGAGGAAAGATTGGAGAAATTAGGAGGAAAATGCCAACCAAGGGCAGTGGCCTGCAGCGAACGTGGCCTGCTGGGGGAAGCCCAGCTGGGCCCGAGAGGCCCAGCCAAGAGACCAGAGGCCCATCGAAGTGAGTGTGGTAAGCGGAGAGGCGAACCGACTGCGGGCAGCAAAATGAACGGGCGGAGTAGGGTCTCCTGCTTGGGCAGGGGGTTGGACTAGATGACCTCCAAGGTCCCTTCCAACTCTGTTATTCTATTCTATTCTATTCCATTCCATTCCATTCCATTCCATTCCATTCCATTCCATTCCATTCCATTTTCTTATTCTCTATTCTATTCTATTATATTCTACTCTATTCTCATTCCATTCCATTCTATTCGATTCCATATTTTCTATTCTATTCTATTCTATTCTATTCTATTCTATTCTATTCTATTCTATTCTATTCTATTCTATTCTATTCTATTCCATTCCATTCCATTCCATTCCATTCCATTCCATTCCATTCCATTCCATTCCATATTTCTATTCTACTCCACTCCACTCCCTTCCCTTATTCTATTCTATTCTATTCTATTCTATTCTATTCTATTCTATTCTATTCTATTCTATTCTCTATTTTTATTCTTATTCTTATCCTTATTCTCTTCTCTTCTCTTCTATTCTACTTACTCCATTCCATTCCTCTCTCTATTCTATTCTATTATTCTATTCTATTCTATTCTATTCTATTCTATTCTATTCTATTCTATTCTATTCTATTCTATTCTATTCTATTCTTTACAAATCCAACTCCATTCTCAGTAAAGATTCTATTCTATTCTATTCTATTCTATTCTATTCTATTCTATTCTATTCTATTCTATTCTATTCTATTCCATATTCCATATTCCATATTCTGTTCTATTCTATTCCATTCCATTTTCTTATTCTCTTCTCTTGTGTTCTCTTCTTACTATTCCATTCCATTCCATTCCATTCCATTCCATTCCATTCCATTCTCTATTCCTATTCCTATTCCTATTCCTATTCTATTCTATTCTATTCTATTCTATTCTATTCTATTCTATTCTATTCTATTCTATTCTATTCTATTCTATTCTATTCATTCTCTATTCTATTCTATTCTATTCTATTCTATTCTATTCTATTCTATTCATTCTCTATTCTATTCTATTCTATTCTATTCTATTCATTCTCTATTCTATTCTATTCTATTCTATTCTATTCTATTCTATTCTATTCTATTCTATTCTATTCTATTCTATTCTATTCTATTCTATTCCATTCCATTCCATTCCATTCCATTCCATTCCATTCCATTCCATTCCATTCCATTCCATTCCATTCCATATTTCTATTCTACTCCACTCCACTCCACTCCCTTCCCTTCCCTTATTCTATTCTATTCTATTCTATTCTATTCTATTCTATTCTATTCTATTCTATTCTATTCTATTCTATTCCATTCCATTCCATTCCATTCCATTCCATTCCATTCCATTCCATTCCATTCCATATTTCTATTCTACTCCACTCCACTCCACTCCACTCCCTTCCCTTCCCTTATTCTATTCTATTCTATTCTATTCTATTCTATTCTATTCTATTCTATTCTATTCTATTCTATTCTATTCTATTCTATTCTATTCTATTCTATTCTATTCTCTATTTTTATTCTTATTCTTATCCTTATTCTCTTCTCCTCTTCTCTTCTATTCTAACTCCATTCCATTCCTCTCTATATTCTATTCTATTCTATTCTATTCTATTCTATTCTATTCTATTCTATTCTATTCTATTCTATTCTATTCTATTCTACTCTACTCTACTCTACTCTACTCTACTCTACTCTACTCTACTCTACTCTACTCTATTCTATTCTATTCTATTCCATATTCTGTTGTATTCTATTCTATTCCATTCCATTAACTATTTCTATTCTACATTTCTATTCTATTTCTGGGCAGAGGGAGGGGAAAATATGGATGGAAAATCCTTTACGTAGCTTGGTGTGAGTTAGCAATAGTGCTGGGAAAATAAACTGTATGCTTTTTGGGAGGATTTTATTAGTTACAGAAGGGAGCAATAATTCAAGTAGAAGCCTAGTGCCCCAAGGAATTGATGGGCTGAAAGATCCCTTAATTAAGGGTATAAGGGCGCTCCATCACTGGAGCTTTTCAAGAAGAGGCTAGAGACAATCACCTGTCTGGAATGGTATACGTTCTCCTGCTTGAGCGGGGGGGGGGGGGGCTAGACTAGAAGACCTCCAAGGTCCCTTCCAGCTCTACTCTATTCTATTCATCTTAAAGTAACCAAGGTTCAGAAACACTGCAGTAGAGCAAGATGCTGGATAGGGACCAGCACTGTGACGTCCGCCCGTCTTTGCTGTGTGGGCGCGATCCGGCCCTCCATCCATCCTCTTAACGCAGCAGGATGTCTATACTGGAAGGAAGGGAATCTAATAATAATCAGCATAGAGCTGGAAGGCACTGAGGAACAAGGTAGATTTAAACCTGGATCTATTGCCCCTGAATGCGGCAACACCATCGTGGGGAAAAAAGCCCAGCCGTTTTTAAACGAAAAATGAAGGTAGGTTAAATATTTGCAGGTGGTCCTCAACTTACGATTGAGCCCCAAATTTTTGTTGCTAACCGAGACATTTCTTAAAGTGAATGTTACCCCCTTTTACGATCTTATCTGCCACGATTCTGAAGTGCATCACTGCCGTTATTAAGTCAGTAACACAGTTGTTAAGTGAATCCAGCTTTCCCCCTTGGCTTTGCTTGTTGGAAGGTCGCAAAAGGGGATCGCGTGACACCCCTGTGAAGATCTGACCTGGAAAGTTAACACAACCCAGGTGGCTAGAAAGGCCCAACAGAGGCTTCACTTTCTTAGGATCTTGCGGAAGAACAGGGTAGAACAACGGCTAATTGACCCTCTTTTACCGGTCTACCATAGAGAGCGTCCTCTCGTATGGTATTGTGGTTTGGTATGCTGGTCTGACAGCCGCGGACAGGAAAGTATTGCAGAGGGTAGTGAGCACAGCACAAGACATTGTGGGCTGTTCCCTGACACCACTGGATGACCTCGCCAGGGCTCGTTGCCTTGGAAGAGTGAGGAAGATTCTCAGGGATGACTCACACCCTGGACGGTATCTCTTTACTCTCCTACCATCCGGTAGGAGATATAGGAATATAGCCAGCCGTACCAACAGGCTGAAAAATAGCTTTTATCCGTGGGCTGTTAGGCTTTTAAATGGGACATAATCTTATGCAGAATTGACTTGGGAGGCCGGTGTGTGGTGTAGTTGGTTCACATGGTGTGGTGGGATGGAGGGTTTGTTGTCACTGGGTGTTGGGGGGAGAGAGCACAGGGGGAGGCTCAGCTAATCTCAGTGTACACATGTACTTTGACAATAAAGGTTTATTATTATTATTATTATTAATCCAGCTTTCCCCGTTGGCTTTGCTTGTTGGAAGGTCGCAAAAGGGGATCGCGTGACAGCCCCCCCGCACTCTGCGACCGTCATAACTATGAGTCAGTTGTCAGGCGTCTGGATTTTGATCACGTGACCCCGGGGAGGCTGCGACCGTTGTGTGAAAAACGGCCATGTCAGTTTTCCCAGGGTTGTCGTAACTCTGAATGGTCGCTAAACGAGCTGTTGTAAGTTGAGGACTACCTGTATTTTTCACCTGTCCAGCCTCTCCTTTTTTGTCTCTCTGTCTCTCTTTGCAAAGGTATTAACCACTGGCAAGCTTTGCCAAGGAGAAGGCGGGTCTGTTTCAGATTCCAGAAGTGACGGCAAACCTTTTAGAGACCGAGTGCCCAAACTGCAACCCAAAACCCACTTATTTATCGCAAAGTGCCAACACAGCAATTTAATCTGAATACTGAGGTTTTAGTTTAGGGAAAAAAAACAACTCGTTCTTTAACATCTTTTGTCTTAAATGAAAAACACAATAACAAAGCTTTGAATGATACAACTTTTTACTGAAAAGTAAAAGTTTGCATTTGGCATGCTTTTGAACAATTAATGTGATGTTTGCTGTTGTATGCATGCTGGTATTTTGTCTAACCTTGGCTCATACTTTGTAAGTCTGAGAGCAACACATGCAGCACTCAGGTCATCTGTCAGTCTGTTTCTGGTGTCAGATTTGATATAATTCAAAGGTGAAAACAGCGCGCTCACTCCAGAGGCTTGTTTTGGCTAGGAAGGGGCTGGAGAAATGGCTCTTTCCTACAAAAACGTAGCCAAAGAGAGAGGCGCGCGTGCCCACAGAGAGGGCTCCGAGTGCCCCCTCTAGCACGCGTGCCATAGGTTCGCCACCACTGAGCTTGAATATGGAAAAGTGATAGCTTAGGATAAGAGAAAATTCCTTTAAGCCCAATTAAAGAGGCCAGTCCTTGATTGAGCACCGAGGTCTCCAAACTTGGCAACTTTAAGACTTGTGGAGTTCAATTCAGAAGAATGCAGCCGCGCGAGTTGTGATGGGGGTCTCCCGATACTCCCATGTAACGCCTCTTCTCCGCAAGCTGCATTGGCTTCCAGTTGCCCTCCGGGTGAGATTCAAGGTGCTGGTGATGACCTATAAAGTCCTAAATGGCTTGGGTCCGGACTATCTTTGGGAGCTCCTGCAGCCAGCATCAACTTCCCATCGTCCTGTGCGCTCCCACAGGGAGGGCCTCCTCAGCATCCCGCCGGTCAGGGAGTGCCGGCGGGCGATCCCCACGGGGAGAGCGTTCTTGGTGGGCGGGCCTGCCCTATGGAATCAACTGCCTGTGGAACTCCGGATCGCCCCTGACCTTCGCTCGTTTTGCCGGGACCTGAAAACCTGGCTATTTGAGTTAGCCGGCCTGGACTGAGGGATTTTAAGGTTTTAAATTTTAAATTTTAAACTCTTTTGGGGCTATTAATTTAATTTTATTTTAATTTGTACATTGCACTGTTTTAATTTGCCCTGTAAACCGCCCTGAGTCCCTCGGGAAAAGGGCGGTATATAAATCTAAACAAATAAATAAATAAATAAATTCCCAGAGAGTTCCCTGGGAGTTGGAAGTCCGCAAATTCTGGCAGTTGAAGTCCACCAATCTTAAAGTTGCCAAGCTTGAAAAACAGTACAGGCTGGCCTTGACTTACGACTCTTCATTTAGTGACCCTTCAAACTTACAACGGCACCGGAAAAAGGGACTTATGACCGTTTTCCACACTTAACGACCACTGCAGCCTCCCCATGGGTCACCTGATTTACATTCCACCGGTTCATATTTACGACGGTTTCAGTATCCTGTGATCCCCTTTTGCGACCTGACAAGCGGAGTCACAGAGGAAGCCAGATTCGCTTAACGACCGTGCGACTAATTTAACGACTGCGGCGATTTGCTTCACAAATGTGGCAAAAAAAGGGGCGAAATGGGGCAAAGCTCATTTAACACATGTCTCACTTAACGACACCAGTTTCTGGGCTCAGTTGTGCTCGTAAGTCGAGGACTTACCTGTATTAGCATGAATTGTTTCGGGGTGATTTCCCAGGATTTTGAGGCTGATCCACAACTCTATTGAAAAAATACATGGCGATCATGTGACCCCCCGGGACACGGCAACTGTCCTAAGTAGCTGCCCGTTGCCCAGCCTCTGAATTTCGATCACGTGAACATGGCGCTGCAGCAGTTTTAAGCGTCGAAAGTGGTCAAGTATTGGAGGAGGGTGGTGATAGAGTGAAGCAGACGTAACTTCTAAGATGAACTAAACTTATTTTAGTTCTGATGTGTAAGTCTTGATTTCTGGGTCAATTTCGTTGTTAACTTGGAAACGCTTCACGACCCAACTAGATAACCGAACTACAACCAGTTTGGTCTGGCGGTTATGGCACCAGGCGGGGAAGTAGGAGACCATGAGTTCAGCTCTGGCTTAGCAGAAAAGTAGGCTGGGTGACTTTGGACCAATCACCAGGAGACGGTGAGTTCTAGTCCCACTTTAGGCATGAAAACTGGCTGGCTGACTTTGGGCCAATCCCCAGGAGACGGTGAGTTCTAGTCCCGCCTTAGGCATGAAAGCTGGCTGGCTGACTTTGGGCCAATCACCAGGAGACGTTCGTTCTAGTCCCGTTTTAGGCTGGCTGATTTTGGGCCAATCCCCGGAGATGTGAGTTCTAGTCCCGCCTTAGGTCTGAAAGCTGGCTGGGTGACTTGGCCAATCCCCGGAGACATGAGTTCTAGTCCCGCCTTAGGCATGAAAGCCGGCTGGGTGACTTTGGGCCAATCCCCAGGAGACGGTGAGTTCTAGTCCCGCCTTAGGCATGAAAGCTGGCTGGATGACTTTGGGCCAATCACCAGGAGACTCTGTGTTCTAGTCCTGCCTTAGGCCTAAAAGCCGGCTGGGTGACTTGGCCAATCCCCGGAGACGTGAGTTCTAGTCCCGCCTCAGGCATGAAAGCCGGCTGGGTGACTTTGGGCCAATCCCCAGGAGATGGTGAGTTCTAGTCCCGCCTTAGGCATGAAAACAACTGGGTAATATTGGGCCAGTCATTCTCTCTCAGCCCAACCCACCTCTGTGGAGGAGGAGGAGGAAGAAGAGGAGGAGGAGAATGATGGCATCCTTGGTGCTGTCTAAGCTTGGTGGTTTTCTTGCAGACGTTTGATCACCAAACTAGGGAACTTCATCAGTGCTTTTTTTTTTGATCCATGGTGACTTCGGCCATTATGCAACCAGTCATAAATCAGGGGCTACCTCTATTATTGGAAAGCATCCTACACCACAGCTCAGCTTGGTTGAGATCGGTTGCCACCGCTTTCCTTCTGGAGCAGAAGCCAAAAAAACACCCGGTGGGTCAGCTTTTCAAGCCTCCAGGCAGTTGTGGAGACTCACAAAGGTGGCATCACAGGCCCCACTACCCTTTGTGTGCAAGAGAGCTTGTTCCTCTGCCACCTTCCTCGTAAAAGACCCAGAAACCCATCCAGGCTGCTGTTCCCATCTGCCTCTTTTGAAGGACACTGTATTCTTTCCCTAAGCCAGCAAAAAGTGTGGGCTGCGTATAAGTTGTACCTTTTTTTTAAAGACGCCTCCTGCTTTTATTCCGTCTCCCGGGAAAAGGTCTTTTTGACAGCTGGGGATCAAAAAAAAAAATCGGTGGTTGTCCCACTGTACCATGAACCTCACAATGGATATAATTGATATTCAGGTAGTGGTGCAAGTTATGCGCTGCTGTTCGGCGTGGGCTTGAAGTAGAGAGAGGATTCACGCTGGGGCTTTCAGCTTGGAGAAATTAGGAGGAAAATGCCAACCAAGGGCAGCGGCCTGCAGCGAACGTGGCCTGCTGGGGGAAGCCCAGCTGGGCCCGAGAGGCCCAGCCAAGAGACCAGAGGCCCATCGAAGTGAGTGTGGTAAGCGGAGAGGCGAACCGACTGCGGGCAGCAAAACGAACGGGCGGAGTAGGGTCTCCTGCTTGGGCAGGGGGTTGGACTAGATGACCTCCAAGGTACCTTCCAACTCTGTTATTCTATTCTATTCCATTCCATTCCATTTTCTTATTCTCTTCTCTTATTATTATTCTATTCCATTCCATTCCATTCCCTATTCCTATTCCTATTCCTATTCTATTCTATTCTATTCTCTATTTTTATTCTTATTCTTATCCTTATTCTCTTCTCTTCTCTTCTCTTCTACTTAATCCATTCCATTCCTCTCTATATTCTATTCTCTTCTATTCCATTCCATTCCATTCCATCCCATTCCAAATTTTCTATTATTCCATTCTATTCTATTCTATTCTATTCTATTTCATTCCATACCATACCATACCATACCATACCATACCATACCATAACATAACATAACATAACATAACATAACATAACATAACATAACATAACATAACATAACATAACATAACATAACATACACTATTATTCTATTCTATTCTATTCTATTCTATTCTATTCTATTCTATTCTATTCTATTCTATTCTATTCTATTCTATTCTATTCTATTCTATTCTATTCTATTCTATTCTATTCTATTCTATTCTATTCTATTCTATTCTATTTCATTCCATACCATACCATAACATAACATAACATAACATAACATACACTATTATTCTATTCTATTCTATTCTATTCTATTCTATTCTATTCTATTCTATTCTATTCTATTCTATTCTATTCTATTCTATTCTATTCTATTCTATTCTATTCTATTCTATTCCATTCCATTCCATTCCATTCCATATATTCTATTCTATTCTATTCTATTCTATTCTATTCTATTCTATTCTATTCTATTCTATTCTATTCTATTCTATTCTATTCTATTCTATTCTATTCTATTCCATTCCATTCCATTCCATTCCATTCCATTCCATTCCATTCCATTCCATATATTCTATTCTATTCTATTCTATTCTATTCTATTCTATTCTATTCTATTCTATTCTATTCTATTCTATTCTATTCTATTCTATTCTATTCTATTCTATTCTATTCTATTCTATTCTATTCTATTCCATTTCATTCCATTCCATTCCATACCATACCATACCATACCATACCATACCATACCATAACATAACATAACATAACATACACTATTATTCTATTCTATTCTATTCTATTCTATTCTATTCTATTCTATTCTATTCTATTCTATTCTATTCTATTCTATTCTATTCTATTCTATTCTATTCTATTCTATTCTATTCCATTCCATTCCATTCCATTCCATTCCATTCCATTCCATATTCTATTCTATTCTATTCTATTCTATTCTATTCTATTCTATTCTATTCTATTCTATTCTATTCTATTCTATTCTATTCCATATTCCATATTCCATATTCCATATTCCATATTCCATATTCTGTTCTATTCCATTCCATTAACTATTTCTATTCTACATTTCCGTTCTATTTCTGGGCAGAGGGAGGGGAAAATATGGATGGAAAATCCTTTACGTAGCTTGGTGTGAGTTAGCAATAGTGCTGGGAAAATAAATTGTATGCTTTTTGGGAGGATTTTATTAGTTACAGAAGGGAGCAATAATTCAAGTAGAAGCTTAGTGCCCCAAGGAATTGATGGGCTGAAAGATCCCTTAATTAAGGGTATAAGGACGCTCCATCACTGGAGCTTTTCAAGAAGAGGCTGGACAATCACCTGTCTGGAATGGTATAAGTTCTCCTGCTTGAGCGGGGGTGGGTGGGTGGGGCTAGACTAGAAGACCTCCAAGGTCCCTTCCAGCTCTACTCTATTCTATTCATCTTAAAGTAACCAAGGTTCAGAAACACTGCAGTAGAGCAAGATGCTGGATAGGGACCAGCACTGTGACGTCCGCCCGTCTTTGCTGAGTGGGCGCGATCCGGCCCTCCATCCATCCTCTTAACGCAGCAGGATGTCTGTAAACTGGAAGGAAGGGAATCTAATAATAATCAGCATAGAGCTGGAAGGCACTGAGGAACAAGCTAGATTTAAACCTGGATCTATTGTCCCTGAATGCGGCAACACCATCGTGGGGAAAAAAGCCCAGCCGTTTTTTAACGAAAAATGAAGGTAGGTTAAATATTTGCAGGTGGTCCTCAACTTACGATTGAGCCCCAAATTTTTGTTGCTAAGCGAGACATTTCTTAAAGTGAATTTTGCCCCCTTTTACGATCTTATCTGCCACGATTCTGAAGTGCATCACTGCCGTTATTAAGTCAGTAACACAGTTGTTAAGTGAATCCAGCTTTCCCCGTTGGCTTTGCTTGTTGGAAGGTCGCAAAAGGGGATCGCGTGACACCCCCCCGCATTCTGCGACCGTCATAACTATGAGTCAGTTGTCAGGTGTCTGGATTTTGATCACGTGACCCTGGGGAGGCTGCGACCGTTGTGTGAAAAACAGCCATGTCAGTTTTCCCAGGGTTGTCGTAACTTTGAATGGTCGCTAAACGAGCTGTTGTAAGTTGAGGACTACCTGTATTTTTCACCTGTCCAGCCTCTCCTTTTTTGTCTCTCTGTCTCTCTTTGCAAAGGTATTAACCACTGGCAAGCTTTGCCAAGGAGAAGGCGGGTCTGTTTCAGATTTCAGAAGTGACGGCAAACCTTTTAGAGACCGAGTGCCCAAACTGCAACCCAAAACCCACTTATTTATCGCAAAGTGCCAACACGGCAATTTAATCTGAATACTGAGGTTTTAGTTTAGGGAAAAAAAACAACTCGTTCATTAACATCTTTTGTCTTAAATGAAAAACACAATAACAAAGCTTTGAATGATACAACTTTTTACTGAAAAGTAAAAGTTTGCATTTGGCATGCTTTTGAACAATTAATGTGATGTTTGCTGTTGTATGCATGCTGGTATTTTGTCTAACCTTGGCTCATACTTTGTAAGTCTGAGAGCAACACATGCAGCACTCAGGTCATCTGTCAGTCTGTTTCTGGTGTCAGATTTGATATAATTCAAAGGTGAAAACAGCGCGCTCACTCCAGAGGCTTGTTTTGGCTAGGAAGGGGCTGGAGAAATGGCTCTTTCCTACAAAAACGTAGCCAAAGAGAGAGGCGCGCGTGCCCACAGAGAGGGCTCCGAGTGCCCCCTCTAGCACGTGTGCCATAGGTTCGCCACCACTGAGCTTGAATATGGAAAAGTGGTGATAGCTTTGGATAAGAGAAAATTCCTTTAAGCCCAATTAAACAGGCCAGTCCTTGATTGAGCACCGAGGTCTCCAAACTTGGCAACTTTAAGACTTGTGGACTTCAATTCAGAAGAATGCAGCCGCGCGAGTTGTGATGGGGGTCTCCCGATACTCCCATGTAACGCCTCTTCTCCGCAAGCTGCATTGGCTTCCAGTTGCCCTCCGGGTGAGATTCAAGGTGCTGGTGATGACCTATAAAGCCCTAAATGGCATGGGTCCGGACTATCTTTGGGAGCTCCTGCAGCCAGCATCAACTTCCCATCGTCCTGTGCGCTCCCACAGGGAGGGCCTCCTCAGGGTCCCGCCGGTCAGGGAGTGCCGGCGGGAGATCCCCAGGGGGAGGGCGTTCTCGGTGGGCACGCCTGCCCTTTGGAATCAACTGCCTGTGGAACTCCGGATCGCCCCCGACCTTCGCTCGTTTCGCCGGGAGCTAAAAACCTGGCTATTTGAGTTAGCCGGCCTGGACTGAGGGATTTTAAGGTTTTAAATTTTAAATTTTAAACTCTTTTGGGGCTATTAATTTAATTTTATTTTAATTTGTACATTGCACTGTTTTAATTTGCCCTGTAAACCGCCCTGAGTCCCTCGGGAAAAGGGCGGTATATAAATCTAAACAAATAAATAAATAAATAAATTCCCAGAGAGTTCCCTGGGAGTTGGAAGTCCGCAAATTCTGGCAGTTGAAGTCCACCAATCTTAAAGTTGCCAAGCTTGAAAAACAGTACAGGCTGGCCTTGACTTACGACTCTTCATTTAGTGACCCTTCAAACTTACAACGGCACCGGAAAAAGGGACTTATGACCGTTTTCCACACTTAACGACCACTGCAGCCTCCCCATGGGTCACCTGATTTACATTCCACCGGTTCATATTTACGACGGTTTCAGTATCCTGTGATCCCCTTTTGCGACCTGACAAGCGGAGTCACAGGGGAAGCCAGATTCGCTTAACGACCGTGCGACTAATTTAACGACTGCGGCGATTTGCTTCACAAATGTGGCAAAAAAAGGGGCAAAATGGGGCAAAGCTCATTTAACACATGTCTCACTTAACGACACCAGTTTCTGGGCTCAGTTGTGCTCGTAAGTCGAGGACTTACCTGTATTAGCATGAATTGTTTCGGGGTGATTTCCCAGGATTTTGAGGCTGATCCACAACTCTATTGAAAAAATACATGGCGATCATGTGACCCCCCGGGACACGGCAACTGTCCTAAGTAGCTGCCCGTTGCCCAGCCTCTGAATTTCGATCACGTGAACATGGCGCTGCAGCAGTTTTAAGCGTCGAAAGTGGTCAAGTATTGGAGGAGGGTGGTGATAGAGTGAAGCAGACGTAACTTCTAAGATGAACTAAACTTATTTTAGTTCTGATGTGTAAGTCTTGATTTCTGGGTCAATTTCGTTGTTAACTTGGAAACGCTTCACGACCCAACTAGATAACCGAACTACAACCAGTTTGGTCTGGCGGTTATGGCACCAGGCGGGGAAGTAGGAGACCATGAGTTCAGCTCTGGCTTAGCAGAAAAGTAGGCTGGGTGACTTTGGACCAATCACCAGGAGACGGTGAGTTCTAGTCCCACTTTAGGCATGAAAACTGGCTGGCTGACTTTGGGCCAATCCCCAGGAGACGGTGAGTTCTAGTCCCGCCTTAGGCATGAAAGCTGGCTGGCTGACTTTGGGCCAATCACCAGGAGACGTTCGTTCTAGTCCCGTTTTAGGCTGGCTGATTTTGGGCCAATCCCCGGAGATGTGAGTTCTAGTCCCGCCTTAGGTCTGAAAGCTGGCTGGGTGACTTGGCCAATCCCCGGAGACATGAGTTCTAGTCCCGCCTTAGGCATGAAAGCCGGCTGGGTGACTTTGGGCCAATCCCCAGGAGACGGTGAGTTCTAGTCCCGCCTTAGGCATGAAAGCTGGCTGGATGACTTTGGGCCAATCACCAGGAGACTCTGTGTTCTAGTCCTGCCTTAGGCCTAAAAGCCGGCTGGGTGACTTGGCCAATCCCCGGAGACGTGAGTTCTAGTCCCGCCTCAGGCATGAAAGCCGGCTGGGTGACTTTGGGCCAATCCCCAGGAGATGGTGAGTTCTAGTCCCGCCTTAGGCATGAAAACAACTGGGTAATATTGGGCCAGTCATTCTCTCTCAGCCCAACCCACCTCTGTGGAGGAGGAGGAGGAAGAAGAGGAGGAGGAGAATGATGGCATCCTTGGTGCTGTCTAAGCTTGGTGGTTTTCTTGCAGACGTTTGATCACCAAACTAGGGAACTTCATCAGTGCTTTTTTTTTTGATCCATGGTGACTTCGGCCATTATGCAACCAGTCATAAATCAGGGGCTACCTCTATTATTGGAAAGCATCCTACACCACAGCTCAGCTTGGTTGAGATCGGTTGCCACCGCTTTCCTTCTGGAGCAGAAGCCAAAAAAACACCCGGTGGGTCAGCTTTTCAAGCCTCCAGGCAGTTGTGGAGACTCACAAAGGTGGCATCACAGGCCCCACTACCCTTTGTGTGCAAGAGAGCTTGTTCCTCTGCCACCTTCCTCGTAAAAGACCCAGAAACCCATCCAGGCTGCTGTTCCCATCTGCCTCTTTTGAAGGACACTGTATTCTTTCCCTAAGCCAGCAAAAAGTGTGGGCTGCGTATAAGTTGTACCTTTTTTTTAAAGACGCCTCCTGCTTTTATTCCGTCTCCCGGGAAAAGGTCTTTTTGACAGCTGGGGATCAAAAAAAAAAATCGGTGGTTGTCCCACTGTACCATGAACCTCACAATGGATATAATTGATATTCAGGTAGTGGTGCAAGTTATGCGCTGCTGTTCGGCGTGGGCTTGAAGTAGAGAGAGGATTCACGCTGGGGCTTTCAGCTTGGAGAAATTAGGAGGAAAATGCCAACCAAGGGCAGCGGCCTGCAGCGAACGTGGCCTGCTGGGGGAAGCCCAGCTGGGCCCGAGAGGCCCAGCCAAGAGACCAGAGGCCCATCGAAGTGAGTGTGGTAAGCGGAGAGGCGAACCGACTGCGGGCAGCAAAACGAACGGGCGGAGTAGGGTCTCCTGCTTGGGCAGGGGGTTGGACTAGATGACCTCCAAGGTACCTTCCAACTCTGTTATTCTATTCTATTCCATTCCATTCCATTTTCTTATTCTCTTCTCTTATTATTATTCTATTCCATTCCATTCCATTCCCTATTCCTATTCCTATTCCTATTCTATTCTATTCTATTCTCTATTTTTATTCTTATTCTTATCCTTATTCTCTTCTCTTCTCTTCTCTTCTACTTAATCCATTCCATTCCTCTCTATATTCTATTCTCTTCTATTCCATTCCATTCCATTCCATCCCATTCCAAATTTTCTATTATTCCATTCTATTCTATTCTATTCTATTCTATTCTATTTCATTCCATACCATACCATACCATACCATACCATACCATACCATAACATAACATAACATAACATAACATAACATAACATAACATAACATAACATAACATAACATAACATAACATAACATAACATAACATAACATAACATACACTATTATTCTATTCTATTCTATTCTATTCTATTCTATTCTATTCTATTCTATTCTATTCTATTCTATTCTATTCTATTCTATTCTATTCTATTCTATTCTATTCTATTCTATTCTATTCTATTCTATTCTATTCTATTCTATTTCATTCCATACCATACCATAACATAACATAACATAACATAACATACACTATTATTCTATTCTATTCTATTCTATTCTATTCTATTCTATTCTATTCTATTCTATTCTATTCTATTCTATTCTATTCTATTCTATTCTATTCTATTCTATTCTATTCCATTCCATTCCATTCCATATATTCTATTCTATTCTATTCTATTCTATTCTATTCTATTCTATTCTATTCTATTCCATTCCATTCCATTCCATTCCATTCCATTCCATTCCATTCCATTCCATTCCATTCCATATATTCTATTCTATTCTATTCTATTCTATTCTATTCTATTCTATTCTATTCTATTCTATTCTATTCTATTCTATTCTATTCTATTCTATTCTATTCTATTCTATTCTATTCTATTCTATTCTATTCCATTTCATTCCATTCCATTCCATTCCATACCATACCATACCATACCATACCATACCATAACATAACATAACATAACATACACTATTATTCTATTCTATTCTATTCTATTCTATTCTATTCTATTCTATTCTATTCTATTCTATTCTATTCTATTCTATTCTATTCTATTCCATTCCATTCCATTCCATTCCATTCCATTCCATTCCATTCCATTCCATATTCTATTCTATTCTATTCTATTCTATTCTATTCTATTCTATTCTATTCCATATTCCATATTCCATATTCCATATTCCATATTCCATATTCTGTTCTATTCCATTCCATTAACTATTTCTATTCTACATTTCCGTTCTATTTCTGGGCAGAGGGAGGGGAAAATATGGATGGAAAATCCTTTACGTAGCTTGGTGTGAGTTAGCAATAGTGCTGGGAAAATAAATTGTATGCTTTTTGGGAGGATTTTATTAGTTACAGAAGGGAGCAATAATTCAAGTAGAAGCTTAGTGCCCCAAGGAATTGATGGGCTGAAAGATCCCTTAATTAAGGGTATAAGGACGCTCCATCACTGGAGCTTTTCAAGAAGAGGCTGGACAATCACCTGTCTGGAATGGTATAAGTTCTCCTGCTTGAGCGGGGGTGGGTGGGTGGGGCTAGACTAGAAGACCTCCAAGGTCCCTTCCAGCTCTACTCTATTCTATTCATCTTAAAGTAACCAAGGTTCAGAAACACTGCAGTAGAGCAAGATGCTGGATAGGGACCAGCACTGTGACGTCCGCCCGTCTTTGCTGAGTGGGCGCGATCCGGCCCTCCATCCATCCTCTTAACGCAGCAGGATGTCTGTAAACTGGAAGGAAGGGAATCTAATAATAATCAGCATAGAGCTGGAAGGCACTGAGGAACAAGCTAGATTTAAACCTGGATCTATTGTCCCTGAATGCGGCAACACCATCGTGGGGAAAAAAGCCCAGCCGTTTTTTAACGAAAAATGAAGGTAGGTTAAATATTTGCAGGTGGTCCTCAACTTACGATTGAGCCCCAAATTTTTGTTGCTAAGCGAGACATTTCTTAAAGTGAATTTTGCCCCCTTTTACGATCTTATCTGCCACGATTCTGAAGTGCATCACTGCCGTTATTAAGTCAGTAACACAGTTGTTAAGTGAATCCAGCTTTCCCCGTTGGCTTTGCTTGTTGGAAGGTCGCAAAAGGGGATCGCGTGACACCCCCCCGCATTCTGCGACCGTCATAACTATGAGTCAGTTGTCAGGTGTCTGGATTTTGATCACGTGACCCTGGGGAGGCTGCGACCGTTGTGTGAAAAACAGCCATGTCAGTTTTCCCAGGGTTGTCGTAACTTTGAATGGTCGCTAAACGAGCTGTTGTAAGTTGAGGACTACCTGTATTTTTCACCTGTCCAGCCTCTCCTTTTTTGTCTCTCTGTCTCTCTTTGCAAAGGTATTAACCACTGGCAAGCTTTGCCAAGGAGAAGGCGGGTCTGTTTCAGATTTCAGAAGTGACGGCAAACCTTTTAGAGACCGAGTGCCCAAACTGCAACCCAAAACCCACTTATTTATCGCAAAGTGCCAACACGGCAATTTAATCTGAATACTGAGGTTTTAGTTTAGGGAAAAAAAACAACTCGTTCATTAACATCTTTTGTCTTAAATGAAAAACACAATAACAAAGCTTTGAATGATACAACTTTTTACTGAAAAGTAAAAGTTTGCATTTGGCATGCTTTTGAACAATTAATGTGATGTTTGCTGTTGTATGCATGCTGGTATTTTGTCTAACCTTGGCTCATACTTTGTAAGTCTGAGAGCAACACATGCAGCACTCAGGTCATCTGTCAGTCTGTTTCTGGTGTCAGATTTGATATAATTCAAAGGTGAAAACAGCGCGCTCACTCCAGAGGCTTGTTTTGGCTAGGAAGGGGCTGGAGAAATGGCTCTTTCCTACAAAAACGTAGCCAAAGAGAGAGGCGCGCGTGCCCACAGAGAGGGCTCCGAGTGCCCCCTCTAGCACGTGTGCCATAGGTTCGCCACCACTGAGCTTGAATATGGAAAAGTGGTGATAGCTTTGGATAAGAGAAAATTCCTTTAAGCCCAATTAAACAGGCCAGTCCTTGATTGAGCACCGAGGTCTCCAAACTTGGCAACTTTAAGACTTGTGGACTTCAATTCAGAAGAATGCAGCCGCGCGAGTTGTGATGGGGGTCTCCCGATACTCCCATGTAACGCCTCTTCTCCGCAAGCTGCATTGGCTTCCAGTTGCCCTCCGGGTGAGATTCAAGGTGCTGGTGATGACCTATAAAGCCCTAAATGGCATGGGTCCGGACTATCTTTGGGAGCTCCTGCAGCCAGCATCAACTTCCCATCGTCCTGTGCGCTCCCACAGGGAGGGCCTCCTCAGGGTCCCGCCGGTCAGGGAGTGCCGGCGGGAGATCCCCAGGGGGAGGGCGTTCTCGGTGGGCACGCCTGCCCTTTGGAATCAACTGCCTGTGGAACTCCGGATCGCCCCCGACCTTCGCTCGTTTCGCCGGGAGCTAAAAACCTGGCTATTTGAGTTAGCCGGCCTGGACTGAGGGATTTTAAGGTTTTAAATTTTAAATTTTAAACTCTTTTGGGGCTATTAATTTAATTTTATTTTAATTTGTACATTGCACTGTTTTAATTTGCCCTGTAAACCGCCCTGAGTCCCTCGGGAAAAGGGCGGTATATAAATCTAAACAAATAAATAAATAAATAAATTCCCAGAGAGTTCCCTGGGAGTTGGAAGTCCGCAAATTCTGGCAGTTGAAGTCCACCAATCTTAAAGTTGCCAAGCTTGAAAAACAGTACAGGCTGGCCTTGACTTACGACTCTTCATTTAGTGACCCTTCAAACTTACAACGGCACCGGAAAAAGGGACTTATGACCGTTTTCCACACTTAACGACCACTGCAGCCTCCCCATGGGTCACCTGATTTACATTCCACCGGTTCATATTTACGACGGTTTCAGTATCCTGTGATCCCCTTTTGCGACCTGACAAGCGGAGTCACAGGGGAAGCCAGATTCGCTTAACGACCGTGCGACTAATTTAACGACTGCGGCGATTTGCTTCACAAATGTGGCAAAAAAAGGGGCAAAATGGGGCAAAGCTCATTTAACACATGTCTCACTTAACGACACCAGTTTCTGGGCTCAGTTGTGCTCGTAAGTCGAGGACTTACCTGTATTAGCATGAATTGTTTCGGGGTGATTTCCCAGGATTTTGAGGCTGATCCACAACTCTATTGAAAAAATACATGGCGATCATGTGACCCCCCGGGACACGGCAACTGTCCTAAGTAGCTGCCCGTTGCCCAGCCTCTGAATTTCGATCACGTGAACATGGCGCTGCAGCAGTTTTAAGCGTCGAAAGTGGTCAAGTATTGGAGGAGGGTGGTGATAGAGTGAAGCAGACGTAACTTCTAAGATGAACTAAACTTATTTTAGTTCTGATGTGTAAGTCTTGATTTCTGGGTCAATTTCGTTGTTAACTTGGAAACGCTTCACGACCCAACTAGATAACCGAACTACAACCAGTATGGTCTGGCGGTTATGGCACCAGGCGGGGAAGTAGGAGACCATGAGTTCAGCTCTGGCTTAGCAGAAAAGTAGGCTGGGTGACTTTGGGCCAATCACCAGGAGACGGTGAGTTCTAGTCCCACTTTAGGCATGAAAACTGGCTGGCTGACTTTGGGCCAATCACCAGGAGATGTGAGTTCTAGTCCCGCCTTAGGTCTGAAAGCTGGCTGGGTGACTTGGCCAATCCCCGGAGACATGAGTTCTAGTCCCGCCTTAGGCATGAAAGCCGGCTGGGTGACTTTGGGCCAATCCCCAGGAGACGGTGAGTTCTAGTCCCGCCTTAGGCATGAAAGCTGGCTGGATGACTTTGGGCCAATCACCAGGAGACGTGCATTCTAGTCCCGTTTTAGGCTGGCTGATTTTGGGCCAATCCCCGGAGATGTGAGTTCTAGTCCCGCCTTAGGTCTGAAAGCTGGCTGGGTGACTTGGCCAATCCCCGGAGACATGAGTTCTAGTCCCGCCTTAGGCATGAAAGCCGGCTGGGTGACTTTGGGCCAATCCCCAGGAGACGGTGAGTTCTAGTCCCGCCTTAGGCATGAAAGCTGGCTGGGTGACTTTGGGCCAATCACCAGGAGACTCTGTGTTCTAGTCCCTCCTTAGGCATGAAAGCTGGCTGGGTGACTTGGCCAATCCCCGGAGACGTGAGTTCTAGTCCCGCCTTAGGCATGAAAACAACTGGGTAATATTGGGCCAGTCATTCTCTCTCAGCCCACCCCACCTCAGTGGAGGAGAATAACAATTTAATAATTATGGAGGAGGAAGAAGAGGAGGAGGAGAATCATGGCATCCTTGGTGCTGTCTAAGCTTGGTGGTTTTCTTGCAGACGTTTCATCACCAAACTAGGGAACTTCATCAGTGCTTTTTTTTTTAATCCACGGTGACTTCAGCCATTGTGCAACCAGTCATAAGTCAGGGGCTACCTCTATTATTGGAAAGCATCCTACACCACAGCTCAGCTTGGTTGAGATCGGTTGCCACCGCTTTCCTTCTGGAGCAGAAGCCAAAGAAATACCCGGGGGGTCAGCTTTTCAGGCCTCCAGGCAGTTGTGGAGACTCACAAAGGTGGCATCACAGGCCCCACTACCCTTTGTGTGCAAGAGAGCTTGTTCCTCTGCCACCTTCCTCGTAAAAGACCCAGAAACCCATCCAGGCTGCTGTTCCCATCTGCCTCTTTTGAAGGACTCTGTATTCTTTCCCTACGCCAGCAAAAAGTGTGGGCTGCGTATAAGTTGTACCTTTTTTTTAAAGACGCCTCCTGCTTTTATTCCGTCTCCCGGGAAAAGGTCTTTTTGACAGCTGGGGATCAAAAAAAAAATCGGTGGTTGTCCCACTGTACCATGAACCTCACAATGGATATAATTGATATTCAGGTAGTCGTGCAAGTTATGCGCTGCTGTTCGGCGTGGGCTTGAAGTAGAGAGAGGATTCACGCTGGGGCTTTCAGCTTTGCGGCTTCAAAGATAAGACCGGCTTAGGTTTCTTCTTGCCGGATTGTGTTATTCCCGCTGACAAGGAAAAATGCAGGCTTGTAATTTTACTCGGCCGATGTGCTGTTTTTCTACACCGAGGGGGAATGTGTCGTATCCACAAAGCAGCGGATGGAAACTCATGAAGAGGCAACCTAGAACGAAGGAGGAATTTCCTGACAGAAGGATTAACCTGTGGAACTGCTTGCCTCTGGAACACTGGAAGTTTTTAAGAAGAGATTGGACAACCCTTGGTCTTAAATGGTATGGGGTTTCCTGCCTGAGCAGGGGGTTGGACTAGATGACCTCCAAGGTGCCTTCCGATTCCGCGGCTGGGGAATTCTGGGAGTTGAAGGCCACCCCTCTTCAAGTAGGCATAGTTGAGAACTCTGTTTTAGAGAGCTCTTGCATTGGCGAAAACACACCAGATAAATAAAGATAAATCCCTATTTTTACGAACGGTGTACAACTGTTGTGACTTACAAGAGTTCATTTTGTGGCCGTTCAAAGTTACAACTGCGCTGAAAAAGGGGACTTATGACCGTTTTTCAGACTTAACGACCCTTGCAGCCTCCCCGTGGTAACGTCATCAAAATTCAGGTGCTTGGCAACTGACTCGTATTTATGACGGTTGCAGTGTCCCGGGGTCACGTGACCCCGTTGTGACCTTATGACATGCAAAGTGAATGGGAGAGGGGAACTACATTCGCTTAAGCACTGGGTTACTAACTTGACTGAAGTGATTCATTTAACGACGGTGGCAAAAAATTTCATGGAGTGGAGCAAAATTCACTTAACTAACATTTAGTGTGAACCAATGCTCACTTAGCAACGGAAACTGGGCTCAAATGAGGCCATAAGTCAAGGACATTCGTTAAGTGAGTTTCACCCCATTTCTCGCCAAGGGTTGTTAAGTGAATCACTGCAGGTGTTAAGATAGCAACCTGGTTGTTAAGGAAATCAGGCTTCCCCACTGACTTGGCTTGTCAGAAAGTCACAAAAAGGAATTGCGTGACATCGGGACACTGCGACCATCACAAAGAGGAATCAGCTGCCAAACATCTGAATTTTGATCGCATGACCCTGGGGAGCCTGCAATGCTCCAGTGGAAAAAAAAAAGTCAGAAGCCATTGTTAACTTTGAACAGTCACTATTTTATTTATTTATTTAATTGGATTTGTATACCGCCCTTTCCCGAAGGACTCAGGGCAGTTTACAGGGAATTAAAACAAGAAATACAAAAATTAAAAACAATTAAAAAGATTATAATAGTCCCTGAGAGAATAAAAACCCCAATTAAAATTAAAATTCTCTATAAACCAGGGTTCTTCAAACTTGGCCCTTTTGGGACTTGTGGACTTCAACTCCCAGAGTTCCTCAGCCAGGCAACACTGGCTGAGGAATTCTGGGACTCGAAGTCCACAAGCCATAAAAGGGCCAACTTTGAAGACCCCCCCCCCGCTGTAAACGAAGTTATAAGTTGAGAACTGTCGGTATTGTCCCTTTTATTGGAATTTGGCAATTCTGCAGCAACCAGGTTGCCAAAAAAAACCAACAAAACACACCAAAAAAAACACCTCAGCCACGTGACGGCCCGCGGAGTGACTTTTCACGCGCCACCTATCGGCCGCTCAGGTTTACTACACCCTAACAACCCGGGAAAGGCTTCCAACGAGAGGTTGGAGTGCGGGGGGGGGGGGCGACCCTTCGGCTCTCTGCCGGGGGTTGAAGCGAGTCCGCGTGGGGGCCAGCTTCTAAGACCCTCCCTCCGGACACGGACGACGGGCTGCAGAACCCTAACCCCACCGCGACCCGGGGCGGAGGAGAAGCGCGTAGCAACCCCGTCCTCCGCCCGGTTTACGTGAGGCGCCCAAAATGGCGCCGCCGGCGCAGGCCTCCCTTGGCTCCGCCCCCTCGACGCCGAGCCGAGGGCTGCCTCGCGCGCGCCGCCTGCCGGGCCGCGTGGGGGCGGGGGCGGGGCCGGGCGGAGCAGGCCGTTTGCGCAGGCGCGGCTCCGCCCCCCTCCCTCCTTCCCCCGCCTCCTGCTTTCTGTCCCTGCCGCTCGCCGGCCTCGCCTCGCCTCGTCCTCGCGGTGCGGATTTCGACGGCGGGACGCGAGATGGGCGTCCACATGGAGACCATCGCCCCCGGGGACGGTGAGCCCAGGGCGGGCCCGGCACCCCAGACCCGCCCCTCCCCCGTCCTTCCCGGGGTTCCGGGGGTGGGGGCTGGGTTCCCCCCGCCTCCCCCCCCTCCACGGCTTCTCAGCCCCCTCCCCAAACTGACCGGCCTTTCTTCTTCTTTCTTTCCCCCCCCCTCGGCAGGGAGGACCTTCCCGAAGCGCGGGCAGACCTGCGTGGTGCACTACACGGGTGAGTGGGGGGTGGGGAGGAAGGGGGAGGGGGAGGGGAGAAAGGGGGAGGGGGTGGGAGGCTTGAAAGGCGCCCCCCCACACCCCACAGCCACCCTTAGGAGGGGGGGTTCTTCTTCCTCGAGGGGAGCCCTGCGGGCGCCCCTCCCCTCAAAATCTCCCACCCACTCCTCCTTGGTGCCGGCATGCTGGTGGGGGTCTCCCCTCTCCCATCATCCCCAGCCAGGGGGACGCAGGGGTGGCCCTGCAAAGCCTGGGAAGGGGCAGCTGCTCCTGCTTGGAGAGTTGCCTCCCCAGCCCCCCCCCCCCAGCCCCCCAGTCCTGGCATCTTGGGTCCCCAGCGCATGCACACACAAACACACACACACACACACACACACACACACACACGCACAGACACACACACACACACACACACACACAGAGATAGAAAATCTTGGACCCCCAACACCACACACCTACATGCTTTGGGTGTCTCTCTCTTTCTCTTTCTCTTTCTCTCTCTCTCTCTCTCTCTCTCTCTCTCTCTCTCTCTCTCTCTCACACACACACACACACACACACACACACACACACAAACACACACACACACACACACACACACACTCCTGGCTTCTTGGCTCCCAACCCCACACCGAGACACACTCTTGGCCTCTCTGCACCTACACACAAACTCCTGGCGTTTTGTCCTTGTTCCTCCTCCCCCCCTTACAACACCACGCACACATACACACACACACACACACTCCTGACATCTCTCTTACAAGCACACACAAACACTTCTGGCATCTTGGTTCCCTCCCCCCCCCCGGCCCCCCCTCCGCACTTTTGGCCTTGGCCCCCAACACCACACACATGCACACTCTTGGCATCTTCACACACGCTTCTGGCATTTTGTGTGTCTCCTCCTCCCCCCCCCCATGCTGCTGGCATCTTGCCTCCAACACTCCTCTCACTCTCTCCTGGCATTTTGTCTCCCCCTCCCACACACTCTTGGCTTCTTGGCCACCCAACACCTAAACACACACACACACACCTGGTATCTTCACATTTACTCACACATGCACATACATTCGTGGCATTTTGTTGTCTTCCTCCCCCCTCCCTCTCCTGGCATCTTTACTCCCCAACACACACACACACACACACACTGCTGATATTTTGCTCTCCCCTCCCCCCAACTTCTGGCATCTTTGCCCTAACACACACACACACACACACACCCTGCCCCTCCCCCCAACTTCTGGCATCTTTGCCCTAACACACACACACACATGCAAACGCACCTAGCATTTGCACCCTTTTGATGAGGGTGGCATTCCTGGACCTTCGCCATGTTCCAGGCTGGCAGGCTTTCACCCATTTCCTCAGCTGGGTGCCCCTGCTTTGCCCTTCCCTCCTTTTGCCCCAACCGGCTGCCTTGGCTGGCAAGGGAGGGACTCCCCACTAGCTCCCTCCCCAGATACACACCCCAACCCTGAGCCCCTCCCTCCCTTAATGATGAATTTTTCCTTCCTGCCACCTTTGCCAAAGTCGCTGGGTGCCTTGGGCACCGTGCACGGACTGCCCTTCCCCTGTGGCTCTCTCAATGGCCCTCCTTTCTCGTACCCTGTTCCGTGTTGTGTGGATTTGGTTTTTTTCATTGGTAGTCGTGCTCTTTTGGGGCGGGGGGGGGGCGTGTTGGCTGGAATGTGCCTTCTGAAGAAGACGGGGGGGGGGGAAACCCCAACCACATTCCTGATTCAAATCGTTGTGCTTTTAAAAAGGGCTTGATCAGTACTTCAATCTAGGCCTGTGAAGAATCCTGACTCTCTCAGTTAGCAAAATAGGCCAAGTTGGTGGTGACTGCATTTCCCCCCCCCCACTAGTTTGTATCATCCCTTTTCCTCACATCCCTCTTTTATTTTCATTTGTCTCCCACCCTTTATTAGTGCAAAATGCAGCTTCTGCTGCCGCCTTACTTGACAGCCTTGTGTTGCTTAGTAATTCATTCTGCCAGGTTTTTTTTTTGTTTTAAAGCGCTGCTTCGGTACATGTTCTCTCTCTGCTGGTTATAATAAGCTCCCTCCGATCCATTTTCGCTAGGTGTGGAGAATTGCAGCCTCGGAAATGGTTGCACCTGAAAATGGTTGTTCCCGGGGATTCGGATTCGCTTATGTGCAGGATTCTGAACCCGGTAGTCGTTTAGTCTTGCTGATAGAAAATCCCCGTTGCAAAGGATCTCTCTCTCTCTGAATCTTATTTTGGCTCCTTTCATTTACTTTTAATTTATTAAACCCCCAGGCTGCCCATCAAGACTGCCCAGAGTGAGCAAATGTTGGTTAAAAGGCCCACGTTGCCATAGCAACCTTGACACTCAGGTGATTAGGAAGTTTTATCTCCCTGATACAGAAAAATTAACCGCTATCAAGGCCTGGACTTCATTCCGTGAAGCTTCTTTTTTTTAACCTGTAAAATAAACAGTAGGAGAGGAATTTTTCCACTGCCTTGTTTGTCTGCCTTTTTTTTCTTTCTTGGGATGATCTGTCTTGGTTTCCCGTGGAGGCTATGAAGGTGCCGAAAAGCACACACACACACACACACACACACACACACACACACACCGTTGCTTTCTTTGGCAAATAATTTCACTTGGTTGATTTTAAGGCCTGGTCGGATTGACAGTTAATATATCTAGTAGAGCAGTTTTTCCTAAACGTCATGGTCCTCATCCCCTGGAGACGGTGGAGATCAAACCCGTATTCCAGAAGACCTTTTAATTTCTAGGATTGCGGTTAACTTTCTAATGTTAAGCATCGAATCCACATATGCAGCATAGAACACTGAATAACAGAGTAGGAAGGGACCTTGGAGGTCATCTAGTCCAACCCCCTGCTCAGGCAGGAGACCCTATGCCATTTCAGACAAATGGCTGCCCAGTCTCCTCTTAAAAGCCTCCAGTGATGAAGCACACCCACAACCTCAGGAAGGCAAATCCTTCTATTGATTAATTGTTCTCCATGTCAGGAAATTCCTCCTTAATTCCAGGTTGCTTCTCTCCTTGATTAGTTCCCATCCGTTGCTTCTTGTCCTGCCTTCGGGTGCTTTCGGAGAATAGGTTTGACCCCCCCCTCCTCCTCTTCTTTGGGGCAGCCCCTCAAATATTGGAAGGCTGCTATCGTGTCACCCCGAGTCCTTTTTTTTTCAATTAAACTAGACATACCCAATTTTTGCAACCGTTCCTGATACGTTTTGACCTCCAGCACCCTAAGGATCGAAGGGTTCAACCCTTGAAGGTCGAAGTTTAATGGGGCCTTCAAGAAACTTACGATCTGGGAGAAGAATCCTTTACTTCTGCATTGCTTCTTCGGCTTGACGCCCCCTCCCCTTCTCCGTCACACCCCCTCAAATATTGAAAGACTGCATGCACAATACGCAGAGTCAGAAGTGGGGAGTTTTCGGGGGGGGGCATAAAATTCTAAGCCTTAGATTGCAGGCGTGGACAATCTCTTTGGGTTTTCTTGATTTTTATTTTTACGGTGGCCCCCTCGCAGCTTCCTTGGTTGACTCAGCGGTTGGAATTGAGAAAGGAGCCTGACACATCCCAATATCCTAACGGTCGTAAACGGAATAAGGATCCCTGCCTTGAGCCGGGGGTTGGACTGCAAGACCTCTTAAGGTCCCTTCGCTCCCTGGGATTCTGTGGTTCTGATTTGAAGGTTGGATATGGGAGTCTTGATCTTCTGATTTTGTGGTGGTTGATGCTTCAGGGCAGGGTCCTCAACCTTGGCAACTTTTAAGACTTGTGGACTTCAAGTCCCAGAATCCCCCTGGCTGAGGAATTCTGGGAGTTGAAGTCCAAAGGTCTTAAAAGTTGCCAAGGTTGAGGACCCCTGCTATGCCCCCACGGGTGTAAATTTTGAACTTCCTGCAGGGAGAAAGTATTCCATTCTCTTATGAAATATTTATTCCATTTTCTGCTTGGACTTGGGACTATTGGGAAACATCAGTCAGGCTCAAAGATTGAAAATGCCATTGCTCAACTCTGCCCACTTGAATAGCTGTGGAATTCTGGGAGTTGAAGTCCACCGGTCTTAAAGTAGCCAAGGTTGGTGGGGAAAAAAAACTGCTTGGAAGACACTGCAAAGGAAGGACCTGTAAATGCAGGTCGTCCCCGATCCACGACGGAGCCCCAATTTCTGTTGTTAAGTGAGACATTTGTTACGTGAATTTTGCCCCATTTTACGACCTTTCGTTGCCACCGCCGTTGATATGTTAGCAACCTGCTAAGTGAATCTGGTGTCCTCACTGATTTTGCTTGTCAGAAAATCTCAAAAGGAGATCATGTGACCCTGGGACGTTTCAACTGTCATCAGTACATGCCAGTTGCCAAGCCTCCGAGTTCTGATCACGTGACCTTGGGACACTGCAAAGGCCGTAAGAGTGAAAAACGGTCATGGGTCACTTTTCCCACTGCCGTCGTAACTTTGAATGGTCACTAAGTGAATTGTAAGTGGAGGACTGGCCTGTAGTGCTGTTAATCTCTCTTTTAAAAAAAAAAGTCAGGTGCGATGGCTTATCCAGACATTTTCCCTTTGGTAATTTTTTTTTAAAAAATTATTCTGACTCAATAGATTACACAATGTTTAATTTTGTGGCTGCGTTGAGAACCCTTAGGGCGAACTGCAGCAAAATGGAGACAGCCATCTCTGTTTTGCTGGTTCTCCACCCACCAGAACTAGCTGGCAAACAGCCTGAAGGGAAAAAAAAGAAGAAAAAAAACAGGGAACAGCAGAGACAGCTCGCTGGGACTTGAAATTAAGAGTTCTTGGGGAACTAATTCAGAAAGAAGAACCTGGGGGTGGTCAGACCGTCCACTGAAGGCCGTCCGGTTTGAGGGAAGTTGGACCCAGCTAGCTCGGTCCAGTCTGTCCCACCAGATAAGGAAGAACTTGGGGATGGTCCAGGAAGAGGACACCCTGCCCCGCATCCCTAGATCCGTGGGAATGCCAGAGGCAGGAAGGTTACCTTAAATCTCCAATCTTGCTCGCTTTAAGACTTGTGGACTTCAGCTCCCAGAATTCCCCAGCTAGCCATGCTTAAACTGATCAAGTTTGGAGACCCCTGCTAGGGATGAAAACAACAACAACAACAAGCACCCATCAGGGAAGATGCCAAGAGGATAATCCTCCCCTGTGTATTGTAACTGGAATCCTTCATGCTGCCAAATTTATTTAATTTTATTTAATACATTTGCTTGCCCTCCGTCTTGCCATAACGCGAGTCTGGGCAGCTTACAGGATTAAGAGCAATAAAACTATACAAATATATATCTGTGTCTCTGTTTTTCTCCTCTGTCTATATCTATATCTATATCTATATCTATATCTATATCTATATCTATATCTATATCTATGTCTGTCTGTCTGTCTGTCTCTATCTATCTATCTATCTATCTATCTATCTATCTATCTATCTATCCATCCATCCATCTATCTCTTTCCATCCATCCCTATATCTATCTATCCATCCATCCATCCTCCCCTTTCTCTCCTCTCTCTCTCTCTCTCTCTCTCTCTATATATATATATATATATATATATATATATTTATGTGTGTGTGTGTGTGTGTGTATGTATGTATGTATGTATGTATGGGCATATTCGGGTCTTTTCCCGTGTAAGATTGAGGGTGTCTTGGCGACGTTTCGACGAGGTCCCACTCGTCATCTTCAGGCTGGAGTAGGACCTCGTCGAAACGTCGCCAAGACACCCTCAGTCTTACACGGGAAAAGACCCGAATACGCCAAGACCTACATACTGTACCCGTGAAAATCTACAAAAACATGTATGTATGTGTATATATATATCTGTGTGTGTATATATATATATGTATGTACGTATATGTATGTATGTATATGTAGATATGATACAGATATATGTTATTCTGCAATAAAAATACAAATCATTAAAATTACGGTAAAAACATGGGGAGAGAGAAGAGAGGCTATGCGGGGGGAGGGGGAGATGGGGTCTGCTTTTGGTCCTTCGACCCCCTCCGGTGGGAAATTCCCCCATTGGGGTCCCAAGCCATCTGGCAGAGCCAGATTTTCAGGCCCTTGGGGCTGGGAGCAGATCTCCCTTGGGGGGGGGGTAGTGAGCAAGATGTTCGAAAGGGCAGGATCCCCACAGCAGATTGGGCTGCTTAAGATGGATTTTTTGGGGTGGGGGGAGTGCCTGCCCTGAATGTCCCCGAGGCCTTCAACCCTCCCCTTGTGTGTCCGTGAATGGGGAACACATCTGTTTTCTCCTCCCGAAAACAGTAGCCCCCTGCAAGGGATTCAAATACCCTCGGTTGCCCCCCCCTTCCAACGCAGTGTCTCCCCCAGCTGGTCTTTGCTTCTCTCTTCCACCCCCCCTCCCTCGCCTCCTCCCCCCTCCCGCCCACCGGCCTCTCCCATCTGTTTGGCTTTCCTTCCCTGCTGTCATTGGGTGGGGAAAGGAAGTGAGCTGCTGCTTCTGGGCTGGCAGGAAGAACAAAGGGGGAGGGGGGCTGGCAGAGGGCCAAGGTGGGGGGAGAAAGAAGAGGGTCAGCCTCCACAATTAATTAGAGAGGCACCTTTGACCTCTTTGATTGATTGGTTTTGCTTGCTTTCCACAGCCTGGGGTGTTTTATGTGGGGCAAGAGAATTGCCTTAGGACGGGTAGGCAACCTTGGCTCTTTTATGACTCCTGGACTTCAATACCCAGAATTCCTGAGCCAGCATGGCAAAACTATGGCCTCCCTCGTGGCTTGTGGGCTTCAACTCCCAGAATTCCTGAGCCAGCATGGCGGAACTATGGCCTCCCTTGTGACTTGTGGACTTCAAATCCCAGAATTCCTGAGCCAGCATGGCGGAACTATGGCCTCCCTCGTGGCTTGTGGACTTCAACTCCCAGAATTCCTGACTAAGCATGGGGAAACTATGGCTCCTTCATGACTCGTGGACTTCAACTCCCAGAATTCCTCAGCCAGCATGGGGGAACTATGGCCCCTTCATGACTCATGGACTTCAACTCCCAGAATTCCTGACTAAGCATGGGGAAACTATGGCTCCTTCATGACTCGTGGACTTCAACTCCCAGAATTCCTCAGCCAGCATGGGGGAACTATGGCCCCTTCATGACTCATGGACTTCAACTCCCAGAATTCCTGAGCCAGCATGGCTCAGCTTGGAAACCTCTCCCTTTCTCCTCAGCATGGCTGGCTCAGGAATTCTGGGAGTTGAAGTCCAGGAGTCATAAAAGAGCCAAGGTTGCCTACCCCTGGTCTAGGGGCTAAAGCAGCAGGCTAGAAACTAGGAGGCTGGGAGTTCTAGTCCCGCCTTAGGCATGAAAGCGCCTGAGTGACTTTAGGTTAATCACCAAGAGACTGTGAGTTCTAGTTCTGCCTTAGGGATGAAAGCCAGCTGGGTGACTTGGCCAATCAACAGGAGACGATGAGTTCTAATTCTGCCTTAGGCATGAAAGGCAGTTGGGTGAATTTGGGCCAATCCCCAGGAGATGGTGACTTCTACTGTAGTCCCGCCTTAGGCATGAAAGCCAGTTGGTGACTCACTCTCAGCCCAACCCACCTTGCAGGGTTGCTGTTGTGAGGAAAAAGGAGGAAAGGTGTGTCCGATATGTTTGGCACCTTAAGTTATTTGTAAAAATGAGGTGGAATACAAAGAAATAAATATCCTAGGCTAGGGGCAGGCAACCTTGGCTCTTTTATGACTCGTGGACTTTAACTCCCAGAATTCTTGAGCCAGCCATGCTGAGGGGAAAGGGAGAGGTTTCTGTTCTGTACCAGCCTGCTACCGGCCCTGCAGAAAAGGCAGGGACAACCCCTTTTACAAGAAGGCAAGAGGCTGGAATTAAGCCTGCCAAATTTATTAACATAAAACAGAGCAAAACAAGACACCAACCATGAAACAGGAGCTATGAAACAGGAGCTATTCAAGCGGTTGCCTTCAGCAAACCAGCCCTCCCACGCATTCCCCTTTTATACAGTTCAGGGCATGGCTTCTCTCTGCCTCCTTCCGAGGTGCCCCATTGCCTTCCTCTGTTTACTCCTGATTGACTGCCTCCTGCGGGCGTCCTTGAACAGGGCCAGCTGTGGGTCATCTTCATCCACGCTGTCAGGCTCACACAGCTGGGTCTGCGTCGTAACCAGGTGGGAGGGGCCTGGCTGAGGGCTCTGTGGAGCCTCAATATTATTCTCAGCAGGCTCTTCAACACCCCCCTCCTCCTCCTCTGAGTCGTCCGACCCAACTGCCAAACCCACAGGCTGACCCTGAATCACAACACTTTCCAAGCTGAGCCATGCTGGCTCAGGAATTCTGGGAGTTGAAGTCCACCAGTCACGAAGGGGCCATAGTTCCCCCATGCTGGCTCAGGAATTCTGGGAGTTGAAGTCCACCAGTCACGAAGGGGCCATAGTTCCCCCATGCTGGCTCAGGAATTCTGGGAGTTGAAGTCCACCAGTCATGAAGGGGCCATAGTTCCCCTATGCTGGCTCAGGAATTCTGGGAGTTGAAGTCCATGAGTCATAAAAGGGCCAGGTTTGAAGACCCCTTGTTCTACTCTATGGAGAATAGGTTGGCCCCCTCTTCCCATGTAACAGCCCCTCAGAGATTGGAAGGCTATCAGGTCACCCCTAGTCCTCGTTTTCACTAGACCAGCCAAACTCAGTTCTCTCCATTGTTCCTCATAATGGTTTAGCCCCCACCCCTAATCCCCAGTTAATCAGCATTCAGGATCCTTGTTCTCAAGGGCTTTGCAAGAGGGTTGTGTGTATGTTCTAAACGAGGTTCTGAGTGTTCCCTCTGCCTCTATTCCTCCCCCTTGCCCAGTTGTGAGTGTGGTTCTTTGGTGCCAGCGTGGGCGCCAAAGAGATTTGAATGACGAACAGGCTGACTAATTCTTTTATCTGTGCTTTTTAGAGAGAGTTGGAAGCAGAATGTTGATTAAGGGCAGTAATTCAGGTTTTTAAATTTTTAATTTTTTAATTTTTTTCAATTTGAGAAGAAAAAGCTTCCGGGCACGGTAATTAAGTCTGTTCTTTTTCCAAATCCTTTAAAGCAGCTTTGTGGGGTGAAAAAAGCATTAAGTGGCTTTCCGGAGAACAGCCAAGAGCGTGTCTCACCATACTACAAAAAAGACGTTGAGCCCTTGGAAAAAGTTCAAAGAAGAGCAACTAAGATGATCAAAGGCCTGGAGACCAAAACATACGAAGAACGGCTGCAGGACTTGGGTTTGACTAGTCTAAAGAAAAGAAGAAATAGGGGAGACATGATAGCAGCGTTCCAGTATCTGAGGGGCTGCCACAAAGAAGAGGAGGGGGTCACTTTGTTCACCAGTGGGAAGGACAAGAAACAACGGTTGGAAACTGATCAAGGAGAGAAGCAACCTGGAACTAAGGAGAAACTTCCTGACATTGAGGACAATTAACCAGTGGAACAGCTTGCCACCAGAAGTTTTAGTTACCCCATCACTGGAGGTTTTTAAGAAGAGACTGGACATGCGTTTGTCTGAAATGATATAGGAAACTCCTGCTTGAGCAGGGGGCTGGACTAGAAGACCTCCAAGGTCCCTTCCAGTTCTATTCTGATTGGTTGTAAGTCAAGGACTACCTGTGCTATGGGCAAAAGAGTATACTGCAGCTTTGGAAAAATACACCTATGGGCCATTTACTCAATGGACCAAAGACCTGATTGTACTCACCAGCAATGAGCAGAGTGATCAGTATAATAATACGTTACATGGAACTCATTTATGCAAAAGAAGGTAGATTAGAAAAAAACCAAAGCATGATAATTATATAAGTATAATAGAAATAAATAAATAGAAATAAATAAATAGAAATAAGTATAATAAATAAATAAATCTAATGCATAATATTTGCATTAGATAAGTATATACAGAGTTGAAAAGAGGAAATAGGGGAGACATGATAGCAGAATTCCAGTATCTGAGGGGCTGCTACAAAGAAGAGGAAGGGGGGGAGGTCACGTTATTCTCCAAAGCACCAGAGGGAAGGACAAGAAACAATGGCTGGAAACTGATCAAAGAAAGAAGCAACCTGGAATTAAGGAGAAACTTCCTGACAGTGAGGACAATTAACCAGTGGAACAGCTTGCCACCAGAAATCGTGGGCGCTCCATCACTGGAGGTTCTTAAGAAGAGGCTAGACAGTCACTTGTCTGAAATTTTATAGGTTGAGCAGGGGGCTGGACTAGAAGACCTCCAGGGTCTCTTCCAGCTTCTATCCTATCATCCCATCCCATCCCATCCCATCCCATCCCATCCCATCCCATCCTATCCTATCCTATCCTATCCTATTCCCTAATTCTGATTCTAATTCTAATTCTATTCTTACTCTACATTCTATTCTACTCTATTCTATTTCTATTTTTGTGCCTGGCTGAGGAATCCTGGGAGTTGAAGTCCACAAGTCATAAAAGGGCCAAGTTTGAAGACCTCTGTTCTGTAGAATATATAAGGCAGGTATGAGTATTTTGAGGAAATCTTGAAGGAACATTCTGGAAAAAAAGAATAGATCGAGGGCTAGTTCAGATTTTTGTGGGCTGCTTTGTGCCTCCGCAGCTGGAAGATAGCTAATTATCATTAAATGTAGAACATTTCTGCTTTTTTCCCTTCATAAAGAATGTAATACAGGTACGTAGGCCTAAACCAGGGGTCGTCCAACTTGGCCCTTTTATGACTGGTGGACTTCAGCTCCCAGAATTCCTCAGCCTGGCTGAGGAATTCTGGGAGTTGAAGTCCAGCAGTCATAAAAGGGCCAAGTTAGAAGACCCTTGTCCTAAACTTTACAACAGTTCGTTTAGTGACTGTTCAAAGTTACAACGGCACTGAAAAAAGCGACTTTAACGACCGTTTCACACTTACGACCGTCACCGCATGCCCACGCGATCAAAATGCAGACGCTTGGCGACTGACTCATATAGCTATGACCGCTGTGGTGTCCCCAGGGCTCACCTGATCCCCTTTTGCGACCTTTTGAAAAGCCAGATTCGCTTGAAGAAGCGTGTCGCTAACTTTTAACAACTTGTGGCTATTCGCTTAATAGTTCTGGCAAGAAAGGCAGTAAAACGGGGGCAAAACTCACTGAACGGCCGTCTCGCTTAGCAACATAAATTTTGGGCTCCACTGGGGTCGAAAGCCAAGGGCTACTTTTTCGTTCTTTATTTTTGCCTTACGTGTAAATGCAGGACCCAGCTGAGCGCTGCTTAGGAAGGGTATTGGGTATTGGGTATGTGTAGTTTAACGAAGAGAAGGGTGAGGGGTGACATGATAGCAGCCTTCCAATATCTCAGGGGCTGCCCCAAAGAAGAGGGAGTCAAGCTATTCTCCAAAGCGCCTGAAGGCAGGACAAGAAGCAACGGATGGAAACCAATCAAGGCGAGAAGCAACCTAGAACTAAGGAGGAATTTCCTGACAGAACAATGAATGGAATAGCTTTCTCCTGTGGTTGCATTGGAAAGAGTCCAGAGAAGAGCAACAAAGATGATCAGGGGACCGGAAGCTAAAACATAGGAAGGACGGTTGCAGGAACTGGGTATGTCCAATTTAATGAAGAGAAGGACGAGGGGGGACATGGTAGCAGTCTTCCAGTATCTCAGGGGCTGCCCCAAAGAAGGAGTCAAGCTATTCTCCAAAGCCCCTGAAGGCAGGACAAGAAGCAACGGATGGAAACTAGTCAAGGAGAGAAGCAACCTAGAACTAAGGAGAAACTTCCTGACAGTGAGGACAATTAACCAGTGGAACAACCTGCCTCCAGAAGTGGTGAAAGCTCCAATACTGGAGGTTTTAAAGAAGAGACTGGCCAGCCATTTGCCTGAAATGGTATAGGGTTTCCTGCCTGAGCAGGGGGTTGGACTACATGACCTCCAAGGTCCCTTCCAACTTTATATTATTATTATTATTATTATTATTATTATTATTATTATTATTATTATTGTTATTGTTATTGTTGTTGTTGTTGTTGTTGTTGTTGTTATTATTATTATTATTATTATTATTATTATTATTATTATTATTGTTATTATTATTAAGATGGAGCTGGTGTAAAATTGATCCAATCGGCCGGAAAAAAAAATCTATGGAGCTTCTCGGCCCTCCAGGCCAGGGCTTGTCCCAAAATGTGCTTTTTTTTTCCCCCAGGAGGCAACTGGACCTTCTTTGTTTTTCTCTGAAGACCTTTGGCTTCTCATCCCAGAAGCTTCCTCCGCTCTGGCTGAATCTTTCCCTTCCCCACCATCCAGCCAGAAGCGGAAGAAGCTTCTGGGATGAGAAGCGAAAAGTCTTCAAAGAGAAAAGGCAGAAAACAGATATCATACTGATTTTTTTTTTGAAAAAGTCTCTGTTGCAGTTTCCCTTTTTTTCCAGTGTTTTGTTCCACATTTCTGAGAACTAGGACAATAGGAAGGATGAATTTAGATACGGGGCCTTTCCGGAAATTATTTGCGGGCAAGAATCAGGAGATGGCAGGA
Organism: Vipera latastei; assembly: GCA_024294585.1. Lineage (NCBI taxonomy): Eukaryota > Metazoa > Chordata > Lepidosauria > Squamata > Viperidae > Vipera > Vipera latastei. The sequence goes on from CM044356.1 coordinate 3,419,673, forward strand.
CCAGCCCCATAGGGGATTTTGTGACTTGGCTGAGCTAAAATAGTAATAGAATAAACAGGTGTGGGAGGGACCTTGGAGGTCTTCTAGTCCGACCCTCTGCTCAAGCCTGGCAACATTTAAGACTTGTGGACTTCAATTCCCAAAATAGGGTCAAAAGACAGTAAAATTGTAGGAATAACACTGGAAAGACCAAGGTTTTAATTCTTCCCTAGCCAGGGAATCCGTCCATGTGTGTGTGTGTTTGTGTGTATGCACAAGAGTGTGCGTCGGAGCTGGTTGCTCCCTTCCCAACAGCCTGGAGCTTTTAAAACCAGTATTTTCCAACTTTGACAGTGTTAAGTTAGCTGGACTACAGCTCCCAGAATTCCTCTGTGCTAGTTATGGAATTCTGGGGAATTGAACATTTCTAAGGTAGTCCTCGACTTAACGACCATGATTGGAGCGAGCGATTTGCTAAGCGAGTTTTGTCCCTGCGGCTTTTCTCGCCACGATTTTTAAGGGAATCACTGTTGTTCAGTTAGCAACACGGTCGTTAAGCGAAGCTGGCTCCTCCCCCATGGACTTTGCTCATCGGGAGTTCACAAAAGGGGATCATTTGATGCACCCCCCCCAGATGTTGTGACCATCATAAATATGAAGCAGTTGCTAACTGTCCGAATTTTGGATATTACGTGACCCTGGGGATGCCGCCACGGTCGTAAGTGTGAAAAAGGTCATTAATCTTCCCCCCCCAAATCTCTTGTAAGTCTGAACCGTCACTAAATGAAGTGTTGTAAGTTGAGGATTACCTGTATTGGGGGCAACCAGGACTCTGCGTTTATTCATTTATTTATTAGATTTGCTCCCTTAAGAATTGAGCACTCAGAACTACAGGATCCTCAATTTGCAACCATTCATCTTTGGAAGTTACAATGGGACCGGAGAAAGCGTCTTATGACTAGTCCTCACACTTATGGCTCCCGTAGTTGCATGGCCTGAATTGGGGGGGACTTGGCAAACTGCCCTGCATGTATGACGGTTGCAGCGTCCCGAGGTCAGGTGGCCTCCCATTTGCGACCTTCTTAAGCCGCTTCCGACCAGCAAAGTCAAGTAGGGAAAGCTGGATTCACTTAACGAATACCGTGATTCGCTTAGCGATGGTGGCTGATAGGTTCATAAAATCGGACACGACTCGCTTAAGAACCGCCTTGCTTAGCAACGGAAATTCTGGCCTTAATTGTGATCTCAAGTCTAGGATGACCCATATAAGCTTTGCTAGGATATCTGTCAACCTCCGGCTTCTAGAATCCAGATAAAACTCCAGATTCGTTCTGTCTCCAAAAAACGGTTTATTGTCTATGGAGATTCTCAGTCATCCAGGTCACCGTTAGCCCAAAGGTGCTTTTCCCCCCTGAGGCTGTCCCTGTTTGTTGAATACACTGCATGCTAACGTCGAAGCAAAACTCACTCTGAGGTTCCCCAAACACCAGATCATAGAATGAAACCGTCATTTTCCCAGCCAAACCCCCAACGTCTTAGTGTAGTCCACATAAAGAAGTTCACTTTTTTTACAGGAACCGTCTGCTTCAAATCAGCACCCGTTAACAATGTCCTTGAAAAGGTTTCAGGCTCTCGTGGTCTTCCAAGTCCTGTCTCCCAAATTCTCCACCAGCTCCTCTCCTTTGTGCCGCTGCAGTCCGCTTCCTCTTTGCGGCAGGAAGGATCCAAGGTTTGTTTTCCTCCCTGCAGGCATGCTGGAAGACGGGAAGAAGTTTGACTCGTCTCGCGACAGGGGCAAGCCGTTCAAGTTTGTGATGGGCAAACAGGAGGTCATCCGCGGCTGGGAAGAAGGTGTCGCCCAGGTAGGGCAGAGCCAGGTGGGATGTGGACCGACCACGAGAGGAAAGGGCCCCATCACAGCGGCCACTCCTGTCCTCACTGCAGATAGTCCTCAACTTATGACCAGTGAATGGTCACTAAACAAATGGCGCAATCCATCATGAGCCTGGAGGATGGGGGTGGGTGGGTTTCTCAGTTAGTAGACTTGGTACTTTGGTTTGAGGGTGGGTCTTCTCTGGACTGTCTATGGGAGGGGTCTTCAAGCTTGGCCCGTTTATGACTTGTGGACTTCAACTCCCAGAATTCCCCAGCCAGCATGGGAGGGGGCTTGGAAGGGGCAGCTAATTCACCAGGATGTGGTGCCCCGGTGGGGGCCACAGTAGACAAGTGACCTCCCCATCTCTTCGTTGTTTGGTGAAAGGTGTTGCCTCTGTGCGTGTACACCAGGGCTCTTCCAACTTGGCCCTTTGATGACTTGTGGACTTCAACTCCCAGGATTCCTCAGCCAGGCATGCCTTCCTGAGGAACTCTGGGAGTTGAAGTCCACAAGTCGTGAGGCGGCGAAGCTTGAAGACCCCTCCTTCAACATACCTCTGCTTAGACATTCTACTTCCACCAAGTTGCCTTCCATCAGGGGCCTTCAGACTTGGCCCTTTTATGACTTGTGGACTTCTACTCCCAGAATTCCGCAGCCGGGCATGCTGGCTGAAGAATTCTGGGAGTTGAAGTCCACAAGTCATCAAAGGGCCAAGTTTGAAGAGCCCTGGTGGACACCTTGCTCTGTGTTGTTTTCTTGGGGACGGTTCTTGGCCCAGCTAGATAGCATCATCAGAGCTAGAAGGGAATCCAAGGGAGTCACCAAGAAGACTCCCACTGACACGGACAGGGCTAGCCACTTGTATATAAACAGAGAGCAAACCCTCCTTGTGGATGATGTTACCCAGGTGGGTCATGAAACGTCTGCAAGAAAAGAACCTAGCTCAGAGAGCGCCAGGGACCCCACAGTTCTCCTCCTCCTCCTCCTCCTCCTCCTCCTCCTCCTCCTCCTCCTCCTCCTCCTCCTCCTCCTCCTCCTCCTCCTCCTCTTTGCAAACTCCACTCCCTTCTAGCACTGATGATGTTAGCTAGTTTGGGTCATGAAACGTCTGCAAGAAAACCACCCAGCTCAGAGAGCCCCAAGGACCCAATAGTCCTCCTCTTCCTCCTCTCCACGAACCCCACTCCCTTCTAGCACTGATGATGTTACCCAGCTGGGTCATGAAACGTCTGCAAGAAAAGAACCTAGCTCAGAGAGCGCCAGGGACCCCACAGTCGTCGTCGTCGTCCTCCTCCTCCTCCTCCTCCTCCTCCTCCTCCTCCTCCTCCTCCTCCTCCTCTTCCTCCTCCTCCTCGTCCTCCTCGTCCTCCTCCTCCTCCTCCCTGCAAACCCCACTCCCTTCTAGCACTGATGATGTTACCCAGCTGGGTCATGAAACGTCTGCAAGAAAACAGGCTCAAAACAAGCTGGCTGGCAGAGGGAATTCTGGGAGTTGCAGTCCCCACCCCTCCTGGGTTTCTCTCTTTCCTGCCCCCCCCCTCCCCATGCGCTCCCTTCCTGCTTGTACTCTGCATTTTCCGCTCGAACCCAGAGCCGCTTCCCACCCTCCCACCCCCTCTTCTCTTTTGCAGATGAGCGTCGGGCAGAGAGCCAAGATGATAATCTCTCCAGATTACGCTTACGGGGCGACCGGTCACCCTGGCATCATCCCACCCAACGCCACCCTAATTTTTGACGTGGAGCTCCTAAAGTTGGAATGACAAACGGGGGCGCCTCCCCCTCCCCTCGCCCTCCCACTTCCCTGCTCTGGGGTAGGTGATCGTCCCGCAAGAGTCCGGGTTGGCCCTTGCCAAATTGGGCACGGGTGGGGGGGGGGGCGCTGATTGGGGCAAGAAGGAGGCCCTTGGGGGAGGACTTTGGGGGGGTCTGTCAGCTTGATAGAGCGAGGGGTACCGAGAGAGGAGAAAATTTGCAGCTCAGGGTTGAACTGGGTGTGTGCGTGTGATGTCCTGGGTGACCTCTGAGCTTGGGGGCTTTCTTGCTGACGTTTCGCGACCCCACTGAGGAACGTCATCAGTGCTAGAGGGGGGGGGGGCTCGAGAAGGAGGAAGGCGGGGGAGAGGAAGATTCTCAGGTCCTTGGTGCTCTCTGAGCTTCTGGTGTTTGCGTTTTAGAAGAGAAGAGAAGAGAACAGACGTGACGTATTGGAACTTTTGCCCCTTTGCCGGCAATGGGGTGGGCGCGGTTTCCTCGTGATGTGTCCGGCCTGAGGGCGAATAGAATAGAATAGAATAGAATAGAATAGAATAGAATAGAATATAAATATAGAATAGAATAGAATAGAATATAAATATAGAATACAAATATAGAATAGAATAGAATAGAAATATAGAATAGAATAGAATAGAATAGAATAGAATAGAAATATAGAATAGAAATATAGAATAGAATATAAATATAAATATAGAATAGAATAGAATAGAATAATAGAATAGAATAGAATAAGAAATAAAGAATAGAATAGAATAGAATAGAATAGAATAGAATAGAATAGAATAGAAATATAGAATAGAATAGAATAGAATCAAAATATAGAATAGAATAGAATAGAATAGAAATATAGAATAGAATAGAATAGAATAATAGAATAGAATAGAATAAGAAATAAAGAATAGAATAGAATGGAATAGAATAGAATAGAATCAAAATATAGAATAGAATAGAATAGAAATATAGAATAGAATAGAATAGAATAGAAATATAGAATAGAAATATAGAATAGAATAGAATAGAAATATAGAATAGAATAGAATAGAAATATAGAATAGAGCAGAACAGAATAGAATAGAGAATGTAGAATAGAATGTAGAAATAGTAGAAATAATAGAAATAGTAGAAATAATAGAAATAGAAATAGAGCTGGAAGGGACCTTGGAGGTCTTCTAGACCAGCCCCCTGCTCAAGCAGGAGAACCGACAGGTGAATGTCTAGTGTCTCTTCTTAAAAACCTTCAGTCATGGAGCGCCCACGATTCCTGGTGGCAAGCTGTTCTACTGCTTAATAGTCCTCACTGCCAGGAAGTTTCTCCTTAATTCCAGGCTGCTTCTCTCTTCAGTCAGGACCCAGCTAGATCCTGTGCTATAAGAGAGTGGGGGTTGCTCGCTGTGTAGTGGCGTGCCCTGTTAGTGGGAGCGTTTGTGGTGTTCCCCTTGATTAGGCTTTTAATTGCCCTTTAGCACTGATGACGTTCCCTAGTTGGGTCATGAAACGTCTGCAAGAAAAGCACCCAGCTCAGAGAGCATCAAGGACCCCACAGTTCTTCTCCTCCTCCTCCTCCTCCTCCTCCTCCTCCTCCTCCTCCTCCTCCTCCTCCTCCTCCTCCTCCTCCTCCTCCTCCTCCTCCTCCTCCTCCTCCTCCTCCTTCTCCTCCTCCTCTTAGCACTGACAACATTCCCTAGCTGGCTCATGAGACGTCTGTTAGAAAACCACCCCGCACAGAGAATGTTAAATCATGGCCTACATCCCCCGCCCACCCCCCGAGAAACGCATTTTGTCAGACCCCCTCCCAGGACTTGGGGAGGCCGGTCCTCTACCCGCTGCTAATCTGTCATGGCAACCCGGGGGGGGGCACCGCGTGCCCGGGTGAGCTCACCACTGTCTCCCAGGCCCGCTCCGCAGGGCCGCCTCCAACACCCAGGCTCTTATTTTTGTCTCCGCAGGTTTCGGCACCCACGGAGAACCCCAGAGGTCTTTGCTTGGAGATGAACGCACACCCATTTGAATGGAGCTTTCCCGGCTACCCACCGCTCTCTCGGTGTCACCCTCCACCCCGGTCTGAATGTTTCTGAGCCGCTCGGTCCCGCTTCCGATTTCGCTTCCTGGTTTCACCCCCCCCCCATTCTCCTTTGACATTTTTGAACTCAGTGCCAGTGTTTTTTTGGGTGGGGTGGGGTCCACAAACACGGCCACTTTAAGACTGCATGGACTTCGACTCCCAGAATTCCTCAGCCAGCAATGCTGGCTGAGAAGTCCGATGACTCTTAAAGCGGCCGTGTTTGAGGAAACCCCCCCCTCCTGCTCTGTGCCATTAAACAACTATTTTTGTGTTTGTTTGTGGGGGGTGGGGTGGGGTGGGAAGGCAGTTAAGGGGGGGGGACAACCAGGCTCTTTACATAGAATGAAGGCTACTGCTAAGCTTGTAAGCCGCCCTGAGTCTTCGGAGAAGGGCGGGATATAAATGGAATTAAAATAAAATAAATAAAAATAATCTTATTTAGTTGAGGGTTTTGGGGTGCGTGTAGCCTTGAGTTGCACTGCGATTCAGGCTTTTGAGTCGGTATCTCATGCCTCTTGGAGTGCGTTTGCTTTTTGGAAGGATCGTGTTGGAATCCGTTGGCTGCTGGAGATCCCTGCCAATCCCCTGTTGGAGGGGCTTTAGAGGGAGGGGGGTCCCCCTCCCCATCAGCCCTCGTAGATATCCGAGAGTGCCCCCCCTCCGTCCCCCAAACTCGCTTTCCGTGGCTCTTCCCTCTCTCTCTTTCCCGCACCGAGCCGGTGTCCGTGGGCTTTTAATTCGATTTTGCTAGAATTTCATTTCTTTTCTTCTTTTTTTTGGAACTTGGAGCAGTCCCGCGATGAGCGAAATTCAACTTCTGCTGTTTGCTGTAAAGTGAGGGGGGGGGGGACATCAACTCCCCCTCCCCACCCACCCACCCACGCCAAAACGCCCGTGAAGTTCTCTATAGAAAACTGATGCTGGTCGTCTACCCCTGTGCCGTCCCTTCTTTCGGCGGTCGCCTTCCCCGCCCCCCTCCCCTTTGCCTTTGCCCCCTCCCCACCGTCGTGACTTTCGGTAAGAGAATCGCCGCCACCACCTTCTTTCCCCCCACCCGCCATCCTCCTCCTCCTCCTCTTCATCATGTGAACGTATAGAGTTTTATTACTGCAATAAAAATGCTTTATGCTGGCTTTTCTCAAACCCGCTTCTAATGGTGACTGGTTTTGCTTTCGTTTTATTTTTGTTTTGTTTTTTTTGTTTGGTATGGATGGTCCTTGAGTTACGGCCACAATCCCTGCCCCAATTCTCCGTTGCTACAGGAAACCGATGAGCTTGGTCCCATTTTACGACTAATAATATTTTAATATTTATAAATATTAATATTTATTTAAAAAGTGATTAATATTTATATGTTATTTACGTGTAAGGGTGTAGGTCTGTAGTTGTATAGAGTATGTTTTAAATATGTGTTATGTGTACACTTTTGAGAGCAATTGACTAAATTTCATTTTTAATGTGTGGCAATAAAGGTTATCTCATCTCATCTAAAATAATAACTTTATTGTCGCCCTGAATCGGCATACATTAAAATGAAATTTCGTGGCGTGCAGCTCTCAAAAGGGTCACCACCTCCCATATACACTCCATAAATATGACAAAAATAAATAAATACAGAATTGTGCATATAGCCACATACCGTATATGACCCAAAGCGAATCACTGCGGTTGCTTAGTCACACAGTCATTCAGCGAATCAGGATTCCCCCATTGACTTCGCTTATCAGAAGGTCGCAAAAGGGGATCTTCACTGCGACCGTCATAAATATGAGTCAGTTGCCAGGTGTCTGAAATTTGGTCGCGTGACCCTGGGGGGAATGCTAAAACAGTTGTCAGAAGGTCCCCAAAAGGGATCACAGGAGTGCGGGACCGTCGTAAGTCTGAGCCAGTCGCCAAGTCACTGAATTTTGATGCCGCAAAGTGGTCGTAAGTGTGAAAAACGGTCGTAACTCATTTTCCCCAGTGCCGTAACTTGGACCGGTCACTAAATGAATGGCTGTAAGTCAAAACTCTGGGTGCTTCCATCACTGGAGGCTTTTGAGAAGAGGCTGGAGAAACGTTTATCTGAAATGGTCTAGGGCAGGGGTAGGCAACCTCGGCTCTTTTATGACTCATGGACTTCAACTCCCAGAATTCCTGAGTCAGCTATGCAGGGGTAGGCAACCTCGGCTCTTTTATGACTCATGGACTTCAACTCCCAGAATTCCTGAGTCAGCTATGCAGGGGTAGGCAACCTCGGCTCTTTTATGACTCATGGACTTCAACTCCCAGAATTCCTGAGTCAGCATAGCATAGCTGACTCAGGAATTCTGGGAGTTGAAGTCCATGAGTCATAAAAGAGCCGAGGTTGCCTACCCCTGGTCTAGGGTCTCCTGCTTGAGCAAGGGGCTGGACCAAGCGGTGGCTCAGTGGGTTAGGACGCTGAGCTTGTCGATCAGAAGGTTGGCAGTTTGGCAGGTCGAATCCCAAGTGCCGCGTAGCAGAGTGAGCGCCTGTTACTCGTCCCAGCTTCTGCCAACCTAGCAGTTCGAAAGCACGTAAAAATGCAAGTAGAAAAATAGGAACCACTCCGGTGGGAAGGTAACAGCGTTCCGTGCGCCTTTGGCATCTAGTCATGCCGGCCACATGACCACGGAGACGTCCTCGGACAAGCGCTGGCTCTTCGGCTTTGAAACGGAGATGAGCACCGGCCCCTAGAGTCGGAAACGACTAGCACGCATGTGCGGGGGAACCTTTACCTTTACCTTTTAAGGTCCCTCCCAACTCTGTTATTTTATGCTCTAGAGCAGCGATGGCGAACCTTTTAGAGACCGAGTGTCCCAAACTACAACCCCAAACCCACTTATGTATCGTCATGTGCCGGGTGGGCGTGGCCCATTGGGTGGGCGTGGCCGCAGTGGTACCGGCAGACTGGGTGGGGCTAAAAAGTTCAATCCATCAATTCCAACTTTGCGAGATCCCCCCCCCACCCCAAGTTGAAATTGATTGATTGAACCTTTTTTTTTTTTTGCAGATGGCAGCGGAGGAGGCCTAAAGTGAAAAGGTTTTATAAAACCCGGTTGAAAGCCAAGGACTGGGGTGACACGTGCCGTAGGTTCGCCACCATGGTTCTAGAGAGTATCTGTATTTCCATTTTGGGTTGTATTTCCTCTGAAAACTGGCTCTGGAGTCACGGATGCTCTTTTGTTAAAAGAAAGTGTGTGTGTGGGGGGGGGGAGCAGTTGTTCCTTCCAGCTGCTGTTCTTGCAAGTTAAAAATTCTCGGAAAAGCAGCTTGTTTACCATTGACTGACCTTGCTTCTGCTACCGGTAGGAGAGAGGTCAGCCCTTATCTTGGGCTGTTTGGAGCTGGCTTGTCCCCAAGAAGCATCCCCCCCCTCCCCACAGCCAGGCCCAGATGCCTAGCCTGGTGCCTTCCTGACACCCATGTTCCTTGCACATTGTCTGGGTCACTGCGGTATTAGCCAGAGCAACCCAGATAGGACAACAATCCAACCTATTGCAAGGGGAAGTCACAGCTGCTGGCAAAAAATTTTTTTGCTTCCCCCCCTCCTCCCCCCCAAGATATCAGCCCTGATCTAATTTCCTGCCTGAGCAGGGGGATGGACTAGAAGACCTCCAAGATCCCTTCCAACTGAGTTATTCCTTAGAAAAATTGAAACACTGGGCTGAAGGTTCAGGGGAGTGTTCCCACCGATCCAGATAATGACAAGGAGAGAACAGGTAGAGAGGTCCTGAGGGGTGAAGGTAGGAAGAGATAAGTTTTGTTTTCCCACCTTCCCACCCCCCCCCCACACACATCAGCAGAAACTTCTAGGACGGGGGTCTTCAAGTGTAGAGTTTTGCGTGCTCTGAGCTTTGTGCTTTTCTTGCAGATGTTTCGTTACCAAACTAGGTAAATTCCAGTAGCATTGATGATGTTACCCAGTTGGGTCGTGAAATGTCTGCAAGGAAACAACTAAGCTCAGAGCACCATGAACTACTCAGTCTTATTCTTCCTCCTCCTCCTCCTCCTCCTCCTCCTCTCCACAAACCCCACTCCCTTTCAAACACTGATGACGTTACCTAGTCTGGTAATGAAACGTCTGCAAGAAAACCACCCAGCTCAGAGGGCACCAAGGACCCCACATTTGAACCCTGAGCTACAATGATCTCCTGGCCAAGGGTACTATTTAGCCACTTCCATCCTGTTCTTCATCTGGAGACCATCTCACCAGGGTTTCGGGGCTTTGAGCTTGGCTAATCTTACAGCCAGAAAAGAGAAAGGCATCGTTTTAGGCCCGGGAAAGTCTCTAGCGCAGGGGTAGGCAACCTTGGCTCTTTTATGGCTCATGGACTCCAACTCCCAGAATTCCTGAGCCAGCGTGGGGGAAGCTATGGCCCCTTCATGACTCGTGGACTTCAACTCCCAGAATTCCTCAGCCAGCATGGGGGAGCTATGGCCCCCTCATGACTCACGGACTTCAACTCCCAGAATTCCTCAGCCAGCATGGAGGAACTATGGACCCTTCATGACTTGTGGACTTCAACTCCCAGAATTCCTGAGCCAGCATGGGGGAACTATGGCCCCCTCATGACTTGTGGACTTCAACTCCCAGAATTCCTGAGCCAGCATGGGGGAACTATGGCCCCTTCATGACTTGCGGACTTCAACTCCCAGAATTCCTGAGCCAGCATGGGGGAACTGTGGGCCCCTCATGACTTCCAGACTTCAACTCCCAGAATTCCTGAGCCAGCATGGGGGAACTATGGCCCCTTCATGACTTGCGGACTTCAACTCCCAGAATTCCTGAGCCAGCATGGGGGAACTATGGCCCCTTCATGACTTGCGGACGTCAACTCCCAGAATTCCTGAGCCAGCATGGGGGAACTATGGCCCCTTCATGACTTGCGGACGTCAACTCCCAGAATTCCTGAGCCAGCATGGGGGAACTAAGGCCCCTTCATGACTGGTGGACTTCAACTCCCAGAATTCCTGAGCCAGCATGGGGGAACTGTGGGCCCCTCATGACTTCCAGACTTCAACTCCCAGAATTCCTGAGCCAGCATGGGGGAACTATGGGCCCTTCATGACTTGTGGACTTCAACTCCCAGAATTCCTGAGCCAGCATGGGGGAACTATGGCCCCTTCGTGACTGGTGGACTTCAACTCCCAGAATTCCTGAGCCAGCATGGGGGAACTATGGCCCCTTCATGACTCGCGGACTTCAACTCCCAGAATTCCTGAGCCAGCATGGGGGAACTATGGCCCCTTCATGACTTGCGGACGTCAACTCCCAGAATTCCTGAGCCAGCATGGGGGAACTATGGCCCCTTCATGACTTGCGGACGTCAACTCCCAGAATTCCTGAGCCAGCATGGGGGAACTAAGGCCCCTTCATGACTGGTGGACTTCAACTCCCAGAATTCCTGAGCCAGCATGGGGGAACTGTGGGCCCCTCATGACTTCCAGACTTCAACTCCCAGAATTCCTGAGCCAGCATGGGGGAACTATGGGCCCTTCATGACTTGTGGACTTCAACTCCCAGAATTCCTGAGCCAGCATGGGGGAACTATGGCCCCTTCGTGACTGGTGGACTTCAACTCCCAGAATTCCTGAGCCAGCATGGGGGAACTATGGCCCCTTCATGACTGGTGGACTTCAACTCCCAGAATTCCTGAGCCAGCATGGGGGAACTATGGCCCCTTCATGACTCGCGGACTTCAACTCCCAGAATTCCTGAGCCAGCATGGGGGAACTATGGCCCCTTCATGACTTGCGGACGTCAACTCCCAGAATTCCTGAGCCAGCATGGGGGAACTATGGCCCCTTCATGACTTGCGGACGTCAACTCCCAGAATTCCTGAGCCAGCATGGGGGAACTATGGCCCCTTCATGACTTGCGGACGTCAACTCCCAGAATTCCTGAGCCAGCATGGGGGAACTAAGGCCCCTTCATGACTGGTGGACTTCAACTCCCAGAATTCCTGAGCCAGCATGGGGGAACTGTGGGCCCCTCATGACTTCCAGACTTCAACTCCCAGAATTCCTGAGCCAGCATGGGGGAACTAAGGCCCCTTCATGACTGGTGGACTTCAACTCCCAGAATTCCTGAGCCAGCATGGGGGAACTGTGGGCCCCTCATGACTTCCAGACTTCAACTCCCAGAATTCCTGAGCCAGCATGGGGGAACTATGGGCCCTTCATGACTTGTGGACTTCAACTCCCAGAATTCCTGAGCCAGCATGGGGGAACTATGGCCCCTTCGTGACTGGTGGACTTCAACTCCCAGAATTCCTGAGCCAGCATGGGGGAACTATGGCCCCTTCATGACTGGTGGACTTCAACTCCCAGAATTCCTGAGCCAGCATGGGGGAACTATGGCCCCTTCATGACTCGCGGACTTCAACTCCCAGAATTCCTGAGCCAGCATGGGGGAACTATGGCCCCTTCATGACTTGCGGACGTCAACTCCCAGAATTCCTGAGCCAGCATGGGGGAACTATGGCCCCTTCATGACTTGCGGACGTCAACTCCCAGAATTCCTGAGCCAGCATGGGGGAACTAAGGCCCCTTCATGACTGGTGGACTTCAACTCCCAGAATTCCTGAGCCAGCATGGGGGAACTGTGGGCCCCTCATGACTTCCAGACTTCAACTCCCAGAATTCCTGAGCCAGCATGGGGGAACTATGGGCCCTTCATGACTTGTGGACTTCAACTCCCAGAATTCCTGAGCCAGCATGGGGGAACTATGGCCCCTTCGTGACTGGTGGACTTCAACTCCCAGAATTCCTGAGCCAGCATGGGGGAACTATGGCCCCTTCATGACTGGTGGACTTCAACTCCCAGAATTCCTGAGCCAGCATGGGGGAACTATGGCCCCTTCATGACTCGCGGACTTCAACTCCCAGAATTCCTGAGCCAGCATGGGGGAACTAAGGCCCCTTCATGACTGGTGGACTTCAACTCCCAGAATTCCTGAGCCAGCATGGGGGAACTATGGCCCCTTCATGACTTGCGGACGTCAACTCCCAGAATTCCTGAGCCAGCATGGGGGAACTAAGGCCCCTTCATGACTGGTGGACTTCAACTCCCAGAATTCCTGAGCCAGCATGGGGGAACTATGGCCCCTTCATGACTTGCGGACGTCAACTCCCAGAATTCCTGAGCCAGCATGGGGGAACTAAGGCCCCTTCATGACTGGTGGACTTCAACTCCCAGAATTCCTGAGCCAGCATGGGGGAACTATGGCCCCTTCATGACTCATGGACTTCAACTCCCAGAATTCCTGAGCCAGCATGGGGGAACTAAGGCCCCTTCATGACTGGTGGACTTCAACTCCCAGAATTCCTGAGCCAGCATGGCTCAGCTTGGAAACCTCTCCCTTTCCCCTCAGGGTGGCTGGCTCAGGGATTCTGGGAGATGAAGTCCACGAGTCGCAAAAGAGCCAAAGTTGCCTAACCCTGGCCTAGTGAAAGTACAACAGGCATTCCCCCCCCCCGCCTCCCCCCCAACAGCCACGCATAGCTTCCCTTTTCTTGGAAAGCCAAACAGCTGAGTTGACATTTCCTTGTCTCCGGGCAGCCCTGCGGTCCATCGCCTCTTTCCCAGACAAGTGGGCAGACTTACAAGGAAGCTCTTGAGTTGCAGGCACTCACCCCCCCAGCCCCAGAGGGCCCCCCCCATCTATTTCCCACGCTTGTGCAGGATTCGGAGGTCACGTCAACCTAGATTTCCAGCGGAAGCTGATGTTTTCCGCTTCCAGCGCGTCGGCTTCCCAATTTTTTAGTCCGTGAAAAAGAAAAACACAAGGAGGGGCCAAGGCCCCGAGCAGATGAGAGAACCAGGGCAGTTCTCGACTTACGACCGTTCGTTTAGTGACGCCGCCCCCTCCCCCAATTCGTGACCATTTTTCACATGACTGTTGAAGCCTCCCTGATCAAAATTCCAACGCTTGGCAACTGGCGTGTACCTAGGACTGTTGCAACATCCCGGGGTCACGTGATTTCCCCCCCCCCTTTGGTGACCTGATCGGCAAAGGCGATGGGGAAGCTGGATTCACTTAACAACGGTGTTACTCACTTAGTGACTGTGGCAAAAATGGTCGTCACATGTGGCAAAACTCACTTAACAAATGTCTTGGAGGGCGGGAAAAATGTTAGGCTTAATCGTGGTGAGTCAGTCTTACATTTTTTGCAGTTACACTCACCTTCCACTCCCAGTTACAATGGGTGGGTGTCCACAATGGATGGTAGCGCTAGTGGCCAGCAGGTGGTGCTGTTGAGAAAGGCATTCACACACACACACACACACACACACACACACACACACACACACACACACACACAAACACAAAGAGAGGTTGAGAAAGGATTCCATTTTCTGCATCCTCGCAACAGCTTAATTCGATGTTTCTCATCCTCAGCAACTTTAAGGGATGCGGATTTCAGTTCTCAGAATTCCTCAGTCAGCATGTTGGGAGTTGAAGTCCACCCCCTCTTAAGGCATGCTGGCTGGGGAATCCTGGGAATTGAAGTCAACAACTCTTAAAAGCAGGGGTGTGAAACTGGCGGCCCGCGGGCCAGACGTGTCACGTGGAAGCCGCGCCCAGCCCACTGCCGGCAATGGCAAAACTGTTCCAATACATTGTGCGACGTCACGTGACGTTGCGAGTTTGACATGTCTGTCTTAAAGCATGGCAGCTAGGGAATTCTGGGAGTTTATTTATTTATTTATTTTATTATATTTATATATCGCCCTTTCCCGAAGGACTCAGGGCGGTTTACAGGGTGATTAAAACGAAAAATACAAAAGTTAAAAACAATTTAAAAAATTATATCAATCCCTGAACAAATAAAAACCCCAGTTAAAATTAAAATTAAAATTCTCAGCCTGGGCCAGAGAGCTCGAAGAGTTGAAGTCCATCCACCTTAAAGCCTACTGGCTGGGGAATCCTGGGAGTTGAAGTCCACCCCTCTCAAAGCAGGAGGGCTAGGGAATTCTGGGAGTTTTAACACCTGTTAATGTGTCCAAGCTTGAGAAACACTGCCTTCGGTGTTCCCAAAGGTGTTTTCCCAAAAGGCAACTGGACTTCCTTGGTTTTTGGATGAGAACTGAAACATTTTCAAGGAAAAAACCCCACGAAAGTCCAGTTGCCTTTTGGAGAAACACCTTTGCTACAACCATGACTTGGATGATGGAGAATCTCCATAGACGCTGTCTTAGGCTAAACCAGGGGTAGGCAACCTTGCCTCTTTTATGACTCGTGGACTTCAACTCTCAGAATTCCATGATGCTGCGACCGTTGTACATATGAGCCAGTTGCCAAGCAGATCAATTTTGATCAGGGGATGCTGTAGGTCAGGGGTAGGTAACCTCGGCTCTTTTATGACTTGTGGACTTCAACTTCCAGAATTCCTGAACCAACATAGGGGAACTACGGCCCCCTCAGGACTTGTGGACTTCAACTCCCAGAATTCCTGAGCCAGCATGGAGGAACTATGGCCCCTTCATGACTCGTGGACTTCAACTCCCAGAATTCCTGAGCCAGCATGGGGAACTACGGCCCCTTCATGACTCATGGACTTCAACTCCCAGAATTCCTGAGCCAGCATGGGGGAACTATGGCCCCTTCATGACTCGTGGACTTCAACTCCCAGAATTCCTGAGCCAGCATGGGGGAACTATGGCCCCTTCATGACTCATGGACTTCAACTCCCAGAATTCCTGAGCCAGCATGGGGAACTATGGCCCCCTTTATGACTCGTGGACTTCAACTCCCAGAATTCCTGAGCCAGCATGGCTCAGCTTGGAAACCTCTCCCTTTCCCCTCAGTGTGGCTGGCTTAGGAATTCTGGGAGTTGAAGTCCACGAGTCATAAAAGAGCCAAGGTTGCCTACCCCTCCTGGGCTAATCCAAGTCTCCTAAATTGGGCCAGTGGAATGTGGAAAAGGGGAAAGCAGATTTGCTGATGCACCCTTGGAAAGCGGCCCGTTTATGCTGGCTTGAAATGTTGCAACCCGCCGGCCTCACCCTGGCTCCCTCCACGCAAACAACACGTGATCTGCACACACAACACGTTTAACCAGAGAAGGGAAAAAACCAAGATCCACATCTTTACAACATCTTTACAACTGGTTTGAGTTCCCCTTCAGGATCTGGGGTGGCTGAGCCTGTCGGGGCAAACCTTTTTTGCCTCAGTCTATTATGCCAGTCCAGAAAATGGAGTGAAAGTGATTCACTGGGTTACAGAGTAGTCCGCTACACGTCAATACACACGTGTGCAAAATTTTTATTTCTTCCTTTGATCTCCTAGTGCAGGATAAATTTGGTTTGCAAACGTTGATTTGAGTCCATTTTTCTTCTCTTCCTCCTCTTCTGCTCAAGGGCTGAAAGCAGCCAGGTGGGAATTCCAAGTGGTCTCCTTTCCAAGCTTAAGACACAGGTGGTCCTTGAATTATGAGTCTCAAATTTCTGTCGCTAAGTGAGAGATTTTGAAGCGAATTTTGCCTCATTTAATGACCTTTCTTGCCAGAGTTAAGTGAATCGCTGCAGTTGTTCAGCGAGTAGCACGGTTGTTAAGTGAACCTGGCTTCCCCCATGGACTTGGCTTGTCAGGCGGTCGCAAAAGTGGATCACATGTCCCCGAGACGCTGCAACCGTCATAAGTAGGAATCAGTTGCCAAGCGTGCGAATTTTGATCTGTGGGGAATCCTGCAACGGTTGCAAAGTGTGAAAAGCGGTCCTAACGCACTATTTCAGTGCAGTTGTAGCTCTGAATGGTCACTAAACGAATAATGGTAACTTGAGGACTACAGGTATAAACTTTTCCCTACCGTGAAGCTGAATTTTGCTGCAAAGTGTCCCACCTTTGGCCACCAGGTGGCGATGTAGGTTTGCATCTATTGCGGCCTGTAGGGAAATGCAAATATTTTCAGTTTGCTTCAGCTGCCTGGATATCCTGGAAAATAGGGAACATGACTCAGCTTCTAAGTTTTTCTCCGCATTAATTGGATTTTCAGCAAAAGAGTTTCCTGCAGATGTCAGACACCGAACAGCGACAAACATGTCAGGGGACCGGAGGCTAAAACATACGAAGAACGGTTGCAGGAATTGGGTAGGTCTTGTTTCATGAAGAGAAGGACGAGGGGGGACAGGATAGCAGTCTTCCAGTATCCAAGGGGCTGCCCCAAAGAAGAGGGAGTCAAGCTATTCTCCAAAGCACCGGAGGGCAGGACAAGAAGCAACGGATGGAAACTCACCGAGGAGAGAAGCAACCTAGAACTAAGGAGAAACTTCCTAACAGTGGGGACAATTAACCAGCGGAACTGCTTGCCACCAG
This sequence comes from Vipera latastei, assembly GCA_024294585.1. Taxonomy (NCBI): domain Eukaryota; kingdom Metazoa; phylum Chordata; class Lepidosauria; order Squamata; family Viperidae; genus Vipera; species Vipera latastei. Next base: position 3,436,684 of record CM044356.1, read on the forward strand.
AAGTTATTTGGTGGAGGTTTTTAAGAAGAGACTGGACAAAAATTTGTCTGGAGGGGTATAGGGTTTCCTGCCTGAGCAGGGGGTTGGACTAGAAGACCTCCAAGGTCCCTTCCAAGGTCCTGTTATCCACTGTCTCCATCAAGGTCAATGGCATTTAGGGGTCAAGATGTCTGCTCTGTCCCCACTTTCCCAATTTCTGGATGTGGCCCCATGAACTGTAGGGGTTGCCAGAAGCAAAGCACCCGCCTGCCAGACTAGAAAGACCTCCGAGGTCTCTTCAAACACGGTTATTCTGTTATGCTATCAGACCTGCCTGCAAAATTGATGTCAGCCTTCCCAGATTCATAGGTCATGAATGACCAGGCTGTCATGAGGATCTAGAAGTTTCTGTGCCTTTCAATCCCTCAAGGTGTGGGAACATTACCGGAAATAGCTTTAATTCCAGCCGGTGATGTGAAGGTTCTGGAATCGAAGTCTGCCACTGGGCTCCCAAAGCCAGCGATCGGGATTTAACAACAACAACAACAACTTTGCAAAATAATAATAGCTTTGCAAAACACATCAAGAACAGCTTCCTGCAATCACTCCAGCAAAGCTACAAAAAAATGCGCTACTCGGAACATCTTACATTTTAAGGAGAGACCTGGTTGATCCCTAGGATGCTGGCAGCAACCCGTGTCAACCATTAGCGCCAGTCAATCTGAATGCTCAGTTGACTGAGTTTCAGGTTTTATGAGTAAAAGTTTTATAATAATAACGATGATGATGATGATGATGATGATGATGATGATGATGTCATCAGGGCACTGGGAACTATGTCCAAAAACTTTACAAAACACATCAAGAAATTGCAGCTTCCTGCAATCACTCCAGCAAAGCTACAAAAAACTGCGCTACTCGGAACATCTTACATTTTAAGGAGGCACCTGGTTGATCCCTAGGATGCTGGCAGCAACCCGTGTCAACCATCAGTGCCAGTCAGTTTGAGTGTTCAGTTGACTGAGTTTCATGTTTTATGAATAAAAGTTTTATTTAATAATAATAGTAATAATAATAATAAAGTTGGCAGGGACCTTGAAGGTCATTTAGTCCAACCCCCTGCTTGGGCAGGAGACCCTATACCATTTCAGGCAAATGGCTGTCCAGTCTCTTCTTAAAAGCCTCCAGGCATGAAGCACCCACAACTTCTGGAGGCAGGTGGTTCCACTGGTTAATTGTTCTCAACTGTCAGGAAGTTTCTCCTTAGCTCCAGGTTGCTTCTCTCTTTGCTTAGTTTCCATCCATTATTCCTTGTCTGGCCTTCAGGTGCTTTGGAGAACAGCTTGACTCCCTCTTCTTTGGGGCAGCCCCTCAGATACTGGAAGACTGCTATCATGTCCCCCCTCATGGGTGGCCATTGGTTCTGGGTGCCAGGCTCTGGGGCCGTGCCCACAGGAAGAAGGATGGAGAGGCAGTTGGGCTGGACACGGAGAGCCCTTGCATAGAAACAGCTAGCCGGAGGCACTGAACGTGCAATCTCAAAATCTGGGGTATGGAAAGGTTTGCACTTTCTTGAGGTACAGCTCCTTTGCAAGCCTTTGGGTTTGGTAGCTGGAGTTTTAGCTACTAGTTATATTATAAAGAGGCCCTGCAGAGATCGCCTTGCCTGGGCAGATCTGGGTAGTTTGCCTATAACAGTATTTCTCAACCTCAGTGACTTTAACTTGAGTGGACTTCAATCCCCAGAATTCCCCAGCCAGCCAGCATGTTGGCTGGGGAATTCTGGGAGTCAAAGTCCATCCAACTTCAAGCCTGCTGGCTGGGGGATTCTGGGAGCTGAAGACCACCCATCGTAAAGCCTGCTAGCTGGGGAATTCTGGGAATTGAAATCCACCCATCTTAAAGCCTGCTGGCTGGGGGATTCTGGGAGTTGAAGTCCACCCGTCTTAAAGTTGCTAAGGTTGAGAAAAAAGGGGGTTAGAGCAAAAAACTTTGTCTCCTCCAAGGTCACCTGGAAATTGGTGCTGTTTGGCACCTACATGTCATTTTCATCACCCAGCAAATCAGAAACCACCCAGGTGTGGAAGGAACAAACCCCAGCCAGCTTCTTTCCCCGAGGTCAGCCAGGTAGCCTCACCTGATTCTTTCGCCACCTAGTTTAGTTTCGCTCTCAGTCAGCTGATCTCTCCTCCCCTCCCAGCCTCTCTTATCACCTGGCTGGAAGGCTGGGAGGAGTGAAGCCAGGAACGGCATTCTCACCGGAGGAGTCCGACAGGTAAGGCACCTGGCTTGGCATCAGGGGGATCCATCTGGCTCTTTTTTGGGGGGGCATTATTTTTCCTTCTCCTCCTCCTCCAAACGGCTTCCTCCAACGGGGTTTGTAGGTGCAACGTACCTGTGCAGGTAAATGGAAAAGATTGGCTTGGTGGGGGAAAGTGTAAGGTTAATGTTGGAGGAACCATTGGATTTTTGTAGCATTTTATTGATACTACAGTTTTATCTTTTTCATATTGTAAGCTGTCAGAGATACCCTCTGGTAAGATGGTGGCCATTATTAGATCGATAGATAGATGGATAGATGATGGATAGATGGATAGACAAATATGGATAGATATAGATAATAGATGGATAGATTGATAGACAGATAGATATAGATAGATGATGAATGGATAGGTGATGGATGGATGGATAGATGAATGGATAATGAATGGATAGATGAATGGATAGATGGATGGATAAATGAATAGACAGATGAATAGATAGGTGAATGGATGGATGGATAGATAAATATGGAGAGCTAAATAGATGGATAGATAGACTGAGATATGGATAGATATAGATAGATGATGGATGGATGGATAGGTGAATGGATAGATGAATGGATGGATAGATGAATGGATGGATAGATGAATGGATGGATAGATGAATGGATAGATGGATGGATAGATGAATAGATAGGTGAATGGATGGATGGATAGATAAATATGGATAGATATAGATAATAGAGGGACGCGGTGGCTCAGTGGGTTAGGATGCTGAACTTGTCGATCGGAAGGTCGGCAGTTTGGCGGGTCGAATCCCGAGTGCCGCGTAGCAGAGTGAGCGCCTGTTACTCGTCCCAGCTTCTGCCAACCTAGCAGTTCGAAAGCACGTAAAAATGCAAGTAGAAAAATAGGGACCACTCCGGTGGGAAGGTAACAGCGTTCCGTGCGCCTTTGGCGTCTAGTCATGCCGGCCACATGACCACGGAGACGTCCTCGGACAAGCGCTGGCTCTTCGGCTATGAAACGGAGATGAGCACCGGCCCCTAGAGTCGGAAACAACTAGCACGCATGTGCGGGGGAAACTTTACCTTTTTATAGATAATAGATGGATAGATTGATAGATAGACTGATGGATATGGATAGATATAGATAAACGATGAATAGATAAAAAAGTAGCATGTCTCCTCTGTCCAGGTGCTTCCACTGGGGAGAAAACTGAATCTCCGCTTTGCTGGCTGGGGGATTCTGGGAGTTGAAGTCCACCCACCTTAAAATGGAAAAGTTTGAGACACGCCAGTCCACCATATTCTCATTTCGGAGATTCCGGGATCCCTTTAGCGCCAGTCAGGATGGGATTTTTAAACCTGGATTTCTAATACAGCTAGACCTCGGCTTACAACAGCTCATTTAGTGACCATTCCAAGTTACAAGGGCGCTGAAAAAAAGAGTGACTCATGGCCGTATTTCACACTTACGACCTTTGCAGCATCCCCACGATCACGTGATCAAAATCCAGACGCTTGGCAACTGGCTTCTACTTACGACGGTTGCAGCGTCCCCGGGGGTGGTGGTCACGTGATCCTCCTTTTGCGACCTTCGGATGAGCCAAGTCAGCGGGGGAAGCCAGATTCACTTCACGAGAGGGTGACTCACTTATCCGCTGCAGTGATTCACTTAACGACGGAGGCAAGAAAGGTCGTCAAATGGGGCAAAACTCACCTAACCCAGGTCTCGCTTAGCGACAGGAATTTGGGGCTCAGTTCTGTTCGTAAATCGAGGACTAAGTGTTCTAATTTCTAGCAAAATTCGTGGTTCCTGAGGGCCTTTTGTGTCTCCTTTGTGTCCCTTCCACTCACAATTTTCCCCCGCTACCTAACTGTTCCACGTCGCCTTGACTTTCGTGGCAAAGCCTCCTAGCCCCCAGAAATATTGGATTCTCATTCCCATCATCCACAGCCAACCATGCATGGGAAAGGAATCGTTTCTTGGGTTGCTACGGTCAATATTGGCCATCTCAGACAGTTTATTGCACGCGAATCCAGGTTTCTGCAGCTTTGTTTCAAAATCCCGGCTTATTTTTCCATTCGCGCAACATGGAAAGGAAAGAAAGATGCAGTTTTCTTTCCCAGCCTATTGAAGTGACTCATCCTTTCCTTTGAGCAAGATGGCGGTGCTGGTTTTGTGAAACTGGAAATCCTCTTTTGGGGTTTGGGATGCTTGAGAAATTTCTCTGGGGAATTTCAGCACTCAAAACCCCAGGCGAAGTAAGAATTCGTTTTCCGAAGTGCTTGAAGGCAGGACGAGAAGCAACGGAGGGAAACTCATCAAGGAGAGAAGCAACCTAGAATATAAGGAGAAACTTCCTGACAATTAGAACAATTAACCAGTGGAACTACCTGCCTCCAGAAGCTGGGAATGCTCCAACCCTGGAGGTTTCTTAAGAAGAGACTGGGCAGCCATTATTCTGAAATGGTATAGGGCACAGGTCTGCAACCCGCGGCTCCAGAGCCGCATGCGGCTCTTCCAGCCATCTCCTGCGGCTCCCAGTCCTCTGCCATGTGCAGTCCAAAAAAAAAAAGTGGGACTAAAAAAGTTCAACCAATCAATTCAAATATGCAGGGTAGGTGCATATCTCGCCTTGGCTCCACTCTTCAGTCAAACCCTGTTCTGCGCATGCGCGCATGTACGCGCATGTGCACACATTTTTTGCGGCTCCCAGATTTTCCTTTTGTGAGGGAACCGGTTCCGAGTGGCTCTTTCACTGTTTCAGGTTGCTGACCCCTGGTATAGGGTTTCCTGCCTGAGCAGGGGGTTGGACTAGATGACCTCCAAGGTCCCTTCCAGCTCTGTTATTCTGTATTCCGGCAACCTAGATTAAGCTCGTCCTTCTCTAAGACCAGGAGCCATCAGATTAATCAAGCGCATAAAATTAGAATTGAAATCTTCAATGAGATTAAATGAAATCAATCCACAGATAGTCCTTGATTTACGAACCACAAATTTCTGTGGCTAAGGGAAACAGTTAAGTGTATTTTGTCCCATTTTACGACCCTTCTTGCCACAGTGGTGCAGTGAACCAGTGCAGTTGTTAAGTGAGACACATGGCTGTTAAGCGAATCCGGCTTTCTCCATTAACTTTGCTTGTCAGAAGGTTGCAAAATGGGACACCGCGACCGTCGTAAATATGAGCCAGTTGCCAAGTTTCTAAGTTTTTTTAAAAAAAGATGTTTTATTACTTTTTTTACATAACCACCTTAAACATCGTGTTGTCTGGGTTTATAATTAAAAAACAATAACAATTAATTTCTATAATTCTATAGTCCACATGATAGCTTTGCTTGATGTTCTCTTCTTCCAAAAATGTTCTCTTTTGCCATCCTTGAATTAGTACAATTCTTATTATTTGGATAAAAAAATATAGTCATTTTTCTAATATTTGTGCAAATCATAACCACATGGATATAAAGCTTCCTTTCTAGCTGGCCATCTTGATTGCCTTCTCATAGATCCTGTTTAAAATTCTTATTGAAATTTGTTTTCCCCACAATATTCAAAACATTCTTACTGGTTAAGATTTTCATTACGCTTAAGGATTTAAGTCTTTTTCCTCATACAGACCATCCCAACACTTTTACATTTCTCATATCTTGAAAAAATTAAAAGCGTCTAAGTTTTGATCACGTGACCCTGGGGGATGCTGCAATGGCTCTTAGTGTGAAAAGAGTCATTAAGTCACTTTTTTCAGCGTCGTCGTAACTTTGAACGGTCGCTAAACCAACTTGTAAGTCAAGTACTCCTGTAATATGCAAGTTCCAGAAACCTGGGTGAGAAAGGATTGAAAAAAAGGAACACAATCAGAATTTGTAATGAGAAAACCGGGCGGCATCTGTAAAAGTTGGCTGTGGGATGTTTAATCTGATTTATGCAAATCTGGTTTAAACACACCTCGTTAATTTGGTTGTTTTTAATTGAAGGGTTGACCTACAAGCAAACAGGAACATCTGAGCACCCGGGACTTGGAAAGAAGCTGGATGACTTAAGACGATTTCATCCTTGACGGTGTCCCCTGTGCCTTTGCGGTTGCCAATTGTAGAGACTCGGCCTCCTCCACCATGTCAACCTTGTATCCCTCGCTGGAAGATATGAAGGTTCATCACATGTTGACGGTGAAAACTTCTTTCTTCACATATCTGCAGAAACTACCACCTGGAGTAGGGCAGAATTCAATGCAAGGGACAAAGTGACAGACAGATTCCGTTCTGCCTCTTAAGAGGTGCCAAGTCCAGGTAGTCCTTGACTTATGAACACAACCGGAGCCAGATTTTCCTTTGCTAAGCAAGGAGGTTGTTACGTCATGGCTGATGTATAGGTGGTACATATAGTATAGGTGGTACCTTGCTCAATAGTAGTAACTGTGAGAGGGATCTCGGAGTCTTAGTAGACAATCACTTCAATATGAGCCAGCAGTGTGCTGCAGCTGCCAAAAAAGCCAACACAGTGCTAGGCTGCATTAACAGAGGGATAGAATCAAGATCACGTGAAGTACTAATACCACTTTACAATGCTTTGGTAAGGCCACACCTGGAATACTGCATCCAGTTTTGGTCACCACGATGTAAAAAAGATGTCGAGACTCTAGAAAGAGTCCAGAGAAGAGCAACAAAGATGATTAGGGGGCTGGAGGCTAAAACATATAGGGAACGGTTGCTGGAATTGGGTATGTGTAGTTTAATGAAGAGAAGGGTGAGGGGTGACATGATAGCAGTGTTCCAATATCTCAGGGGCTACCACAAAGAAGAGGGAGTCAAGCTATTCTCCAAAGCACCTGAAAGCAGGAGAAGAAGCAACGGATGGAAACTAGTCAAGGAGAGAAGCAACCTAGAACTAAGGAGAAACTTTCTGACAGTGAGAACAATTAACCAGTGGAACAACCTGCCTCCAGAGATGGTGAATGCTCCAACACTGGAAGTTTTTAAGAAGAGACTGGACAGCCATTTGCCTGAAATGGTATAGGGTTTCCTGCCTGAGCAGGGGGTTGGACTAGATGACCTCCAAGGTCCCTTCCAACTTTATATTATTATTATTATTATTATTATGTTACGATCTTTTCCGCCATCGTTGCTGAGCGAATCACTGCAGTTGTTAAGTGAATTGGGCGGCCGATAAGCGTCTTCCTGCATTGACTTTGCTTGTGGTGATCACACAATCGTGGGACGCTGCAATTGCTGTAAATACGTGCTGGTTGTCAAGTGCTTGAATTTTTTTTGATCCTGTGACTGTGCGGATGTTGTGTCAGTTGTAAGTGTGAGGATCGATCGTAAGTCCCTTTTTTTTAGTGCCGTTGTAACTTGGAATGGTCACTAAACAAACGGTCGTACGTCGAGGACTAATTGCATTCCTCAACAACTAGAACAAAAAGAATTAATGTTCTAATATTGGCGGTTTCACTTTCAGCAAATGCATGCAGTCTTCAACTTACAGCCGTCGGTTTAACGACCGTTCAAAGTTACAACGGCACTGTAAAAAGGGACTCCTGACCGTTGTTCACACTTGCAACCGTTGCAGCGTCCCCCGTGGTCACATGATCAAAATCCGCCCTCTTGGCAACTGACTCACATTTGTAATATATTTGCAGTGGTCCTGGGGTGTGTGTGTGTGTGTCGCGTGATTCACTTAACCATCATGTGGCTAACTTAACAACTGCAGCGATTCACTTAACAACTGTGGGGGGAAAAGTTGTAAAACGGAGCAAAACACCCTTAACTTTTTCGACAGAAATGTCATGGTTGTAAGTTGAGGACCAGCTCTAGCAAAAAAAACAAAACAACTTTCTAGCCGTTGTTGGTTTCATTTTCAACAAAGATGGCTGACAATCAGAGTTTCAAAAAGGGGCTGAAATGCTGGCCCCTTCCCCATTAGCTGGGTCACCATTAAATATCTTTCCTTTCTCTATCTGATCAATCAATCCTTCCTCAGCCTGAGATTCCAAATCTTGGACTGTTATTCCCATAACTCTCAAGTTCTAAGAACCCCCTTGGCTGGGGATGATGGGAGCTCAGTCCAAAGCATCTGGAGAGGCTTCTGTAGGTTTCCAAGGAATTGGGTGGGCAACCTTGGCTTTTTTATGACTCGTGGACTTCAACTCCCAGAATTCCTGAGCCAGTATGGGGGAACTATGGCCCCCTCATGACTCGTGGACTTCAACTCCCAGAATTCCTCAGCCAGCCATACTGAGGAGAAAGAGAGAGGTTTCTCCTTTCTGGCTCAGGAATTCTGGGAGTGGAAGTCCACAAGCCATGAAGGGGCCATAGTTCCCCCATGCTGGCTCAGGAATTCTGGGAATTGAAGTCCACGAGTCATAAAGGAGCCAAGGTTGCCTACCCCTGTCCTAGTTGGAAAAAAACCAGGAGAGTGATGGCCTTCTCCTACCAACCCACTGGGAGTGGGAAGTGTTACTCATTGTTGCCAGGAAGAACGTGACAAAATAATTTTAGTCACCTTTCTTGTTCTCCAACTTCTCTCATCTGATAATCTCTAGACTTCAACACCCAGAACCGGATAGTTGAGATCTTGCCAATAGTTGGACGTTTTTTCCTAACATTTAATCAAATGAATGGCTTGCCTCCTCCAGAAGTTGTGCTTGCTCCATCGCTGGAGATTTTCAAGAAGAGACGAGATAGCCATTTGTCCAGAATGAGATAGGGTCTCCTGCCTTGAGCAGAGGGTTGGACTAGAAGACCTCCAAGGTCCCTTCCAGCTCTAGGGTTCTAAATCTACCCATCTTAAGACATGCTTAAGACATTCATGCTTAAGACATCTTAAGACATTCTGGGCGTCGAAGTCAGAGGGAGACCCAACCTGGAAATATGGAGGACAGTGAACAATTAATCAGTGGAACAGCTTGCCACCAGACGTTGTGGGTGCTCCAGCACTGGAGGTTTTTTAAGAAGAAACTGGACAACCATTTGTCTGCTTTGTTTGAGCAGAGAGTTGGACTAGAAGACCTTCAAAGTCCCTTTCAACTCTGTCATTCTGTGTTCAATGTTCTAAATGTGTGTCTTTCACTCAGTGACACCCTTTCGGGAGCTGTCATTTTCCTTAAGTGGTTTTTTTCCCCCGCCCCTTCAGAAGCTTTCATCTTTAGATCCTGGTTCATCTTGGTTCTCCTCCTGTCCCTTCAGAAGCTTTCATCTTTAGATCCTGATTCATCTTGGTCAATCCATTCCTGGTTCAAAGGAGTCTAAATTTGAGCATCAAACCCCAAAGGTGGTCTGCCTGGAGCAGAATAGAACACTGGGGGGAATCTATCATGATCTGAAGATACAACTTCCAAAATAATATTGGGCCAAGTTGTGGCTGATTCGTATTTTCTGTTTTATTTCTGCTGCAGAAATAGGCAGAATTCATGGGCAGACGTTGTACCTTTTCAAATTTCATTTAATATTAGGGAAAAATGGTTTCTTGATTGTAAGATCTGCCCCACAGTGCAACGATCCATTTCTAGAGTAGTATTTCTCAAAATTGGCAAGTTGAAAGGGTGTAGACTTCAACTCCCAGAAGGTCCTATGATGACCAAGGTGATGACCAACCAGGTATGTCCTTTAGAGGTGAAAGTAAGAGATTGTGTCAGAGCATGCACAGTTTTACTGTGCTGAGATAACCTAGGAGTAAACACAGTAAACAGTGATCTACATTAAATGGTGGTTTATTTTAAACTATCTACAATATACATACACATGGTAATACAGCAAACTCCAACACACAGCAGTCACAGCAGGAAACAGATGAGAGAGAGAGAGAGAGAGAGAGAGAGAGAGACAGAGAGAGACAGAGAGAGAGAGAGATAGAGACAGAGAGAGAGAGACAGACAGAGACAGACAGAGAGAGACAGACAGAGAGAGAGAGACTCCAGCAAAAGCCTTCCCTTTTATACTCAGGCTCTTAAAGGGACACAGACCCTGCTGAGTCATTCCTATCATTGCATCATCCACCTTATGTTCCATTACATCATTACATAAGCTGTTTAGCTATTAAATTATTACCCTGACAGATCGTTACCGTCTTCTCTTTCATATCTTCCATTATAGGCCAAGGACGATGCTGTAGGCCCACAGCCCATGGCCCCAGATCCGGCCCCTACTGCAAGAGTGATGCCAGAGCCACCCAGAACAGATGGTAACGTACTTCAGAACATCATCCAATTCTCTGGGCCATCATCAATACAATCTCTGCTATTGGGAAATCCTTTGAGCTATTTCTTCCATTTCTTTTTCCAGATCCACCAGTTTTGTACCCAGATCTTGCCGATCTCAATGATTACATGGGCCTATCCCTTTCCAGCGAGGAGATCCAAAGGAACTTAGCTCTCATCCCGACAGCCAATACGGTAAGCATTTTTGAACACACAATCTCGGAAGATGGGGAGATTTTGTGCACCTTTTTCCCCCCCACATAGATTCACGTTCACACAGAAAATGATACCCTGTAACCGTAAGCTATGAGGGGGATCTGTGGGAGTCCTAGTGGACAATCACATAAATAGGAGCCAGCCGTGTGCTGCAGCTGCCAAAAAAGCCAACACAGTGCTAGGCTGCATCAACAGAGGGATAGAATCAAGAAGTGTTAATACCACTTTACAATGCCTTGGTAAGGCCACACTTGGAATACGGCATCCAGTTTTGGTCACCATGATGTAAAAAAGATGTCGAGACTCTGGAAAGAGGGCAGAGAACAGCAACAAAGAAGATCAGGGGATGACTGGAGGCTAAAACATATAAGGAACGGTTGCTGGAATTGGGCATGTCTAGTTTAACAAAGAGAAGGACGAGGGGGGACATGATGGCAGTCTTCCAATCTCTCAGGGGCTGCCCCAAAGAAGAGGGAGTCAAGCTGTTCTCCAAAGCACCTGAAAGACAGGACAAGAAGCAACGGATGGAAACTCATCAAGGAAAGAAGCAACCTAGAACTAAGGAGAAATTTCCTGACGGTTAGGACAATTAACCAGTGGAACAGCCTGCCTCCAGAAGCAGTGAATACTCCAACACTGGAAGATTTGAAGAAAAGACTGGGCAGCCATTTGTCTGAAATGGTATAGGCTTTCCTACCTGAGCAAGGGGTTGGACTAAATGACTTCCAAGGTCCCTTCCAACATCATCATCATCATCACCATCACCACCATCATCACTATTGTTGTTATTGTTATTGTTGTTGTTATTATTATTATTATTGTTATTGTTATTGTTATTGTTATTATTATTATTATTCCAAGATTAGTCCAGGATCCCACCAACATGTCATGGTTCGTACCTGTAGGGACAATGGGATGACACAATTCCCAGCTGCCCAAGTTAGGACATCAGTTTTCTAATTTGCTTCGATAATTTGCTTCCTTGAAGTTCTTGATGTTCTTCAGAGCTGTTGGATTGGTTTGGTCCTGCTGGTGGTTAAAGTGAGAGGAGTATAACAGAAAAAAAGAGTTGGAAGGGATCTTGGAGATCTCCTAGACCTAGTCCAATCCTCTGCTCAGGCAGGAGACCCTCTGCCATTTCAGACAAACGATTGTCCAATCACTTCTTTAAAACCTCTAGTGTTGGAGCATTCACCACTCCTGGAGGCAGATTGTTCCACTGGTTAATTGTTCTGACTGTCAGGAAGTTTCTCCTTAGTTCTAGGTTGCTTCTCTCCTTGATGAGTTTCCATCCGTTGCTTCTTGTCTTTGCCTTCAGGCGCTTTGGAGAATAGCTTGACTCCCTCTTCTTTGGGGCAGCCCCTCAAATACCGGAAGACTGCTACCATGTCACTCCTAGTCCTTCTTTTCATTATACAACACATACCCAATTCCAGCAACCGTTCTTCATATGTTTTAGCCTCCAGTCCCCTAAGGGTTGATGGGTTCAACCCTAAGGATTGAAGTTTAACTTGGACCTTCACAAACCTTGATCTGCGGAGAAGAATTCTTTCTTTCTGCACTGCTTCTTCGACTTGGCTTTCTTGGCAGGCTGTGGCTCCAACCTCTTCTGCTCAAGGCCCATTGGTGGCTCCAGTGACAGGAAGTGACGCGGGGTTGCGTCGGGCAGAGATCAAACCAGGCTTGCGCGAGATCCACCTTTGCAAAGATGAACATGGGAAGACAGGGCTGTATCTGAGGAACATCGATAAGGTGAGTTCTGGAAAGGGGGTCCTAAGCAGGGTAAGATCTGGGGAAATCTACAGTTTCTGGACCATCCTGGGACCACCGTCGTTCTCCAGCTGATCTTCTTTGCTGGATCTGGATGTAGGATTGAAATAATAGGACTGACTGGTGTTAGCAATAAACCAGCAATAAAATGCTTCATCCAGTGGTGGGATTCAAGCCAATTTGCACCACTTCAGCAGAACTGGGAGCTAATTTTTTGTTGCTGAGGCCCAGAATGGACTTCCGGAAGCGGCATCCACACAGAGAACCGGTTGTTCACATATTTGAATCCCACCACTGTCTTCATCCCTTTGAGGTGATCTAAGGATGGGGGATTATTTAATTGTGACCTGCTGAGTTAATCTGGTGGCATTCTTGGTGTTGAATCCATGCTTGGTTTAAGTTTCCTGGCTAAATGCAAGAGAAACACCCTCTGGAGCTTTTTTTATGACAATAGAATAGAATAGAATCATGGAATAGAACAGAACAGAACAGAACAGAATAGAATAGAATAGAATAGAATAGAATAGAATAGAATAGAATAGAATAGAATAGAATAGAATAGAATAGAATAGAATAGAATAGAATCATGGAATAGGATAGAATAGAATAGAATAGAATAGAATAGAATAGAATAGAATAGAATAGAATAGAATAGAATAAAATAGAATAGAACAGAATAGAATAAGAATAGAGAATAGAGAATAGAATAGAATAGAATAGAATCATGGAATAGAATAGAATAGAACAGAACAGAATAGAATAGAATCATGGAATAGGATAGAATAGAATAGAATAGAATAGAATAGAATAGAATAGAATAGAATAGAATAGAATAGAATAGAACGGAATAGAGTAGAGTAGAGTAGAATAGAATAGAATAGAATAGAATAGAATAGAATAGAATAGAATAGAATAGAATAGAATAGAATAGAATAGAATAGAATAGAATAGAATAGAATAGAATCATGGAATAGGATAGGACAGAACAGAACAGAACAGAATAGAATAGAATCATGGAATAGGATACGATAGGATAGAATAGGATAGGAAAAAATAGTATAGAATGGAATGGAATGGAGTGGAATAGAAGCTGGAAGGGACCTTGGAGGTCTTCTAGTCCAGCCCCCTGCTCTAGCACTGCCTTCTCCCGCAGGGGCTCTTTGTGCAGTTGGTCAAAGCCCATTCTCCAGCATCTCTGGTGGGGCTGCGTTTCGGCGATCAGATCCTCCAGATCGATGGGAAGAACTGCACAGGATGGAATATGGAGAAGGCAAAGCGGGCGCTGAAGAAGGCCTCGCCGGAGAAGATCGTTATGGTAGTCCGTGATAGGTGAGGAATGGGAAGTGGAGACGGTGGTCAGACAGGCCTGTTTTGTGGCCTGGGTGACTATGTTCCTCACCTTTGAGGTTTCACTTCTTGCAATCCCCTGGAGGATGTTGACAAGGTCTCTTCTTAACAGAATGAGAGAGTTGGAAGGGATCTTGGAGGTCTTCCAGTCCCAAAAAAGTAAGGTTCTACATTTAGGTAAGAAAAACCAAATGTACAGGTGTAGTATAGGTGGTACCTTGCTCAATAGTAGTAACTGTGAGAGGGATCTCGGAGTCTTAGTAGACAATCACTTCAATATGAGCCAGCAGTGTGCTGCAGCTGCCAAAAAAGCCAACACAGTGCTAGGCTGCATCAACAGAGGGATAGAATCAAGATCACGTGAAATGTTAATACCACTTTACAATGCCTTGGTAAGGCCACACCTGGAATACTGCATCCAGTTTTGGTCACCACGATGTAAAAAAGATGTCGAGACTCTAGAAAGGGTACAGAGAAGAGCAACAACAATGATTAGGGGGCTGGAGGCTAAAACATATAGGGAACGGTTGCTGGAATTGGGTATGTCTAGTTTAACGAAGAGAAGAGTGAGGGGTGACATGATAGCAGTGTTCCAATATCTTAGGGGCTGCCCCAAAGAAGAGGGAGTCAAGCTATTTTCCAAAGCGCCCGAAGGCAGGACAAGAAGCAACGGATGGAAACTCACCAAAGAGAGAAGCAACCCAGAACTAAGGAGAAACTTCCTGACAGTGAGAACAATTAACCAGTGAAACTACCTGCCTCAGTGTGAATGCTACTACCTTTCTGGTGTGAATGCTACAACACTGGAAGTTTTTAAGAAGAGACTGGACAGCCATTTATCCAAAATGGTATAGGGCAGGGGTAGGCAACCTCGGCTCTTTTATGACTATGCTGACTCAGGAATTCTGGGAGTTGAAGTCCACGAGTCATAAAAGAGCCCAGGTTGCCTACCCTGGTATAGGGTTTCCTCCCTGAGCAGGGGATTGGACTAGATGACCTCCAAGGCCCCTTCCAACTTTATTATTATTATTATTATTATTATTATTATTATTATTATTATTATTATTATCATCATCATCATCATCATCATCATCATCATTATTATTATTATTATTATTATTATTATTATTATTATTATTATTATTATTATTATTATTATTATTATCCCTGCCCAGGCAGGAGACCCTGTACCATTTCAGACAAATGGTTGTCCACTCTTCTTAAAAACCTCCAGCGATGGAGCATGCACAACGTCTGGTGGCAAGCTGTTCCACTGGTTGATTGTCCTCACTGTCGGAAAGTTTCACCTTAGTTTTAGGTTGCTTCTCTCCTTGGTCAGTTTCCATCCGTTGTTTCCTCTCCTGCCTTCTGGTGTTTTGGAGAAGAGTCTGACCCTGTCCTCTTTGGCCCAACCTGAGCTAGGTTCTCCTCTGCCCCCGTGTTTGCTAGGCCTTTCCAGCGAACGGTGACCATGCACAAAGACAGCACCGGCCATTTGGGTTTCGTGATCAAGAAGGGCCAGATCACCTCACTGGCCAGAGACAGCTCCGCGGCCCGTAATGGGCTCCTCGTCCACCATTACGTCTGTGAAGTGAATGGACAGAACGTCATTGGTCTAAAGGTGAGGAGTGAACAGAGAACAACAGAACAGGACAGAACAGAACAGATTGTAGAATGGAATGGAATGGAATGGAATGGAATGGAATAGAATAGAATAGAATAGAATAGAATAGAATAGAATAGAATAGAATAGAATAGAATAGAATAGAATAGATATTGGAATATAGACTAGACTAGACTAGAATAGAATAGAAATATGGAATAAAAATATAGAATAGAATAGAATAGAATAGAATAGAATAGAATAGAGTAGAATAGAATAGAATAGAATAGAATAGAATAGAATAGAATAGAATAGAATAGAATAGAATAGAGCTGGAAGGGACCTTGGAGGTCTTCTAGTCCAGCCCCTTGCTCAAGCAGGAGAACCTATACCAGGGGTAGGCAACCTCGGCTCTTTTATGACTCATGGACTTCAACTTCCAGAATTCCTGAGCCAGCTATGCTGGCTCAGGAATTCTGGGAGTTGAAGTCCATGAATCATAAAAGAGCCGAGGTTGCCTACCTCTGACCTATACCATCTCAAAAGAATGGGGCTTGCACTAGTTAGTATATAAACAGAGACCAAGTCTCACTCCCTTCTAGCTTTGATGATGTTATCTAGTTGGGTCATGAAACGTCTGCAAGAAAACCACGCAGCTCAGAGAGCCCCAAGGTGCCCTCAAAAACTGGTTTGCTCCCTCTTTACAATGAGCCCTAACCTGATTGTACCATCTCCCTTCTCAAGGACAAGGAGATCACCGAGATTCTCGCAAATGCTGGCAAGGTCATCACCCTCACCATCGTCCCCGCCGTGATCTTCGAGCACATGATCAAAAAGTAAGTCTCCGAGGGCTGAACAAGTAGCTCTTGCCAGTGCTGGGAAATTACATCAGGGAATTCTAGTTTCACTTGCACCCTGCACCTTCCCAGTTGCAGATCAGAGCCAGCTTACAGGGCGCTGAGTTCCCAGCATCAAAAACTAGGGCTGAAGTTTATTTATTAAACATCAGCAAATATCCAACATTCAATTGGCAGACGAGGGCAAAGGAAAAAGTCGGGGGAGAGACAGAGATGTGAACAGCAGGCAAGGATTTAGACACTCTACAGGTAGTCCTCAATTTATGACCACAACTGAGTGTGCGTGCCTGGCTGAGGAATTCTGGGAGTTAAAGTCCACAAGTCATCAAAGGGCCAAGTTTGAAGACCCCTGATGTAAGGCAACTTGGTGGAAGTAGAATGGCTAAGCAGAGGTATGTTGAAGGAGGGGTCTCCAACCTTGGCCACCTCACGACTTGCAGACTTCAACTCCCAGAATTCCTCAGTCAACGTGCCTGGCTGAGGAATTCTGGGAGTTGAAGTCCACTCCTCTTAAAGTCTATATCAGGGGTCTTCAACCTTGGCCACCTCACAACTTGTGGACTTCAACTCCCAGAATTCCTCTGTCAACGTGCCTGGCTGAGGAATTCTGGGAATTGAAGTCCACTCCTCTTAAAGTCTATATCAGGGGTCTTCAACCTTGGCCACCTCACGACTTGTGGACTTCAACTCCCAGAATTCCTCAGTCAGCATGCCTGGCTGAGGAATTCTGGGAGTTGAAGTCCACAAGACATAAAAAGGCCAAGTTTGAAGACCCTTGAGCTTGGAGTTACAGGTCGTTAAGTGGGTCGACATGTGATTGCATCTGATTTTATTTCGTGACTTTGCTTCCCTTTTGTAAGGCTTTCAAGTGGGCTGGTAAAGTCGTCCATGGATCGCTCCGTCCCCGATATATAACTTTTTCGCCCTCTTCGTTCTACCTCCGGCCTGAGATGCGCGACTGTCTTGAACTGCTCTCGAATTTCCTGGAATGATTCTATGGAGGCTCTTCAGAAGAGGAAAAAAAATATGAACAAATATATTGCTTTAATCTTTTGACATGCATTCAAGTTTCTAGGCCTCTGTAAGTTGTCTTACCGTTAACGCCTGCCCCACTCAGAAAAAAGTTCTTCAGTCTTGAAATTGTGGTTTTTGCAGTAGAAAGGGAAGCAGTCAATTTTACAGCTCAGATATGAATTTTTTTGAGAAAATCCCATTTCTTCCAGTGGCTACGGCTGGAACAGTCCAAGGTGGTTTAGCCCAGGGGTCTTCAAACTTGGCCCTTTTATGATTTGTGGACTTCAACTCCCAGAATTCTGTGCCTGGCTGAGGAATTCTGGGAGTTGAAGTCCACAAGTCATAAAGGGGCCACGTTTGAAGACCCCTGGTTTAGAGCAGTGTTTCCCATCCTTTTTAAGGTTGATGGACTTCAACTCCCAGAATTCAATTGCTGGCTGAGGAATTCTGGGAGTTGAAGTCCACAAATCCTAAAAGGGCCAAGTTTGAAGCCTTGTCCACTTTAAGAGGGGTGGATTTCAACTCCCAGAATTCCCCAGCTAGCAAAGCAAAACTGGCTGAGGAATTCTGGGAGTTGAAGTCCACAAGTCATAAAATTGGCCAAGATTGGACCCTCCTGATACGGGGGTCTCCTGCTCAAGCATGAGGTTGGACTAGAAGACCTCCAAGGTCCCTTCCGACTCTGTTATTCTGCATCCTACAATGGAAGCCAACATTTCTTGTTGCTAAACGAGACAGTTAAGTGAGTTTTGCCCCGCTTTATGACCTTTCTTGCCCTGGTTGTTAAGTGAGTCACTGCAGGTGTTTAGTTAGGAACATGGTTGTTAAGTGAATCTGGATTCCCCCTTTGATTTGGCTTGTCAGAAGGTCACAAAATGGGATCATGTGACCTCCAGACACTGCAACGGTCATAAGTACATGTGAGTTGCCAAGTGTCTGACTTTTTTTCCCCCTGAAGTGGTCATAAGTGTGAAAAACAGTCACCGTCATAAATATAAGTCAATTGAAAAGTGTCTGAATTTTGATTATGTGACCAGGGGATGCTGAAGTGGTCATAAGTGTGAAAAACGGTCGTAAATCGGTGCTGTTGTAACTTCGAATGTCCGCTAAATGAAGAGTTTTGTCGAGGGCTATCTGTGTTTTATTCTTGATTTCCTGAAAGCGTCCCCGTTTGGATTGTCCGTAAAAAGTAGAGGCCTCCAGTGACCCCAAACAATTATTAATTTTTTTTTTATTACAGTCACCAAACAGACAAAAGGTTACAGGACAATGGGAATTAAACTCCAAGGGAGAGCACACAGCCGCTCAGTTCTGTATTTAAAAATATATAGACTTTTCTTCTTTTTTCTTCTTTCAAATATAGTTGCACACGTGTTTCCTGGCAGAGCTTTGGATAGCCTGACAAACGTACAGAGACACAGCCACAGCCACATCACACAGGAGGCTGGTTTCCTAGCATAACCAAACACATTTCCCCACCAAACTCCAGTTCCGCTGAGACCTGACAATTCAACAAACACAACAGCTGCCTTCGCCAAGCTGCGGAAGGTCATTTTTGAACCTGGTGCTCACGTTTGCTTTCCCGCCCCCCCCCCCCCGAGCCCAGACTCACCCCAGAGGGTCTTTGAAGAGGTTGCTTCAAAGCCAAACCCGAGGCGGTGAGGAGGGGCTGCCGGTTTGCACACTCGGCTGCTGACACAGCTGCTTTAAAGAGCCCCTGGCTGTCGGGTTTGCAAGGTGGCGGACGTAAAGCAAGTCCGTGGCAGGGGAGACTGTGTGCAGCCTCACCCCACCGGGTTAGGAGAGATTCTGGGGTCCTTGAGGAGGAGTTGCTTCAAACCCTAACCCGAGGCTGTGAGGATGGACTGCCAGTTTGCAGGTTGGCTGCCGACACGGCTGTTTTAAAGAGCAAAGGTGACTGGCTGTCCTCGGGACAAACGGTTTGCAATGTGGCGGACATAAAGCAGGTCCGGGGGCAGGTGAGACCATTCTGGAACACTTAGGAGGGCGTCCCTCAAGTCTTACAGCCACGAAAGACAAGCCAGCTTTTGAAATAGACCCCCAAATGTCGCAGAAGGGGGTGCTGCATATGACCTAGTGTCTCCCCCCCCCCTTACGCCGAAGGATCTTGAGAAGGTGAATTGTCTGAAACACGTCCTCTTGCTTTCAAATAATTCAGATTTTCTGCGCCTACCAGCAGCCCAGATTTATTACGCTGCTGGAACCAAGGTCCACCTCCGAGGTATATCAATGACAAGGGGGAAGGGGTTCCCCCAGATTTTCCTGTCTGGGGACCCCCAAACCTGGGGCTGTGTTTGCCCTACCGGAGGTCATCAGCAATGCCATTTGGCCAAACTCCAGGGCAAAAGATCCTTCTTCCATCTTTGCTGACCTTACGTCCCACTTGTCGTCTACTCCACTTCACCCCCTACCAGAAAGTTCTTTTCATAGCCCCCCCCCCCCCCCCCGTCCCCACTCTCTCTCTTTCTCTACATCCCATCTCAGCCCTTCAGGGAAGTGCCAGTTCTTCTGGCACAATGAAGAGATCCCGGGGCAGGGAAGTTTCACTTTTTCACAGAGTTGGAAGGGACCTTGGAGGTCATCTAGTCCAACCCTCTGCTCAGGCAGGAGTCCCTGTATACCATTACGGGCAAATGGCTGTCCAGTCTTTTCTTAAAAAACGTCCAGAGAGGTTGCACCCATAACTTCTGGAAGCAAGTCGTTCCACTGATTGTTCCGTTAGGAAATTTCTCCTTAGTTCTAGGTAGAGCACTGATGAGTGCAGAGAAATAAAAATGATTAAGGGACTGTAGGCTCAAACCTATGAAGAATGGTTGTAGGAACTGGGTATGTCTAGTAGTTTAATGAAGAGAAGGACCAGGGGGAGACATGATAGCAGTCTTCCAGTATCTCAGAGGCTGCCCCAAAGAAGAGGGAGTCAAGCTATTCTCCAAAGCCCCTGAAGGCAGGACAAGAAGCAACGGATGGAAACCAATCAAGGCGAGAAGCAACCTAGAACTAAGGAGGAATTTCCTGACAGAACAATGAATGGAATAGTTTGTCTCCTGTGGTTGCATTGGAAAGAGTCCAGAGAAGAGCAACAAAGATGATCAGGGGACCGGAAGCTAAAACATAGGAAGGACGGTTGCAGGAACTGGGTATGTCCAATTTAATGAAGAGAAGGACGAGGGGGGACATGGTAGCAGTCTTCCAATATCTCAGGGGCTGCCCCAAAGAAGAAGGAGTCAAGCTATTCTCCAAAGCTCCAGAAGGCTGGACAAGAAGCAACGGATGGAAACTCATCAAGGAGAGAAGCAACCTAGAACTAAGGAGAAATTTCCTGACAATGAGAACAATTAACCAGTGGAACAACCTGCCTCCAGAAGCTGTGAATGCTCCAACAGTGGAGGTTTTCAAGAAGGGACTGGACAATTTGTTTGGAATAATATAAGGACTTTGCTTTGAGCAGGGGTTGGACTAGAGGACCTCCAAGGTCCCTTCCAAGTCTGTCATTCTCTTCTGTTAGTTTAATGAAGAGAA
Organism: Vipera latastei; assembly: GCA_024294585.1. NCBI lineage: Eukaryota > Metazoa > Chordata > Lepidosauria > Squamata > Viperidae > Vipera > Vipera latastei. Next base: position 3,457,465 of record CM044356.1, read on the forward strand.
GGACGAGGGGGGACATGATAGCAGCCTTCCAGTATCTCAGGGGCTGCCCCAAAGAAGAGGGAGTCAAGCTATTCTCCAAAGCCTCAGAAGGCAGAACAAGAAGCAACAGATGGAAACTCATCAAGAAGCAACTTAGAACTAAGGAGAAACTTCCTGACAGTGAGAACAATTACCGTAACCAGTGGAACAACCTGCCTCCAGAAGTGGTGAATGCTCCAACAGTGGAGGCTTTTAAGAAGAGACTGGACAAACACTTGTCTGAAATGGTATAAGGTCTCCTGCTTCAGCAGTGGGATGGATTGGAAGACCTCCAAGATCCCTTCCAACTCTGTTATAGGTTGGTTCTCTCCTTAATTACTTTCCATCCATCGGGGCCGCTGCCAGCCTGGATGAAGCTTGGATTGATGGAGAACCCGCCTCCTGGATTGTCCTGGAGAGAGAAGGCTAGCAATGCTCTCTCCTAAGCAAGGACTGTCTCAAGAATCAGCTTAGGTTAACCTGGCTTGTTTGGGAACGGACCGAAGACCGGTGTTTTTGAATCAAGGTGGAGTGTCCACACAATGTCCTCTCCACTGTGTTCAGCGTTCTCCAGGGTGGAGAATGCTGCCAATGGCATCTTAGTGGAGCCCACCCACCCTAGCTCTGTTATAAACCAGGTTCCTGGATGTGCCAACCAAGTTGCTGCTCAGCACAAGAAATTTCCAGAAGCTGTGAATGCTCCAATGCTGGAAGTTTTTAAGAAGAGACTGGGCAGCCATTTGTCTGAAATGGTATAGGGTTTCCTGCCTGAGCGGTGGGTTGGACTAGATGACCTCTAAGGTCCCTTCCAACATTATTATTATTATTATTATTATTATTATTATTATTATTATTATTATTATTATTATTATTATTATTATTAATCGCACAGTCAGCCAGATGTTCAGACTGGATCTGGCATTTTTGTCTACCTAGCGAGTCCTTACCAAGGACCTGGGATAGGCAGATGTGGATGTTGGATGGTATTACAGATCTCGGCGCAGGATGGAAGCAGTTCCTAGTAAGGCTGCCTTTTCAATTGACTAATGGCAAATTTGTCAATGCCGATGATGGTGTTCAAGTGGTGCTCCAGTTGTTTTGGGATTGCACCCAAGGTGCTTATTATTATTATTATTATAAAACTTTTATTCATAAAACATGAAACTCAGTCAACTGAACACTCAAACTGACTGGCACTAATGGTTGACACGGGTTGCTGCCAGCATCCTAGGTATCAACCAGGTATCTCCTTAAAATGTAAGATGTTCCGAGTAGTGCAGTTTTTTGTAGCTTTGCTGGAGTTATTGCAGGTAGCTGCAATTTCTTGATGTGTTTTGCAAAGTTTTTGGACATAGTTCCCAGTGCCCCGATGACAATGGGTATTCTTATTCTTATTCTTATTCTTATTCTTATTCTTATTCTTATTCTTATTCTTATTCTTATTCTTATTCTTATTCTTATTCTTATTCTTATTCTTATTCTTATTCTTATTCTTATTCTTATTACCAAGACATCAACTGTAAGCAGAATTATGCTGATCCAGGCCAGGTTGAGGAAATCTGCTGGTGAATGAGACACAATTTTGTGTACAGGTAATCCTCCACTTACGACCACAAGGGGGCGTAAAATTTCCCTTGATAAACTAGGGGCAGTTCTTCACATGAATGGTGCCGGATTTTACCACAGCTGTTCAGAGAATCCTTGCGGTTGTTAAGCGAGTCACAGGGTTGTTAAGCGAATACAGCTTGCCCCATTGATTTTGTTTGTTGGAAGCCGTCTGGGACGATCGCAGATGGGGATCACACGACCCCAGGATGCTGCGACCGTCGTACATATGAGCCAGTTGCCAAACAGATGAATTTTCATCAGGGGATGCTGTAGGTCAGGGGTAGGCAACCTTGGCTCTTTTATGACGCATGGACTTCAACTCCCAGAATTCCTGAGCCAACATAGGGGAACTATGGCCCCCTCATGACTCGTGGACTTCAACTCCCAGAATTCCTGAGCCAGCGTGGGGGAACTATGGCCCCCTCATGACTCGTGGACTTCAACTCCCAGAATTCCTGAGCCAGCGTGGGGGAAATATGGCCCCCTCATGACTTGCGGACTTCAACTCCCAGAATTCCTGAGCCAGCACGGCTCAGCTTGGAAACCTCTCCCTTTCCCCTCAGCATGGCTGGCTTAGGAATTCTGGGATTTGAAGCCCACGAGTCATAAAAGAGCTGAGGTTGCCTACCCCTGCTGTAGGTCATGTGTGAAAAAGGGTCTTAAGTGACATTTCTCAGTGCCGTTGTAACTTTGAACAGTCACTAAGCTGTAAGTCAGGGACTACATATACCATCCCAGTTGTTTGTCCAATCTTTTCTTGACAACCTCCAGTGATGCAGCGCCCACAACTTTGGAGGCAAGCTTCAAAGAACCCCGTTCTCTGCCCTTCACTGCCAGTGGAAGAAACCACATTTCAGCAAAAAAGAAAATTAGGGATCTGACTTGTGTCATGAAGTGTGCGGAGTAACACAAGTTGGACTAGGCTCCTTAGCACGGAAGCAGCTCCGCTCTACCAGGTGCACAATACCTGCACAAGTGTGATCCTTTTTCACACTTACGACCGTTGCAATGGCTGCTCGGCAACTGACTCATATTTATGACGGTTGCAGTGTCCCGGGATATGTGATCCCCCTTTCAAGACCTTCTGACAAGCAAAGTCAATGAGGAAGCCAGATTTACTTAACCACGGTGGCAAGCAAGGTTGTAAAATGGGGGCAAGGATCACTTAAGAACTGTCTTGTTTAGCAACATAAGTCTTCAGCTCAATTGTGGTTGTAAATCCAGCACTACCTGTATGAGGTTCTTGCCTTGAGCAGGGGGTTGGACTAGAAGACCTCCAAGGTCCCTTCCAGCTCTATGAGTCTAGGTCAGGGGTAGGCAATCTCGGCTCTTTTATGCCTCGCGGACTTCAACTCCCAGAATTCCTGAGCCAGCATGAGGGAAACTATGGCCCCTTCATGACTCGTGGACTTCAACTCCCAGAATTCCTGAGCCAGCATGGGGGAACTATGGCCCCTTCATGACTCATGGACTTCAACTCCCAGAATTCCTGAGCCAGCATGGGGGAAGTATGGCCCCCTCATGACTCGTGGACTTCAACTCCCAGAATTCCTGAGCCAGCATGGGGGAAGTATGGCCCCTTTGTGGCTTGTGGACTTCAACTCCCAGAATTCCTAAGCCAGCATGGGGGAAGTATGGCCCCTTTGTGGCTTGTGGACTTCAACTCCCAGAATTCCTGAGCCAGCATGGGGGAACTATGGCCCCTTCATGACTCGTGGACTTCAACTCCCAGGATTCCTGAGCCAGCATGGCTCAGCTTGGAAACCTCTCCCTTTCCCCTCAGCGTGGCTGGCTCAGGAATTCTGGGAGTTGAAGTCCACGAGTCATAAAAGAGCCGAGGTTGCCTACCCCTGGTCTAGGTTGTATGTTTTAAAGCAGAGGTCCCCAACCTTTGGGGCACCAGGGACCGGTTCCGTGGAGAGAGGTTTTTCCGCGGACCGGAGGGTGTGTGGTTTTGTGTGCAGCCTGCATCCCACGGATGGGGCTTTGCTTGTTTGTGCGGACCGGTTGCTGACATGCCGCAGCCCCATACTGCTCCACAGACCCAGGGGGTTGGGGACCCCTGTTTTAAAGCATTTTCATGTGGGACCTGTACACCACTTAAAGTGTGTCCCAGATCTGCGGGTCTCCCTCAAACTGCAGGAAGTGTGTGTGGAGAGGCCTTTTAAATTGCTTTATACCAGTCTCCCCATCCTGGGACACCTGCATACGCTGGATTTCGACTCTCGGAATCCCTGGTTATCATGAGACACGCATGGCTGGGAAAAGTTAGAACAATTAACCAGTGGAACCCCCTGCCTCCAGAAGCGGTGAATGCTCCAACGCTGGAAGTTTTTAAGAAGAGACTGGACAGCCATTTGTCTGAAATGGGATAGGGTTTCCTGCCTGAGCAAGGGGGGGGGGGTTGGACTAGAAGACCTCAAAGGTCCCTTCCAACTGTATTGTTATAATTATTATAATAACGAAGTGCCCTAGGATTTAAGAAATTTGAGCAACCATTTGGAATTGGTTCCTAACTGATGTTTTGTTAATTTTTAATGTGTCGCTTTGACGACGTTCTAAGCCAGAGGTCCCCAACCTTTTGGGCACAAGGGACAGGTTCCACGGAGAGAGGTTTTAGCATGGACCGGAGGGTGCGTGGTTTTGTACGCTGCCTGCATCCCGCGGATGGGGCTTTGCTTGTTTGTGCAGACCGGTTGCTGGCATGCCACAGCCCGGTACTGGTCCACGGACCGGGGATTGGGGACCCCTGTTTTAAGCCACCAAGAGCTACCTCACCATGAGATGGGCAACATACACATTTGATAAATCAAGTGGAAATAAATAAATCAGCCCTTCCAGAAAATCTCTGCGGAGAACGAGAAACCCCACTGGCCGCCGTTACAGATGGGCGCCAGGCTGGTGTTACAGAGACGCTGGCTATTAGAGGTAATCCCCGACTTATGGCTACATTTCTGTTGTTAAACTGTTGCAGTTGTTAATGTGAATTTGGCCCCGTTTTTACAACCTTTCTTGCCACGGTTGTTAAGCGAATCATGGCAGTTGTTAAGTTAGTCACCCGGTCATTAAGTAAATCTGGCTTTCCCCCCCCGGACTTGGCTTGTCAGAAGGTCGCAAAAGGTGGATTACATGACAACCCCCCCCACCCAGGGACGCTGCAACGGTCATAAATATGAGTCAGGTGCCAAGTGTTCGAATTTTGATCATGTGACCATGGGGGAGGCTGCAACGGTAGTAAGCATGAAAAATGGTTGTAAGTTAATTTTACAGTGCTGTTGTAACTTCAAACGGTCGCTAAAGGAATGGTTATAAGTCGAGGACTACCTGCATTTACAGAAGATGCGCAAGTCTAGAGAATTTAGCTGAAGTTCTGCTTTAAACTTTTGCTTTTCGCAGTTGAGTGCACGGAATCAATGCCACCCGTTTGGTGGGGTTATCATCCCGTTTTCTGAATAGGCAAGAGAAACGGGTCAGTACAGTGACTGTGTTTTGCAGGTTGTGTGAACACAGCCACAGTGTCATTTGGGAAAGAGCTGGGCGGGTTGTGTAGAAAAATATCCTGGCATTAAACAAGCTCTGCTATAACCTTTTTCTGGAGGTTCAAATACACCACTTTGGGTCTCCCCAGGTATTCAGATACCTGTGAGCAGATGCGAGTCTTTTCATCCCATCCAGACATTCTCTGTATCGCTTAGTGACTAGCTTTTATTCTTGGGCACAACCCACTAGACAGCATGACCCCTCAGCTTTCCCTAAGGGAAATTAGCTTTACACAGGGTGCCGAGCCAGGCTTGGCTTCCTCATGATTCAATGCAAACCCACGCAAACTGCACAAACAAGCCTGCCGCATAACAGTTTAGTGTGATGAGTAAAGCCAGTCGGCGTGTGGCTTGGTCCCAGCGAAAGGGATCTTAAGAGAGTTTGCATTCCCTCGCAAGAGTGGCCCCCATCCAGCCACTGCTTTTGCTCACGGAGGGCTGTAAATAGGGGTCTTATGCTAGCTTGGATGAAATGGCAGCCACAGAATTTAAGAGAGTGTGATGTTGGTTTACCCATTTCCCCCCACCCCGTCTCCAAGGGAGGTGGAGTTTAATCTCTTATCTAGTCAGTTTATCTACTCCCTTGATTGTTTGTCTTACCCATTAAAAGCAAACAATGGAAACACAAAGGAGGCACATTTTCCTAGGCCGGTACCATAACCACGGTCCATGTCCAGGCCTTGAACTACTCAAGGGTTGCATCAAGTTGGTAGCTTGACATTCTTGTCTGCTGGATGGGTGAAAGTAGCAACTGGGTGGGGGCACACAGTACGCTGGAGCCCGCTCCATGTTCGGCCTCTCCAGGGTTAGCATCGCTGAAGAGAGCAACCCACCACTGGAACTCCTAAACCGATCAACCAGGACAGCAGTGTTCCAGGTTTGCCAAAAGTGAACATAGTGCAAAGCGAAAGATAACAAACTTAAGAGCTTCTTTGACCCCAGGAGGGGACGGCAGGTTGCTCCGTGTGAGGTATATCTCTGCCTTCTCGTCATCTTTGCTCCCGGGAGCCTTTTCCAAAACGCAGAGAGCAGAGTAGGCTCAGAGCAAACCGTCGAGAAAGTCTCACAAATGCAACGGGGTGTGGGGCGAGCGACGTGTCTGCAGGCGCCCTTGCGCGCCACGCTCACGATTCGACACGTTTCACAACATTCTTGGAGGGGTAAGGAAATGCCACCCGAGCCCTCTTTCTGTCTTGCGCCAACGTTTCTTTGAAAGAAGGGCTGGCACCGATGGGGCACGTGGAACCCCTGACCGCATATCCTCTGGCGTGCGTGGCTCCAGCGTTGCCTTCCCAGATATTGGCCAGGGCTTGAAAAGGGTGCGGCATCGTGTCGCGTCTGCAGACCGGATGTCGTTTGAGGCAACGTTCGCCAAGGGTTAGCCTTGGAAGAGGCCTCGTGATAGTACGGAATCTCTGGACAAAGTGCTGACTGTGCTTTTTTCCTTTCTCCTGCGGTACACCAACTAACTCTACTAGAGTGAGGACTGGGGGAAGAGAGAAGTCCGAACGGCGGACGTGACGTGGAGGCTGGCCTACAGTTTGCATTATAGAACCCAACGAAACGGCAGTTCCAAAATTATGCAAAGTACAAAGAGGATTGGGTGTCTTCTCTCTTCACTAGAAACACAAGGGCAGTTTGACTAAGGACAATTATCTGTACCAAAAGGGTAGGTGGTAGTGACGGTGGCGTGAAGCAAGCTTGTAAGTGTAGTGATTTGCAAACCCTATGTCTGTTACTGAATTGGGGGGGGGTCATACTAGAAAGCAGTGGGATTCATCTTATTCTAGCAAGCCTGCCCTCCCCACCCCCACCCCCAAATGTCCAGGTCAGGATTTGGGGTTCTGCAAGACTTCTGCACCATTTTAGATACCTTTAGAGGAGAATATATGTGGCTCAGGGCTGATCTGTGGGGGTCCATGGTGGTCTTGGAGCTGGGTGGTCTTCTTGCAGACGTTTCATGGCCCAACCAGTTATCATCATCAGTGCTAGAAGGAAGTGGGATGTGGGAAGAGGAGGAGGAGAAGGAGGAGGACTGTGGGGTCCCTGGTGTTCTCTGAGCTTGGTTGTTTTCTTGCAGACGTTTCATCACCCAACTAGGGAACATCATCAGTGCTAGATGGGAGTGGGTTTTTCTCTATGTTTTCTTTCTCTTAGACCTGTTGTTCTCAACCTTTCTGCCTCCACAGACTGGCGGTGGTGGTGGTGGTGGCGGCGGCGGCGGAGGTGGGGAGAAGGGGAGGGTTTTGCACACGTGCTCGCCGCTTTTTGCAAATGGATCTTTGCGTGCTTGCCCACCACTTGCGCAGCATGGTTCCCAACGGGCCACAGACTGGGCTCAGGATGTCGATTGTGGGTTGGGGACCCCTGTCTTAGATAACAAGAAACAAGGGAAAGAAGCCACCAGTTTGCAAGGAGACAGAAGATGAAGTCAGACCTCTGGAAATCTGTGTGTGTGTGTGTGTGTGTGTGTGTGTGTGTGTGTGTGTGTGTGTGTAAAAGGGGACCAGCGGAATTTGGGGAGCTGCCGTTGCAAACATTTTTGCAACATGCTCTCTGCCTCCTCTCTGCGAAACAGATACAGTCCTTCTGCTGCTGCTGCAGCGTTTTCCAAACTTGGCAACTGGAAGATGGGTTGACTTCAACTCCCAGAATCCCCCAGCCAGCAAGCCAGCCAGCCACGCTGCAAGACAGGCTCCTGTAAGGTGAAGAACATGGATGGACCTGGACTTAAGCAGGACGGGAGATGATGGAGAGACGGTGAGGTAGACTCAGGGCTGGTTAGAGAGTGACACTTGGAAAAAGCAGGGAAGAGAGAAGAGCGAGGCCGCGACAACAGAGGGACGTTTTCTGGATCACTCAAAAACATTTGGATGTTAAGAGGAGGGAGAAGAGAATCAGCCAGTGGCGTGGGAAACGTGACACACGTTTCCTAAAGCAAACGGAGTTTTCAACAGCAGCAACCCTGAAAGGGGATGGATCCTCAGCAAAGAGAGGATGGTCCTATCCTGTCCACGCTGTGTCAGGGCCACCACAGCGATGGCTTCTCTCAAGTTATTTGCATAAATCAAGATCCAGCACATCAGGATGCCCGGTCAAGTCGACCCACCTGTGCGCTAAATAAATAAGGTAACAGGAAAGAGAAATTCAAGTGTGTGTAGGGGATTTACAATCGTGGTCCGCCTAAACCCTGAAAGCTCCGAGGGCGACAAAGCAGATGTGCGTGCGCATGACAGAGCTGGCCGGGTAGGGAAGGAGGAAGAAGTTATGGCTGAGAGCAGGTGCTGCTCATGTTGGTCACTGACCGGCAGCTGATCTTCCGGATCGAGTGCAGGGCGACTGTGCAGCAGCCCCGCAGCAGGGAGCTGATGTTGTAAATGGGTTGCCCCTGCCTCCGCTGCGAACGGCACAGCCAAGCGACCGTAGGCACGGCGGGCACAACCACCGCCAAGAGATCCACAAGGAAATGGCGGCTCCAGTAAGTCTGAGGCTCGGCCGAAGCACCCACTGGGGCTGCTGCCCCCGCGGGGTCCTGCCCTGCCTCAGTTGCCTCATCTTCAGGGGTGCAGACGATGGTCACGGAGGGGCTGGCGCTGCAAGGCTGATGCACAGCCGGGTTTTGCGAGCCTGGCTGGCCATCAGGCTTCTCGCTGGGTTCTCCATCACTGACGACGACGACAGCAGAGGAGGGTTCGGGGGCCATCCTGTCTGTGGGGTCTGAGCAGTTGAGGACACATCTCTCTGAGCTGGTGGGCTCTGTCACCTCCTCTATCTCAGACGGCCACTCCGAGGTGGGACTGGCGAGGCTGCCCGCTTGAGACTTCATGACCTTCTCCAAGATGGTGTCCAGATCTGGCTGGTAATGTCCGAAGTCTGTCTGGATGGCTTGTTCCTGCATGCAGCTAGCTTGGACGGCGGCCTCCACGCTCTGCTGAGATCCCGTTAGTTTCTCGTACGTGGAGCTGGTGGGCATCTGGGAGCCCAGGGTGTAGGAGGTGTGCAGGGACGAGGCATCGTCGGGAACACACTCCACACCTGAGGACAGGAGGCTGCTGTGGTCCAGCAAATCTGTCCGGCTCAAGGAGTTCTCTGCCGCCACGAAGCCGCTGTCAGCTCCGTCGTCCACGGAGATGGTTTGAGAGCCGCCGATGTTCCTGTCCGTAGCTCCCTGGTCACTCAGCTTGGTGTATGTGGAGCTGCGGGTGAGCGAGCGTGCGGGAGATCCCCCAGCCGACTCGGGGTGCCCTTCCTCTTTGACTGTCCCATTCTGCGCAACCTCCATGCTGTGCAGCAGCGTCTCCAGCTTCTTGTTCTGAATGTTGATGTCCACAAAGTACTTCTGGAGGCCTTTGTCTTTCTCGATCAGGTTATTCTTGACGGTGTCGATGACCTGTTTGAGCTGTTTAATCTCCTTCCGGGCTTCTTTGAGGGCCAGCTGAGCCTCCACGCGGTGACATTCCTCTTCAATCCAGTCTTCTTGCATCCTTGAGAGTTGAGTCTTCAGGTCTTCAATCTCGGCATCCCTGCAGCGACAAACAAGCAGATGGTCACTGGGCTGACTGCAATATAGAGTACTGTACTGGGTGCCAAAACACATCATTCAGATTGGGTTAAATTCTACATACAGGGCAGTGCTGAGGTCTTTGCTTGTTTTCTGGGACCCTCTCTGCACTTACGTGAGAGTGTAACGCACACGGTGCTGAATAGAGCTTCCGCTAGGCCAGACATATCAAACACAAGGCCCGGGGGCCGGATCCAGCCCGCGAAGTGGTTTCATGTGGCCCACGAAGCCATCCTGGAAACAGTGAGGGAACGGCCCCCACTGCCTTGGCCCTGGCCCAGAGTCCCTCCTTCTGTCAGGGACCCCCAGATCTGTCCCACTCCTGCCCAGGCCCCCATAGGCACCCTTGATGCCAATGATGTAGAGCTGGCCATGCCCACCCAGTAGGCCATACGCACTCCAGCCATGCCCACCCAGTAGGCTGCACCCACCCAGGCCACACCCACCCGCCCCCCCAAGAGCAACCACAATGCTGATGTGGCCCTCAGTGAAATTGAGTTTGACACCCCTGCGCTAGGCAGAGGATAATATTTCAGAGAGGCTATTTGGTATACAAGTAGCCCTTGACTTACAACCACAGGGACTAGCACCAGGCAACCAAGGAGAAAACAATATCCTAATCAAGGAACTACCAATGCGTAAACTGTACCCCCGTCAACACTGGCAGGGCAAGCTACTGTATATAAACAGGGAACAAACTCCACACTTAATCACACTGATGATGTTTCCTAGCTGGGTCGTGAAACGTCTGCAAGAAAATAACCAAGCTCAAAGTGGCTTAATATACTAAATCTGTAATTTTGACTGACTGATAAATTGACTTTTGAATTAAAACATTGATTAAAGATTATTTGAAGGGGGGGGAGACAACATGGATATCACATACGTATCAAAAAAAATGACAGGATGCCACATTCAATATTTTCTCCTGAAGGACTTAGCCTGGAAAATCAAGGGCCTCTAGAAGCAATACTTCAAGGCCAGATAAATACTTTCCCAGAGGAAATATATGCAATGTTAGGACAAATACAAATGACAATAGACTCAAACCACGACGAAATTCGAAACAGCTTTGAGGATTCTTTGACCAAGTGAGAAAACTAGTGGACCAGAGGAATGCTGTAGATATAATTTACTTGGACTTCAGTAAGGCATTTGATAAAGTAGATCACAACCTACTACTTGATAAGATAGAAAAATGTGGGTTAGATAGCATCACCACCAGTTGGATTCGTAGCTGTCTGACAGGCCGTACTCAGCGTGTGGTCCTCAATGGAACCGCATCTACATGGAAGGAAGTGTGTAGTGGGGTGCCCCAGGGCTCCGTTCTGGGCCCAGTGCTCTTCAACATCTTCATCAAGGATTTGGACGAGGGGATAGATGGGGAACTCATCAAATTTGCAGATGACACCAAGCTGGCAGGAATAGCCAATACTCCAGAAGATAGGCTTAAAATACAGGAGGATCTGGACAGACTCAAACACTGGGCACTATCTAACAAAATGAAATTCAATGGTGAAAAAAGTAAGGTTCTACATTTAGGCAAGAAAAACCAAATGTACAGGTATAGTATAGGTGGTACCTTGCTCAATAGTAGCAACTGTGAGAGGGATCTCGGAGTCCTAGTAGACAATCCCTTAAATAGGATCCAGCCGTGCGCTGCAGCTGCCAAAAAAGCCAACACAGTGCTAGGCTGCATTAACAGAGGGATAGAATCAAGATCACGTGAAGTGTTACTACCACTTTACAAGGCCTTGGTAAAGCCACACTTAGAATACTGCATCCAGTTTTGGTCTCCACGTTGTAAAAAAGATGTTGAGACTCTAGAAAGGGTACAGAGAAGAGCAACAAAGATGACTGGGGGACTGGAGGCTAAAACATATAGGGAACGGTTGCTGGAATTGGGTATGTGTAGTTTAACGAAGAGAAGGGTGAGGGGTGACATGATAGCAGTGTTCCAATATCTCAGGGGCTGCCCCAAAGAAGAGGGAGTCAAGCTATTCTCCAAAGCTCCTGAAAGCAGGACAAGAAGCAACGGATGGAAACTAGTCAAGGAGAGAAGCAACCTAGAACTAAGGAGAAACTTCCTGACAGTTAGAACAATTAACTAGTGGAACAACTTGCCTCCAGAAGCTGTGAAAGCTCCAACACTGGAAGTTTTTAAGAAGAGACTGGACAGCCATTTGTCTGAAATGGTATAGGGTTTCCTGCCTGAGCAGGGGGTTGGACTAGATGACCTCCAAGGTCCCTTCCAACTTCTTCTTCTTCTTCTTCTTCTTCTTCTTCTTCTTCTTCTTCTTCTTCTTCTTCTTCTTCTTCTTCTTCTTCTTCTTCTTCTTCTTCTTCTTCTTCTTCTTCTTATTATTATTATTATTATTATTATTATTATTATTATTATCATTATCATTATCATTATCATTACTACTACTACTACTATTATTATTATTATTATTATTATTATTATTATTATTATTACTATTACTATTATTATTATTAAAATGAGCATATTTCCAATCTAAATCTACAATTAAAAAATACCCAGGAAATAACAACAAAGGAACAAACAAGTCAGACAGCAGATTACAAACTAGAAGAGTCTGATCAAATGGATGAAATAGCGAAGGAAAAGAATTTCAATTTGACACAAACAGGAAAAAATTCTACAAGGTTCTGATACAACAAGAAAAATGGAATTATTAGGAGAACCATTAAAGTTTGGGGGACAGAAAGAATTTATCTTACTTACTTCATCTTTTGTATTCCCAACAACATTTGTAAAAATACAGGAGCTGTTGGGTAAGTGGATTGCATCAACTTGGAAAATTACTTGGCAAAAGAAGATCAGAAACAGATATAAGAGATTTGACTCGCCCTACCAGATGGACTGTTACGCAAATAAACATTTGTTTGAATACAGCTAAAAGAACAGAGAATTTCAAACATAAAGGGGCCTTATAACAAGAAGGATAATGAGATATAAGTACCGGTAATAGAGCAGACATGTCAAACACAAGGCCTGGGGGCCGGATCCGGCCCGCGAAGTGATTTCATGCGGCCCGCGAAGCCATCCTGGAAACAGTGAGGGAACGGCCCCCACTGCCTTGGCCCTGGCCCAGAGACCCTCCTTCTGCCAGAGACCCCCAGATCTGTCCCACTCCTGCCCAGGCCCCCATAGGCACCCTTGATGCGAACGATGTAGAGTTGGCCACGCCCACCCAGTAGGCCATACGCACTCTGGCCACGCCCACCCAGTAGGCCACGCCCACCCTGGCCATACCCACCTGGCCCCCTGAGGGCAACCACAATTTTTATGCGGCCCTCAATGAAATTGAGTTTGACACCCTGTAATACAGTATGTTTTATAATATATTAAATGTTAAAATAGTAGGTTGATGTAACTTTTATTAATATATAGGTAACGGTAAAGGTTCCCCCGCACATGCGTGCTAGTCGTTTCCGACTCTAGGGGCCGGTGCTCATCTCCGTTTCAAAGTCGAAGAGCCAGCGCTTGTCCGAGGACGTCTCCGTGGTCATGTGGCCGGCATGACTAGACGCCAAAGGCGCACGGAACGCTGTTACCTTCCCACCGGAGTGGTCCCTATTTTGCTACTTGCATTTTTACGTGCTTTCGAACTGCTAGGTTGGCAGAAGCTGGGACGAGTAACAGGCGCTCACTCTGCTACGCGGCACTCGGGATTCGACCCGCCAAACTGCTGACCTTCTGATCGACTAGCTCAGCGTCCTAACCCACTGAGCCACCACGTCCCTTATTAATAAATAAGCAAAGTATAAATTGATTAAAAAGGATGTTATATCTAGACACTATAAGACAGATAAATAGTATTTTTATAATGCATGACATAAAATATTGGGATGATGTACCTAAATGGAAAAATTTAGACAGATGACTAATATGAAGAAATTATGACTGATAAGAATTGGATTGAATATCGGGGAATTTAAGCGAACAAAAATTATAAAAAATAGGACGTATACTGAACTAATGAGATGATGGTTATGAGAATAACATAAGCTGAAAAAATGTTATATAGAGAGATTATTATTATTTGTATAAATATAAAAAATGCCTACACCTAATCATTTGTATAGTGAAAATATTAAGAATTATATTTTGGCTAAGGTTGAAGAAGGAAAATACAAATGGGAGGAGGGAAGATCAAAGAAATGTATCACAAATCAATATATTAATTATGAAATCATCAAATTTAATCATTATTGACTGTTAATTAATTATTACTGTCCTTTTCCACCCCCTTGTTAAAATATAAACCAAGACAAGACGCTCCACACCTGGCACTGGAGATTGTTACAGTTAAAAACCAATAAAATATCTATAAAAAGAAAAATAACCAAGCTCAGAGAGCAGCAAGGACCCCACACTCCTCCTCCTCCTCCTTCTCCTCCTCTTCCTCCTCCACTCTGCAAACCCCATTCCCTGCTAGCTTTGATGAGCAAACTCTACATTTACTCCTAGTGATGATATTACCTAGTTTAGTCATGAAATGTCTGCAAGAAAACAACCAAGCTCAGAGAGCATCAGGGACCCCACAGTTCTCCTCCTCCTCCTCCTCCTCCTCCTCCTCCTCCTCCTCCTCCTCCTCCTCCTCCTCCTCCTCCTCCTCCTCCTCCTCCCAAACCCCACTCCCTCCCAGCACTGATGATGTTCCCTAGTTGGGTCATGAAACGTTTGCAAGAAAACAGCCAAGCTCAGAGAGCACCAATCACCCTGTGGTTCTCCACCTCCTTCTCTCCTCCTCCTGTCCCCTCCTCTTTCACTCTTCCTTCTCCTCCTCTTCCTCCTCCTCTTCCTCCTCCTCTCTGCAAACCCCACTCCCTTCCAACACTGATGATGTTACCTAGTTGGGTCATGAAATGTCTGCAAGAAAACAACCCAGCTCAGGCAGCACCAAGGACCTCACAGTCCTCCTCCTCCTCCTCCCTTCTGTCACTGATGATGTTCCCTAGTTGGGTCATGAAACGTCTGCAAGAAAACAACCCAGCTCAGAGAGCACCAAGGACCCCACAGTCCTCCTCCTCCTCCTCCCAAACCGCCCTGCCTCCTAGCACTGATGATGCTATATAGTTGGGTCACGAAACATCTTCAAGGTCAGAGAGAGCATCCAAAGACCCCACAGTTCAACCTCGAGCGACAGAGATTCTCTTCTACTGGCAAATTTATTTTATTTATTTATTTTAATTCCATTTATATCCCGCCCTTCTCCGAAGACTCAGGGCGGCTTACAAGCTTAGCAGTGAGCCCACCCACCAGGGTTAGTTGCTGGCGTATCCAGCTCATGTTGTCCAGTTAGTGCATTCATCACTCCTGTTGAAGGTGTTGCTAAGGACGGTAGCACCAGGGTTGCTTCTCACAGCATCCTGTAGCTTATAACAACAACGACAACAACAACAACGTTGGAAGGGACCTTGGAGGTCATCTAATCCAACCCGCTGCTTAGGCGGGAAACCTATCCCATTGACTTCAAGGAGTTCGTCGCCTACTCCTGCATCTCGATGGCGTGGGAGGCAGCAATAACATCTGAAAGATCCGTGACTGGCACAAGGTCCTCCTGCTAAATTAGGCCTGGATTTCTCTGCCCCGGAGGCTCACCTGTCCTGCAGCCTCTCGTGAGTGTCCCTCAGCCTGGCCCGCAGGTGCCGGATGCAGACCTCTTTCTGCTGGAGGGGGGTGAGATATTGCTCAGGCGTGGGGGGCTTGATCCCATGGTTGTCGCTACATAGGAGGTACTTGACGGGGCGCCTGAAAAGAGAGGAAAACGTAATTAACAAGCTTTCTAATCAAGATCAACCTCCCACTCTATCATCTTTCTTTCTTTCTTTCTTTCTTTCTTTCTTTCTTTCTTTCTTTCTTTCTTTCTTTCTTTCTTTCTTTCTTTCTTTCTTTCTTTCTTTCTTTCTCCCTCACCCTTTCTTTTTCTTCCTTCCTTCCTTTCTTCTCTCCTTTCTTTTTCTTTCTTTCTTTCTTTCTTTTCTTTCTTTCTTCTTTCTTTCTTTCTTTCTTTCTCTTTCTTTCTTTCTTTCTTTCTTTCTTTCTTTCTTTCTTTCTTTCTTTCTTTCTTTCTCTTCCCTCTCCCTCCCTTTCTTTTTCTTCCTTCCTTCCTTCCCTTTTTCTTTTTTCTTCTCTCCTTTTTCTTCTCTTTCTTTTACCTCTCCCTCCCTTTTTTCTTTTTCTTCCTTCCTTCCCTTTTTTCTTTCCCTTTTTCCTCTTCCTCCCTTTCTTTTTTCTTTCTCTTCCTTCTTCCCTTCTTTCCTCCCTCCCTTTTCTTTCTATCCCCTCTCCTTCCTTCCTCCCTTCCTCCCTTCTTCCTCCCTCCCTTCCCCTTCCCTTTTCTTTCTATCTATCTCCTTCCTTCCTTCCTTCCTTCCTTCCTTCCTTCCTTCCTTCCTTCCTTCCTTCCTTCCTTCCTTCCTTCCTTCCTTCCTTCCTCCCTCCCTCCCTCCCTCCCTCCCTCCCTCCCTCCCTTTGAATTCCATGGATCTGCAAGGAGGGTTTGTCCACTTTTTCCCACGTGTTCACACAACGAGGTGACCTTGCTGTCCCTCCCTTCAGCCAATTGCGTTGCTACTACTGCCAGACTCGGGCGTGCTCTATGGCTAAGCTGTGCTTGCTTCTAAAGATGCTCCCCCCCACTAGGTTTCCAAGAGGTGAGGAAAACCACCATCCTGGTCTTCTCCTTGCTCTAGAGCAGGGGTTGGTAACCTTGGCTCTTTTATGACTCCTGGACTTCAACTCCCAGAATTCCTGAGTCAGCTGACTCAGGAATTCTGGGAGTTGAAGTCCAGGAGTCATAAAAGAGCCAAGGTTGCCTACCCTGGTATAGGGTTTCCTCCCTGAGCAGGGGATTGCCTACCCCTGCTCTAGCGGGATTGATGAAGCAACACATGGGAGACAAAGGATACAGAATGGACGGTGGGATTGGAGAAGACTAGACCGATATACAGAAGGAAGACAGGTCTTCATCCTCACAACACAGAAGACACGTGCCTAGTGGGGACTAGCCAGGCTCCGAATGTTATTGCCTCTCCCCCAAATTCATGGCTGGTCCCCAGAACCAGCCTTCTCCTCACCACCAAGTGAGGAGGACCTCTACAAGGGGACAGCTCATTCTGTGGTGGCCTCCCATCCGTGTATTCGTCCTGATGAGGGGCTGGCTTGGCCTCCACCATAACTTAATTTCAGCCCCCGCTGAAGGCCGTTTCATCTTTCCAGGGTTTTACAGGCATTTGTATTGCTTTTCTGTTGTTATTACAAGTCAGAGCACGCACAGACGTATTGCGCTGAGGTAACCCAGGAGTAAATTCAGCAAACAGTGGTGTGCATTAAATGGTGGTTTATCATACGCTATCTACAACGTACACTAGGAACAAAATACATACACGTGGTCATTCAGCAAACTCCAGCAGGAAACGGGGGAGAGAGAAAGAGTCTAGCAAAAAGCCTTCCCTTTTATACTCAAGCTCTTAAAGGGATACAGACACCCGCTGAGTCATTCCTAACATTGCATCGTCCATCTCACATTGTACAAGCTGGTTAGCTTCTAAATCACTACCTCGACATTACGGGCCGTCCTCGACTTGCAACAGTTCATTTAGCGACCGTTCAAAGTTACAGCAGCACTGCAAAAAGTGACTGACGACCAGTTTTCACACGTATGACCGTTGCAGCGTCCCTGTGGTCGCGTGATCAAAGTTCAGATGCTTGGCAACTGACTTGTATTTATGACGGGAGCAGGGGCCCGGGGTCACGTGATCCCCTTTTTGTGAGTGCCTGACAAGCAAAGTCAAGGGGGAAGCCGGATTCGTTTAACAAAAGTGTGACTAGCTTAACCACCGCAGTGATTCACTTAACAACCATGTGACTAGAAAGACCGTCAAGTGGGGCAAAATTTACTTAACAATGTCTTCCTTAGCAACAGAAATTTTGGGCCGAGCATACCTGAAGAGGATCAGTAGGTTATCAAAGTACAGGTAGTCCTCGACTTATAACTATTTGTAAGTTTATTTACTGACCATTTATTTATTTATTTATTTATTATTTATTTATTTATTTATTTAATTTTAATTCCATTTATATCCCGCCCTTCTCCGAAGACTCAGGGCGGCTTACAAGCTTAGCAGTAGCCTTCATTCTATGTATATGCCTGCTTATTAGGGCTTTCACACACACCCCAAGCGGCATTATTACAAAGTCAGCTTAATTGCCCCCAACAATCTGGGTCCTCATTTTACCTACCTGGGAAGGATGGAAGGCTGAGTCAACCTTGAGCCTGGTGGGACTCGAACCTGCACTAATTGACCGTTTATTGACCATTCAAAGTTACACTGGCGCCGAAAAAACTTGCCTTGTGGCTGTTTTTCACAGTTACGGCTGTTGCAGCACCCCACCCCCCCAGGATCACGTGATCAAACGTCAGACGCTTGGCAACTGATTCAAATTTATGACGATTGCCGTGTCCGGGGTTGTGTGATCACCATTTGCGACCTTCGGACAAGCAAAGTCCATGGGGAAGCCAGATCACGTGACCCCAGGACACTGCAACCGTCATAAGTATGAGTCAGTGGCCAAGTGTCCAAACATGGATTGCATGGCCACAGAGATGCTGCAATGGTCGTTAAGTGCGGAAAAAACGGTCGTAAGTCGCTTTTTTCAGGGTCTGTTGCCACTTTGAACGGCCACTAAAGGAATGGCTGTAAGTTGAGGACTTCCCATATCTATTTCGGAATGCTGCTGGCCAAAATGCGATTCGTAGGTATGGCGCATGGACAGTGTACATTAGGAGAACCGTGAACGCACGGGTTATGTTTTGTGCGCTTCTTGGACATCTGGATCGCTTCAGGGTGTTGTTACGGCCCACTCTGAACGGTTTACAGAATCAGCCTTTTGCCCCACGACGATCTGGCTCCTCATTTTACTGACTTCGGAAGGATGAAAGGCTGAGTCAGCCGTGAGCCGGTGAGAATCGAACTGCAGGCAGTGGGCAGAGTCAGCCTGCAATGCTGCATTGCAGTCTGTAGCATTGCAAACCGAAGCAAAACTGGGACAGCGTGGGGGTTAAAATCAGGAAAAAAAAAATAGCTTGAGCAATAGCACTTAAGACTTATCTACCGCTTCACAGTGCTTTACAGCCCTCTCTAAGCATATCTGCCCCCAACCATCTGGGTCCTCATTTTACCGACCTCGGAAAGGTGGGTGGCTGAGTGAACTTTGAGCTGGTCAGGATCGAACTGATGGCAGTCAAAAGAATTAGCTTGCAATACTACATTGTAACCACTGTGCCACCAGGACTCAGAGGAAGGAAAAAGAGAGGAAAAGGAGAAGGAAGGGAGGGAGGAAATGAAGGAAGGAAGGAAGAGGAGAGGGGAAGAGAAGGGAAGGGAAGGGAAAGAGGGAGGGAAGGAGAGGAGAAGGGAAGGGAAGGAAGGAGAGGAGAAGGGAAGGGAAAGAGGGAGGCAGGGAGGGAAGGAGAGAAGAAGGAAGGAAGGAAGGAAGGAAGGAAGGAAGGAAGGAAGGAAGGAAGGAAGGAAGGAAGGAAGGAAGGAAGGAAAATATTGCAATAGCCCTTAGACTTATACACCGCTTCACGGTGCTTTACAGCCACCCTCTAAATGCTTTACAGAGTCAGCCTATTTGACCCCCCCCAACAATCCGGGTCCTCATTTTACCGACCTCGGAAGGACGGAAGGCCGAGTAACAAACAACCTTGAGCCGGTCAGGATCGAACTGCCGAACTGCAGGCAGCCGGCAGTCAGCAGATGTAGCCTGCAGTACTCCATTTTAACCCCTGCGCTGCGCCCTTGTCACCGGCAAAGGGCAGACTGGCCCTTCGGCCTGGACCCGCACGCTCAGCGGCGCCCCCTGGCGTTACCTTGGCGTGGGACTGCTGTCGCTGCCCTTGCAAGAGCCGGAATTGCTGCTGCTGCTGAGCGACGAGGTGCCGTAGGTGTCGCGCATAGTGACGGGCGGGGAAGGGCGCCTGGAGGCAGGAAGAAGAGGCTGTTTCTCAGTCGGAGTGGCTGGGGCTGTTGCGGACTTATAGAGGGAGGCAGGGCCACTCCTTCCGTAAAACTCACGGCTTCCACAACCCGAGGGAAGACAAACGCACAAGACAGGAGAAGAGAATCAAGGTAAAAAGTAGGACCGTACAAGCAGGAGAGGGAGGAGGGGAGGAGGAGATGACAAGGTAAGACGGCCAAAGCTTCTCTACAAGGAGCAACAGCAGGACCACGGGGGGGGGGAATATGGGTGTGTGTGTGGACGTGTGGGGGGGGGGAGGGTCTATAGATCTCTCTCCCCTTCTTGCCCTCCTTAAAACTCAGTTCTCTAGAAAGAGTCCAGAGAAGAGCAACAAAGATGATCAGGGGACTGGAGGCTAAAACATATCAGGAACGGTTGCTGGAATTGGGTGTGTCTAGGCCAAGGGTAGGCCACCTCAGCTCTTTTATGACTGGTGGACTTCAACTCCCAGAATTCCTGAGCCAGCCATGCTGAGGGGAAAGGGAGAGGTTTCCAAGCTGAGCCAGGCTGGCTCAGGAATTCTGGGAGTTGAAGTCCACCAGTCATGAAGGGGCCATAGTTCCCCCATGCTGGCTCAGGAATTCTGGGAGTTGAAGTCCACCAGTCATGAAGGGGCCATAGTTCCCCCATGCTGGCTCAGGAATTCTGGGAGTTGAAGTCCACCAGTCATAAAAGAGCCAAGGTTGCCTACCCCTGCTCTAGTCTAATGAAGAGAAGGACGAGGGGGGACAGGATAGCAGTCTTCCAGTATCCCAGGGGCTGCCCCAAAGAAGAGGGAGTCAAGCTCTTCTCCAAAGTGCCAGAAGGCAGGACAAGAAGCAACGGGTGGTTCCCCCTGCATGTGCGTGCTAGTCGTTTCCGACTCTAGGGGCTGGTGCTCATCTCTGTTTCAAAGCCGAAGAGCCAGGACTTGTCCGAGGACGTCTCCGTGGTCATGTGGCCGGCATGACTAGACGCCAAAGGCGCACGGAACGCTGTTACCTTCCCACCGGAGTGGTCCCTATTTTTCTACTTGCATTTTTACGTGCTTTCGAACTGCTAGGTTGGCAGAAGCTGGGACGAGTAACAGGCGCTCACTCTGCTACGCGGCACTCGGGATTCGACCCGCCAAACTGCCGACCTTCTGATCGACAAGCTCAGCGTCCTAACCCACTGAGCCACCGCGTCCCTATATACAGTACAATACAATACAATAGAATACAATAATAATAGTGGGTGGAATTTGATGCTCCATCACGCCTGCCATTTCTTTTTTTTTTTAAAAAAAAAACCCATATGGGCACCCCTGTAAAGGACCCGACTCTTGTCCGCTGCCAGGTAAGACATGTTTCTTCATGGGAAAGGTTTATAGGATGAAGTGCAAGAGAGAGGCGTTGCTGTGAGTGGACCAACTGCTGCAGGCGCCCACCTTCAGTGGGAAGGAGAAAAAAAAATTCAATCATATTCACCTTCGGGATCCCGTCGAGGGTCTTCTGCTTCCTGGCAAGGACATAGCAATCACGCCACGGATTGGGGCAGTGAAGCCAAGGCCGGCTGGGACGGGGAGAAAATGAACAAGTGAGAGAAAGAAGAAGATTAGGCTGAGAATTAAGACCAGGCAGCTGTGAAGTCTAGTAGATAGGCTCTGGGTTCAGATCCGATCTTTTTTTTCCCCTTTCCTTCCTTCCTTCCTTCCTTCCTTCCTTCCTTCCTTCCTTCCTTCCTTCCTTCCTTCCTTCCTTCCTTCCTTCCTTCCTTCCTCTCTTCCCTTTCCCTCCCTCTTTTTCCTTCCTTCCCTTTTTTCTTTCCTTTCTTTTTCTTCTTTCCTTCCTTCCTTCCTTCCTTCCTTCCTTCCTTCCTTCCTTCCTTCCTTCCTTCCTTCCTTCCTTCCTTCCTTCCTTCCTTCCTTCCTTCCTTCCTTTTACTCTTCCCTTTCCCTCCCTCTTTTTCTTCCTTCTTTCCCTTTTTCTTTCCTTTTTCTTCTCTTCCTTTTCTTTTCCCCCTCCCTCCCTCTCTCCTTCTTGTCCTTCCTTCCTTTTTTCTTCCTTTCTTTTCTCTTCCCTCTCCCTCCCTCCCTTCCTTTTTTCCTTCCTTCCTTCCTTCCTTTCTTTCTTTCTTTCTTTCTTTCTTTCTTTCTTTCTTTCTTTCTTTCTTTCTTTCTTTCTTTCTTTCTTTCTTTTTTTTTCTCTTTCTTTCTTTCTTTCTTTCTTTCTTTCTTTCTTTCTTTCTTTCTTTCTTTCTTTCTTTCTTTCTTTCTTTCTTTCTTTCTTTCTTTCTTTCTTTCTTTCTCTTTCCTTCCTTCTATCTATCTATCTATCTATCTATCTATCTATCTATCTATCTATCTATCCTGTTCACCGCCCTGAGTCCTTCGGGAGAAGGGCGGTATACAAATATAATAAAATATAAATATAAATATAAATATAAATATAAATATAAATATAAATATAAATATAAATATAAATATAAGTCTATCTATCTATCTATCTATCTATCTATCTATCTATCTATCTATCTATCTATCTATCTATCTATCTATCTATCCTGTTCACCGCCCTGAGTCCTTCGGGAGAAGGGCGGTATACAAATATAATAAAATATAAATATAAATATAAATATAAATATAAATATAAATATAAATATAAATATAAATATAAATATAAGTCAGTCTATCTATCTATCTATCTATCTATCTATCTATCTATCTATCTATCTATCTATCTATCTATCTATCTATCTATCTATCGTAGATTGTGTGCTTTTATACAAATTATTAAAAAAAAAAAATCTAGGCTGCAGGTTCTTCCAAAAAGCTCTGAATGCAGATCGTGGGAACAGGATGGGTGTTATCTGTCTCAATTTTACCGAAGCATTTTATAAAGTACAGGTAGTCCTCGGCTTACAACAGTTCATGTAGTGACCGTTCGAAGTTACAACAGCACTGGGAAAAGCAACTGAGGACTATCTTCTACACTTACGACCATTGCGACATCCTTGCGGTCAGGTCACATAATCAAAATTTGGACACTTGGCAACTGACTCATATTTACGACGGTCGCAGTGACCCCGGGGTCACGCGATCCCCTTTTGTGACCTTCTGACAAGCCAAATCAATGGGGGGAGCCAGATTCACGTAACAAATCGTGTGACTAACTTAACAAGCGCGGCGATTCGCTTAACAACCGTGGCCAAAAAAGGCCGTAAAATGGGGCAAGAACTCCTTTAACAACTCCCTCGCTTAGCAACAGAAATTTTGGGCTCAATTGTGGTCGTAAGTCGAGAACCGCCTGCAGTTCCTTTGACAGTCTTTTTCCTTTCCCATCCAGGATGCTAAACTTTGTCCCTACTCCTGGTGGCAGAGAAAGGCACCCTTGAGTTTAGACTGAGACAATAAAAGATACTTTATTTATAACTGATGAGCTCCTAAGATGAGAAACAGAATATATTTGTGAAATAAAATAAGAATGTATTTAATTAAGCAATATGTGTATTTCAGATATGAGAACTACTATGTAATGAAATAGGGGAAATTTGGGTTACCCGAAAACTAAATATTATGGATACTAAAGGCTTAATTTGGAGCACTGTAACTGAAATTAGGTAAAATTTTAAAACAGGACATGGATAAGTATAAGTAGAAATATATTGATCAATGTCTCAACTGACCGCGTTACAACTAGAAATGGAGTAACTTGATAATAATAATAATAATAATAATAATAATAATAATAATAATAATAATAATAATAATAATAATAATAATAATAATAATAATTTGGAAGTGACCTTGGAGGTCATCTAGTCCAACCCCCTGCTTAGGCGGGAAACCCTATAGCATTTCAGACAAATGGCTGTCCAGTCTCTTCTTAAAAACCTCCAGTGTTGGAGCATTCACCGCTTCTGGAGGCGGGTTGTTCCACTGGTTAATTGTTCTAACTGTCAGGAAGTTTCTCCTTAGTTCCAGGTTGCTTCTCTCCTTGGTTAGTTTCCATCCGTTGCTTGTTGTCCTGCCTTCAGGTGCTTTGGAGAAGAGCTTGACTCCCTCTTCTTTGGGGCAGCCCCTGAGATATTGGAACACTGCTATCATGTCACTCCTCACTCTTCTCTTCGTTAAACTACACATACCCAATTCCAGCAACCGTTCCCTATATGTTTTAGCCTCCAGTCCCCCAATCATCTTTGATTGTGATATTGTAATTAAGGGAAATGGAAGAGGGAATTTTTGCTGATGTAAACTGAGATATGTACAAAATGATTGCGTTATTGGACTTTTGATTACCCAGTCGCCACGCTGCTTCCTAAATATTTGGATGTAAAGTTGGAAAATTAATAAAACTTGTTTTTTTTTTAAAAAAAGTTTAGAATCCTCCTTCGGGTGTCCATCTCTTATTAGCTTTTTCCCTCTGCTAAGCGGGGATTTAAAAATGGTGGGAGTTTTTCAGCAGAGGGCAGAGCTGACTGCCCTGCCTGGATAAAAGTTCCCGAGACAAGACATGAAGCTGGAGTGGGGGAGAAATGCGCCAAGATTAGTCATCCTCCAGCTTGCTTGCCTGCTGCGAGTGAAAAGGAGGCAGCAGTGCAGAAGAAAAGAGAAGGAAGTAGGAGAGGGTGAACAGATTAATAGAATCACAGAGTTGGAAGGGGTCTTGGAGGTCATCTAGTCCAGCCCCCTGCTCAGGCAGGAAACCCTATTCCATTTCAGACAAATGGCTGTCCAGTCTCTTCTTAAAGACTTGCAGTGTTGGAGCACCCACCGCTTCTGGAGGCAGGTCGTTCCACTGGGTTAATCGTTCTCACTGTCAGGAAGTTTCTCCGTAGTTCTAGGTTGCTTCCCTCCTTGGTGAGTTTCCACCCATTGCTTCTTGTCCTGCCTTCAGGGGCTTTGGAGAATAGCTTGACTCCCTCTTCTTTGGGGGCAGCCCCTGAGATACTGGAAGGCTGTTGTCACGTCCCCCCCCTCGTCCTTCTCTTCATTAAACTAGACATACCCAATTCCAGCAACCGATCCTTGTATGTTTTAGTCTCCAGTCCCCTGATCATCCTTGTTTATTATTATTTATTTATTAATTTAATTTCTATACCGCCCTTCTCCCGAAGGACTCAGGCGGTGTACAGGGCAATAAAATGCAATTAAAAATTGTTGCTCTTCTCTGCACTCTTTCTAGAGTCTCAACGTCTTTTTCACATCTTGGTGACCAAAACTGGATGCCATATTCCAAGTGTGGCCTTACCAAGGCCTTGTAAAGTGGTAGTAACACTTGACGGGATCTTGATTCTCTCCCTCTGTTAATGCAGCCCAGCACTGTGTTGGCTTTTTTGGCAGCTGCAGCACACGGCTGGCTCATGTTTAAGGGATCCTCCACTAGGACACCCAGATCCCTTTCACAGTTGCTGCTATTGTGCAAGGTACCCCCTATAAGCAACTGTCAACCAAGCTAGAGTAAGCAGCCCAGGCAAAGAATCTCTAAGACCATCCCTACCAGAACTGAAACTGACAGCAAACCCCCTACTGACATTGATGCTGTTCCCTAGTTGGGTCATGAAACGTCTGCAAGAAAACAAAACAAGCTCAGAGAGCATCAGGGACCCCACAGTTCTCTTCCACCTCCATTCCTCCTCTCCTTCTCTCCTCCTCCTCCTCTCCTCCTGCTCCTTCTCATCTCTGCATCCCCACTCCTTTCTAGCACTGAGGATGTTCCCTAGTTGGGTCATGAAACGTCTGCAAGAAAACCACCCAGCTCAGAGAGCCTCAAGACCCCACAGTTGAACCCTGAACTACAACTCTTCTCCTTTAGGCGTGTCTTCTCCAGGAAGACCTGTCCCCCAACCTGGTCTTTCAGAACGTCCACTGGTGCCCCCCGTCCCCACTCTGAGTCCATCCATCTTTCTGCCAGGCATCCTTCTCTTCCCTTCGGCATTCCTCATGGTGATGAACTTCTGGACTTCTCCAAGGAGCACCGTCTTCACAGTGATGAAGTTCAATCATGCCTGTGTTGACCCTTAGTGACCACACGGATGGAATTTCTCCATAACAAGTTGTCCCTCCCTTGATCTTTCAGGTCTTCCCTAAGGCGTGTCCATCATGGCCAGAACTGAATCCATTTTCTCCTCTCCTCTTCCTTCCTCCCCTGGTCTGTTCCCCTCCTCCTCTCCTCCCCTCCTCCCCTCCCCTCCCCAAGGTTACAGCCTTCTCCAGAGAGATGGGTCTTCATGTGGATTGATTAGTTTCCACTGCTGACTCTTAGCAAACATGTAGATTTTCTCCAAACAATCTCTTTTCAACCTGCTCCTTTTAAATAGGTTTTTATTTGATGGTATTATGTGTGTGCACGTGTGATGTCAAAGGCCCTCTTAAGGTCACTTCCAGTAATATGAGTCTATGACTCCAGACACATTTCTTCTTCCCATTTCCTTCCTTCCTTCCCTCCCCCTCCTTTCTTCCTTTGTTCTCCTTCCCCGTCCTTCCTTCCCATCCCTCCCTCCCTCCTTCCGTCTTCCCCATGTCTCCTTCCTTCCTTCCTTCCTTCCTCTTCCTTCCTTCCTTCCTTCCTTCCTTCCTTCCTTCCTTCCTTCCTTCCTCCCTCCCTCCCTCCCTCCCTCCCTCCCTCCCTCCTTCCTTCTTCCTTCCTTCCTTCCTTCCTTCCTTCCTTCCTTCCTTCCTTCCTTCCTTCCTTCCTTCCTTCCTTCCTTCCTTCCTTCCTTCCCTTCCTTTATTCTCCCTGACATGGGAGGACAATACATTGCAACATGTCAGTGCCTTAGACCTATCTTTAGTGGCGTCTAGAAAAATAAAATCTAAATTGAATGGGAAGCCCCCGCTAATGGCTCTAAATACGTGTGTTGCTGTGAAGGAGAAGAACATCAAAAGAGGTCTCTGGAAGAACAGTGACTCAGCAGTGAGAAAATGTCATTGTTGTAGCTGCAAGCAAAAAAAAAATAAATAGAAAAAAAAAAAGACGGAATTGTAAAAGCTTTAGAAGATGAACTACCCTGGCTGACTTACTGCCATGCCCCCCCCCTTTTTCTCCCCCCCCTCTCTCTCCGATTATAATCCTGCCTCCATAAAAAAGTCAAATTCCAAAACTCAAAACTGGCCTGTGCAAAATTCTGCCTATTTATTTTGCGCGACACACTGTTCTTTCTTCTAATGTGAAGAGAACTAAAGAACCCATTGATGGCTCCTATTGAAGCGATTGTCTACTAGGACTCCGAGATCCCTCTCACAGTTACCTACTATTGAGCAAGGAACCACCTATACTATACCTGTGCATTTGATTTTTCCTGCCTAAATGTAGAACCTTACTTTTTTCCACCATTGAATTTCATCTTGTTAGATAGCGCCCAGTGTTCGGGTCTGTCCAGATCCTCCTGTATTTTAAGCCTATCTTCTGGAGTATTGGCTATTCCTGCCAGCTTGGTGTCGTCTGCAAATTTGATGAGTTCCCCATCCATCCCCTCGTCCAAATTGTTGAGGAAGATGTTGAAGAGCACTGGGCCCAGAACAGAGCCCTGGGGCACCCCACTACACACTTCCTTCCATGTAGATGCGGTTCCATTGAGGACCACACGCTGAGTACGGCCTGTCAGCCAGCTACGAATCCATCTGGTGGTGATGCTGTCCAGCCCACATTTTTCTATCTTATCAAGTAGAGGAGGAGGAGGAGGAAGGGAACTGTAGTGTCCTTGGTGTTCTCTGAGCTGGATTGTTTTCTTGCATACTTTTCATTACCCAACTAGTAACATCATCAGTGCTAGAAGGGAATGGAGGAGGAGGAGGAGGAGGAGGAGGAGGAGATTGTGGAGTACTTGGTGCTCTGTGAGGCTTGCTTGTTTTCCTGCAGACATTTCATTACCCAACTAGGTAACATCATCAGTGCTAGAAAGGCGGGGTGGTGGTGGTGGTTGTGGAGAGGAAAGAGACCACCAAGTTCAGAGTTTCCCACAGCTTAACCCTCAGCTAAAATATTTTCTGATAATGAATGAATGGATGGATGGATGGATGATGGATGGATGGATGGATGGATGGAATGAGTCTCACATCTAAGCTACAATAAGCCTAGGGATTTATCTGCTCATCTAACTCTGCCATAACCCAATAAAACATTTTGTTTGCAAGTTTGATGCATAAGCATAGCCTCAGACGGCCCGCAAAATTTTGACAAAGTTGGTCCCCTGCTTGTGGCAACGTATGTGGAAGTTGACACCATAACACAAACTTCAGTTCAAACAATATCTGGTGGCTGCTGCAGGCTGATGTTTACAAGCAGGTTTGCAACTCACTGAAAACAAAGTACACAAAACAAGTACGCTGCGGAAGATAATTGAACATATACAGTATTATAAAGGCAGGTGAAGTCGGCTTCCTTCGGCAACAGTTTGTGTTCCAACTCCCCGAAGCCCAAACAGCCTTTTTAACAAAACAGCAAAAAGGACAGAAGGATCTGACAGTTTGTTTTTGCAAGTTTTTCCTCATGCATGTATAAATAAAATGAAAGTGTGTGTGTGGGGGGGGGGGGTTTGGGGGAGCTAGAAAGAGCCTAAGATGCCTTATGAGCGATATAAGAATAAAAGGACATATCAAAGCGAAACGTGTCTTAAAGGCAGCTGTTTTTGTTGGACGCTAAGGGCTGATTTGCATGTCCCGCTTGCTGGGTGCGTCCCGCTAAATGTTTGCCAAGGTTATGAACGCATGAGTTCACTGCCGCCCCTCAATGAGGGCTAGAGTGCTGAGAGTGCCACTCAACTTCCTCGACAATAGGCTCTCCAAGAGTCAAACCTCATGTTGTGATTCAGGGTCAGCCTGTGGGTTCGGCAGTTGGGTCGGACGACTCAGAGGAGGAGGAGGAGGGTGTTGAAGAGCTTGCTGATGATGGCTTTGAGGCTCCGCAGAGCCCTCAGCCAGGTCCCTCCCACCTGGTCACCACGGAGACCCAGCTGTGTGAGCCTGACAGCGTGGATGAAGATGACCCACAGCTGGCCCTGTTCAAGGACGCCCGACGCAGGAGGCAGTCAATCAGGAGGTAAACAGAGGAAGGCAATGGGGGCACCTCGGAAGGAGGCAGAGAGAGGCCATGCCCTGAGCTGTATTTAAGGGGAATGCGTGGGAGGGCTGGTTTGCTGAAGGCAACCGCTTGATTAGTTCCTGTTTCATAGCTCCTGTTTCATGGTTGGTGTCTTGTCTTGCTCTGTTTTATGTTAATAAATTTGGCAGGCTTTATTCCAGCCCTCTTGTCGTTTGTAAAGGGGTTGTCCCTGCTTTTGCTGCAGGGCGGTAGCAGGCTGGTACAGAAACACCTCATCTCCTTTGTTGACAAGGGAACTACTTAGTGGAGAAGGGGGGAAAGCTGTGGATATGATCCGCCTCGATGTTTAGCAAAAGGCTTGACCGCTTTCCCAAGGGCCTTCTCATCTACAGACTGTTAAAAGTGTGGTTTGGGTGGGGCTACACAATGTGTGGGTCCCACCATCTGTGGCCTCACAAACATCCAGAGAGTGTCAGAAGGCCCCGAGGTTGAATGAATCGGACAGCGATATAACCAGGAATCTATCCGGGGCCCGTTTTTTATTCAACGTTGTTGCAGATAGTCCTCAACTTACGACTGACGACCTAGGCTCAAAATTCCAACGTTCAGGGGACTCTTCCCCGACTCTCGAGGGGATTTTGCGTTACGGACGCTCAGCGTGTCGGTTTGCAGCCTCTGTGATTTACGGTGTTTGCCGGAAAGTGGTCTTTCCTTTTCTTTCCCTCCCTTTTCCTTCCTTCTCTTTCTTCTCCTCACCCTTCCTTCCCTCCCTCTCTTCCTTGCTTTTCCTCACCCCTACGTCCTTCCCTCTCTTCCTCCTCTCCTCCTCCTCCTCCTCAATTTTCTGTCTTACCCTCTCTCTTTTTCTACCTCCCTTATTTTTCCTCACTCCTTTCCTTCCTTCCCTCCCCTCTGTCCCTCACCCTTCCCTTTCTTTCCCTCACTCTCTTCATTTTCCCTCCTTCCTTCCATTTTGCTCCCCTCCCTCCCTTTTTCTCACCCTTCCTTCTTTCCTTCCCTCCTTCTTCCTTCCTTTCCCTCACCCTTCCTTCCCTCCCTCCCTTTCTTCCTTTTCCTTACCCTCCTTCCCTTCCTTCCGTCCCTCATCCTTCCTTCCTTTCCCTCACTCTCCATTTTCTTCCTTTCCTCCCTCCCCTCCCTCCCTCCCTTCCCTTCCTTCCCTCATCCTTCCTTCCTTTCCCTCAGTCCCCATTTTCTTCCTTTCCTCCCTCCCTCCCTCCCTCCCTCCCTCCCTCCCTTCCTTACTTACTTACTTCCTTCTCCAACGCTGGAGGTTTTTAAGAAGAGACTGGACAGCCATTTGTCTGAAATGGTATAGGGTTTCCTGCCTGAGCAGGGGGTTGGACTTGATGACCCACCAAGGTCCCTTCTGAATCTTATTTTTTTCCTTCCTTCCTTCCTTCCTTCCTTCCTTCCTTCCTTCCTTCCTTCCTTCCTTCCTTCCTTCCTTCCTTCCTTCCTCCCTCCTCCCTCCCTCCCTCCCTCCCTCCCTTCCTTCTCCAACGCTGGAAGATTTTAAGAAGAGACTGGACAGCCATTTGACTGAAATGGTATAGTGTTTCCTGCCTGAGCAGGGGGTTGGACTAATGACCTCCAAGATCCCTTCTGAATCTTATTTTTTTTCCTTCCTTCCTTCCTTCCTTCCTTCCTTCCTTCCTTCCTTCCTTCCTTCCTTCCTTCCTTCCTTCCTTCCTCCCTCCCTTCCTTCCTTCCTTCTCCAACGCTGGAGAATTTTAAGAAGAGACTGGACAGCCATTTGACTGAAATGGTATAGGGTTTCCTGCCCTGAGAGGGGGTTGGACTAGATGACCTCCAAGGTCCCTTCTGAATCTTATTTTTTTCCTTCCTTCCTTCCTTCCTTCCTTCCTTCTTCCTTCCTTCCTTCCTTCCTTCCTTCCTTCCTTCCTTCCTTCCTTCCTTCCTTCCCTTCCTTCCTTCCTTCCTTCTCCAACGCTGGAGGTTTTTAAGAAGAGACTGGACAGCCATTTGTCTGAAATGGTATAGGGTTTCCTGCCTGAGCAGGGGGTTGGACTTGATGACCACCAAGGTCCCTTCTGAATCTTATTTTCCTTCTTCCTTCCTTCCTTCCTTCCTTCCTTCCTTCCTTCCTTCCTTCCTTCCTTCCTTCCTTCCTTTTCCCTCACCCTCCCTCCCTCCCTTCCCTACTCCCTCCCTCCCTTTATCTTCAACATTAGTTTCCATTAGTTTTTATCGCTCTTATTTAAAAATTCTATAATTGCAAACCAACAAACCAACACCCAGATTTGCAAATGATGCAAAATCGGTTCATTTGAGGAACATCCAGCATGACAGAATGAGATTGTAATCTAACCTGGATAGGCTGGAAGACTGAGCTAAGAGGAACTAGACGACCTCCAACAATGAAAGGCATATAATTGGGAGGGGGGGGGGGAAAATACAGGACATACCTACAAGATGAAGAAGGAAGACTTGGAAGGGGCGACATCAGAGAAAGAACGGGTCATCATCGACAACAAGCTGAACACCAACCAACAGGGTGATCAAAATAACGCATCGAAACGAGTCCCAAAGATGCTTTTCCACGAGGCAACTGGACTTTCTTCTTTTTCTTCGAAGATGTTTTTCCCTTCTCATCCAAGAGGCTTCTTCAGCTCTGAAGCTTCTGGGATGAGAAGCGAAACGTCTTCCAAGAAAAACAAGAAAGTCCAGTTGCCTCTTTAAAAAGCTCCTTTGGGACAACCAGGACCTGGAGGACTGAGAATCCCCATCGACATTAAAATAACAACTGCATCAAAGATGCATGAAGTCAATTTGGTCTGTTGTTAAGGCATAAGGGTAGAAAACAGAAAGACAGTGAGTTCTAGTCCGCCTTAAGCATGAAAGCTAGCTGGGTGACTTTGGGCCAATCAGCAGGAGATGGTGAGTTCTAGTCCCGCCTTAAGCATGAAAGCTAGCTGGGTGACTTTGGGCCAATTCACTAGGAGAAGGTGAGTCCTAGTCCCCGCCTTAGGCATGAAAGCCAGCTGGGTGACTTTGGGCCAATCACCAGGAGAAGGTGAGTCCTAGTCCCGCCTTAAGCATGAAAGCTAGCTGGGTGACTTTGGGCCAATCACCAGGAGATGGTGAGTCCTAGTCCCGCCTTCAGCATGAAAGCCAGCTGGGTGACTTTGGGCCAGTCACCAGGAGATGGTAAGTTCTAGTCCCGCCTTAGGCATGAAAGCCAGCTGGGTGACTTTGGGCCAATCACCAGGAGATGGTAAGTTCTAGTCCCGCCTTAGGCATGAAAGCCAGCTGGGTGACTTTGGGCCAATCACCAGGAGATGGTGAGTTCTAGTCCCGCCTTAGGCATGAAAGCCAGCTGGGTGACTTTGGGCCAATCACCAGGAGATGGTGAGTTCTAGTCCCGCCTTAGGCATGAAAGCCAGCTGGGTGACTTTGGGCCAATCACCAGGAGACGGTGAGTTCTAGTCCCGCCTTGGGCATGAAAGCCAGCTGGGTGACTTTGGGCCAATCACCAGGAGATGGTGAGTTCTAGTCCCCGCCTTAGGCATGAAAGCCAGCTGGGTGACTTTGGGCCAGTCACCAGAGATGGTGAGTTCTAGTCAGAATGCGGCCGCACGAGTTGTGATGGGGGTTTCCCGATACTCCCCATGTAACACCTCTTCTCCGTGAGCTGCATTGGCTTCCGGTTGCCCTCCAGGTGAGATTCAAGGTGCTGGTAATGACCTATAAAGCCCTACATGGCTTGGGTCCCGGGATATTTGAGGGAACACCCTGCTGCCAGCATCAAGTTCCCTTCGTCCAGTGCGCTCGCAGAGGGAGGGTCTTCTCAGGGTGCCGCCGGTGAAAGATTGCTGGCGGATAACACCCAGGGAGAGGGCCTTCTCTGTGGGCGCGCCTGCCCTCTGGAACCAGCTGCCCGTGGAGCTCAGGACTGCCCCTGACCTGCATTCATTCTGCGGGACCTGAAGACTTGGCTCTTTGAGCTCTCCGGCCCAGGCTGAGAATTTTTAACTGGGGCTTTTATTTTCAGGGATAATTTAATCTTTTTAATTGTTTTTTTAACTTTTGTATTTTGTATTGGTGTGATTTTAAAAATACCCTGTAAAACCGCCCTGAGTCCTTCGGGAAAGGGCGGTATATAAATCTAATAAAATAAAATTAAATTAAATTAGTCCCACCTTAAGCATGAAAACTGGCTGGGAGTCTTTGGCCCAATCACCAGGAGACGGTGAGTTCTAGTCCCGCCTTAGGCATGAAAAGCACCTGAGGGACTTTGGGCCCAGTCCCTCTATCAGCCCAGCCTACCATCACA